>JARLTB010000140.1:10020000-10472500 GCA_030141615.1 Unio pictorum | reverse complement strand
TAGGCTAGAGGAATAATTTCAAATGCTGCAATCTTGTGTTCTACGTTAATTGTTGACATCCTTACCTCGCTGTGTTCCAACACCAATAATATCTAATAGTAATTCTTCCACAATCATGGATGAGCATTACACATGCAATGTATGTTCGTTTATGGCATGCCAAATCGTTCAAAATGTACGAAATGGGGTGACTGTGCGGTGACATTGAGTTATTGTACGGAGAGCTAGACAGATTATAGTTTGAGCTGGAGTAATCGTTGTGTGTGTGTGTGTGTGTGTGTGTGTGTGTGTGTGTGTGTGTGTTAATTTTTAACGTAGTTTTAACAATGTTTCAGTCATATCGCTATGATGTTTGCAGTGTGCAGTTTATAGTAATGTAGTATGATGCCTCGCTTGGTCCCTTTATCATGACACCAGGCTGACCAGTCCTAACACTAGCCTCTTAATGCTGAGCGCGTAGCGAGGCAGCTGCTACTACAACATTTGTATTTGGTATTACACTGTCGGGGATCAAACTCGACCTCCCGCATTCAAGGCTGACGCTCTGACCACTAAGCAATCGGAACGGTTGAGTGATCATCGGGCCTGCTGGAGAGGGTTTGCAAGAGGAAACAACATTTTGCAAATTTAAAATTAAACGACGGCAAAAAAGAAAATTTAAGCATTTATTCCCCGGCGATAATATTTACTTGGTTTAGGATAATATTTACTTGGTTTAGGCTTTGTCTGTATATGATTTAATGCTATCTTTCATGTTTACTAGTCAAATCAGTCTGATGGCAGTTAACCTATGTTAACAAGAAATGTAGATATGACATGACTAACCTGCCCATGCAGGTACTTCAGCACAATTAAGACAGCTATGAGTAGACAAGCCATGTTAGAGCTTAAATTTTCGCCATTGTTTAGTCTCTCTCTCTCTCTCTCTCTCTCTCTCTCTCTCTCTCTCTCTCTCTCTCTCTCTCTCTCTCATATTAACATAATGTACATCTGACACGTTGTGCAAGATCGTACAAGATTTGTATCCAACAAAGTGAATTTTCGATTTCGAATCTAAGGAACAAATTAAACACAAGAATTATATTTCATGCATTGTCAAGTCTTTAAAGCCATACAACGTTTGTACATGAGGTCCAGTTCTACTCTTTAAGAAAACACAAACGTTTAATGTCAATGAATCTTCGTGCAATAAAACATAATTGTAATTGTTGAATTTAATTTTAAGTTTTTTTCTTCCAAACATTTGACTGACTCCTAATGGAAAATTATTAAACTGTACAAATATCATAGAAATCAAGTAATCACACACACATGCATTCACGCACGTACGCACGCACAGACATGTAGATGAACACATCTCACACTAGAATAACAGGATACAGTAAAATAGTTTACAGGTTTGTAATATTTCTGAGATGGTTTCATTTTTACTTTGCTTTCCTGCTGGATGTATAATTAAATCTGCATACTAGTTTGAACATCAAGTAGAAAGATAAAGAAAAATGTTATGTATAAAAACATGATTAAAAATAAATTAATCTCTCTCTCTCTCTCTCTCTCTCTCTCTCTCTCTCTCTCTCTCTCTCAAGTTCTAGCTGTATTGAAATCTTTTTTTCACCTACCATTTATGGTGCAAGGGAAAGTTCAATTTTTCAGCCAACCTGATTTATCTAAGCTCCCTTACATAAGTACAAACTAAAAATTTCCTTGCTTTGCTTATTTTATGATATTTTGTATGTTTGCTTTTGGTTTTGTAAAACATAGATATAATTGTCACTAATGCGTAGCAAACCGCCTTTCAATTTTCTTTTATCTGAGCTATTTATATTCATGAATTTATTATAATTACTTATATTTATATTCATATCTACATTATAAATATTTATACCTATATGCACACACGGATCATAGCTCTTTTTACTTATAGTCATACATAGATCATAATCATTAATACCAATATTCATTCACACACACGTCATAATCACTTATACCTATACTAACACATAGATCTTAATTACTTATACCTATATTAATACATATATTTTAATCACTTATGCCTATAATACATAGATCTTAATAATTTATACGTATATTAATACATAGATCTTAATAATTTATACCTATATTAATACGTAAATCTTGATCATTTATACCTATATTAATACATATATCTTAATTATTTATACCTATATTAATACATAGATCTTAATAATTTATACCTATATTAATACATAATTCTTAATAATTTATACCTATATTAATACATAAATCTTAATCATTTATACCTATATTAATACATATATCTTAATTATTTATACCTATATTAATACATAGATCTTAATAATTTATACCTATATTAATACATAAATCTTAATCATTTATACCTATATTAATACATATATCTTAATTATTTATACCTATATTAATACATAGATCTTAATCATTTTATACCTATATTCATACATAGATTTTAATAATTTTATACCTATAATAATACATAGATCGTAATAATTTATACATATATTAATACATATATCTTAATTATTTATTCCTATTTAATACGTAGATCTTAATCATTTTATACGTATATTCATACATAGATTTAATAATTTTATACCTGTATTCATACATAGATTTTAATAATTTTATACCTGTATTCATACATAGATTTTAATCATTTTATACCTGTATTCATACATAGATTTTAATAATATTATATTTATATTTCATGAAGAGATCTTAATCATTTACACCACCACCCCAATCGTGATCCATGACGCTCTGTGACCCTAACCTAAGCGACCGCCAATTGAATTTTTTTAAATAAAGAATTTACATTTTATTTTCGTAATCTTGACCATCGACTACCTCAAGTGGTTAGCAAAAGCATGCTAAGTGGAAATATGTTTTACTAACAAGGGTTCTGCAAAATGACTCATATCAAATTTGCAATTATGGGCGTACTTGTTAGCATTGACATCATAAATGCAAGAGCAAGAAGAGATACGGCGCTAATCTGCAATCAAGTCTATCTTCAATGATAAATCATTTTGCAAGAAAATACAACGCTTGACCACGATCGAAACATACTCAACTTACATTTTGGACCTAGATAAACAATCAAGTATTGATTTACCTGATTAGCCGCCAAAAAAGAGCTTTGCCTGGATTTTATTCTATACAGAGGAGCCAAATATGACATTTACACTGACGGTGCAGTGTATATGTAATCTGCTTGGTTTATTGAGACAGCCCTACAAAGGCATTACCTCAGGCGGTAAAATGGATAAACGCCGTGGAAGGATAATTTTCACTGCACTTCCGGCTAAGTAACAAGTAGTAAACTGCAAATAGAATTTATTTAGCTGAACATGAAACAACCAATGGACCATCGTTTATAAATTAGACTCTGTATGTACGACAATGTCGCAGTAATGGACCATCGTTTATAAATTAGACTCTGTACGACAATCTCGCAGTAAAGGACCATCGTTTATAAATTAGACTCTGTACGACAATGTCGTAGTAATGGATTGTCAGTAGCTACAATCACATCTGAGTCTCCAATAAACGTGACCCAATTTCTGTTTGGCTTCTAAAATTTATTCCTGAGTCCGATTTTGACCAATTTGTACACCCCAGTGGGGATTTCTGCCGTCTTAAACAGCTTCATCTCGATATTGTCGCTCTAGCTGACCAGTACACGTCAGATCAAGAATCAGTCGCGGATTTGGCCACAAACTCGGTTACTGAAATCTCAATTGTCTTCTAATTTGCTAGAAAACTTATTTGTTAGCGTCCAACCGCTGAACAATTTCTAGAGCACATGCAACAATCTTGGATCGAGTACGGCCATGGAACACCGATTACAAAAAAGACAAGGTAGTATCCGTAGATATGAGCGCGTACTACCCAGCTAGTTTTCTCGAGTATGGTGACCCCAAGCCATATTTTCAACGATTTGGTCATCCAAGACAAGAACTGACGAGAGCATCTGTATTTGAATGGATTTTGCGTCTTTGACTGTTTTGAACTTAATCCAGATGTGCACCCGGTAATTGCTGCCTGGCTTGGAAAACACTTCCGGGAACTATCAATAGCGTCAATATCTATAATGCGATTCATGTTTGACGACCAAATTCTAATATCGTTAACTGTTACCGAATAATCACCATCATTTGTGATGTGTTGTAAATCTAGAATCTCACCTGGTTATCTTGTTACAAACACTCAGGGTGGTAACATGGACCACAAACAGATTGGCAATATGCTCTTTACTGACCAAGACAATACTGACCGCACTTGAACTTTTATTTTCAACACGGACGCGCAGTCAAAAGACCCAGATGGGAAATAACGTACGCGGATGTGGATTTTCCTCAGTACGCGCATCTGCGATCATCAATGATCGCGTACATGGCCATCAATCCATCTTATACTGCTCCGGATACAATACTATCTCGTAATCAAGTACTACTCCAGTTGCAGATCCAATTTCACGTCACAAACTGGTTTATTTGAACGGCGGAGGTGGCTCTGGAATAAACGAAGTGCGATAACTGTTATTGGCACTGGACCAGATCCAAATATAATAGTGCTCAATCAGACCCATAAACTAGGCTCGGATCATCACTCTACCAGGAATTAACGTGTAAAAGACCTATTATAGCTGTTACGCTTGGACATGAGCAGCAGCTGGGATAGCGCACACATGGGCAATAAATACATCGATCGAGTAATTAACTTGGATAAAGTATACACTGTCCTGTAAGCAACTCTGGAAACATATGTACAGTGGCTGGCTACCAAACATTGTTCTGTGATTGCGTGCGGCGACCAGTCAGACATCGCCAGTCCAGGGAGAATATGTCCACGACTGCATCAGGGCCACCGCTAGCTACTAGGAGAAAAACACCATTGACTATCGCGCCAAAGATATCAAGCTGAAACAACTGAAAGCGGAAATGCACATTCATTCAGATAGAGTCCCCTACAATCTAACCCGTAAATTTGTTCCGTCCTCTTAGGACGTGGAATATATCAGCGTGGTTGCCGTCCTCAAGATATTTATTGGTTTGGCTGGCTCCTTAACCGTTGGTGCATATCTTTTTAACGTGGTTAGATCTGTCTTCTACGCAGTGGATTCGGTCTCAAAACCAGCAGTAGTAGATCTGCAATGGTTGTGTTTGGCGCCAGAAAGAACAATTAAATAACTAGATTTGGAATAATGGACATAACTATTCTGTAAGCACAGATGATAAATGCCACAGTTTTGTTTATCGTTTACGTAAATATCGTACGAATGCTTTTGAAGATGTGCTTGGACCAATCCACTATCAACATGGAAAACATTGCCACCACCTTCCTAGTATTTTTTTCGACGGCGTCTACTATTATTCCATTCATCACATCTGGTAACTTAGTTTCTGGAAACAGAGATACCACGACCAGTAACTGGGTTTCCAGAGATTCCCCAAGGGTCACCGTTTTGAGAATATCAAGCATTGTATCGATAAAAATGGCGTTTTATCAGCGGGAGTAGACACGATGGCAATCGTGAGCGTTATTGCGGCGGCCACTAGTATCTATCAGTCCGTGGCTGGAAGTAGAAACGATGATGATAGTAGATGGGGACAGATACAAATCGTCAATGCAAACGGAAGACCGGCTATTTCCACGGTTATTTCAAAAGGCTACATTGGAATATCAAGTTAGCAGTATTGGGCTTGAAAGTCTTTGACACGATTGCTTTGTAAGTCTTCGGACGAACTAACCAGTTAGTATCTGGATTTGCTTTTGTGCAAACACAGGTAGCGAAAAAGAACAATTTTGAGGACTTCTCCAATCCGATCATGCCTCAGCAAGATGTGACCATAAATACTATTGATTGTGGCAGTCTCTGAAGTTATCGCTATGTGGTACTATCTGGAAGAATAAAAAAAATGAAGCAGCTGGAAATAGCAACAATCGATAAGGAAAAGGATAAAACTCCCGTTTAAGTGATTATAGGATTATAATGATCGTTACGCAAGAATAGAGGAAGCAATTGACGTGCTCGATCGGAATTGATCTCTGAAAAAGCCAAGAGACAATCATAGGCGTTACAACTAACCAAGGAGAACTACATTTTGGAATTTACCGAACTCGTTTCCGGTGTGATAATCACTATATTGGACGTCGAAACAGTTATTGGAATTTCTATATCGTCAATTACCGGTACAGTTCTATTTTTCTTTGTAGCAGTCGTTACAGCCTCAGTGGCCGCCACATCTAATATTTCCAAAGCGATACAGCGGCATAATGAGGATGGTGGCGACTATTCAAGTAGGCCTAGACCATGATCGATAAAGCGACCAACACAAAGAATAAACCAGTCGTGAAGAGTCTGGAGAAAGAGACATCGTCATCAGATTCACGGTACAGACAATCGTACGTCTTTACTCAACAAGGATAATACCCCAGACAACGCTTTCTACGTGCTATACCCACTAAAAGAATCAGGTCGCATCGCATCTCATTGGATAGTGGTATTGGCATTGTTATATTAAAAAGTTCTTACATTGTTTTAGGAGGGGGTCGCGCGGGATGGGTCACGCAACGAAATCGATCAGGTTGGTAATGGTGTTGGCGCAATGGTCAATGAAATATCAAATTATTGTTCCGAAATCGTACAGAGAGGATATTCGTAGTCAAATCCATGCAACGCCTTTGGCTGGTCCTTTAGGGGTCAGTAAGACTTATCAAAGATCTTGGTTCACTAAGTTTTGGATGAAAATTTAAAGTAATGTTTCTATTCGTACATACTGTAAAGCTTGTAAACGTTTTGCTCCTTACAAAATGAATATAGGTATAAATAATTATGATCCATATATGAATATTTATATATAAATGATTATGAGGTATTTTTGAATATAGGTATAAATGATTACCATTTATGGATGAATATAGTGTTATGACTTCATGGTCGTTAACCACGTACCATAAAAGAGCGTAAACAAACAAGTCTTGTAACATTTAACAAAATAAAACATTCACTAGAATTCAAAGTGAAAACTGTGAATAAAAAAAAATCCCATAATGTCCTAAGCATTCTACCACATGTCCATTTGTATGAAGTTCCAAACGAATTCCAGTGGTATTCTATATAAATCATACTATTGAACACGCTGATGTGCCTGTAGTCTTGAATGTGCTAATATGTCATTGGCTTGGACTGCGGTGATATGCTAACAAATGTGTTGATGTATCTCAATAATATAATCCAAAAATCTTTTCCTGAATTCGCTATAATTCAAAAATTAATGTTCCGGTCCAAAATACTATTGACCATTTTGTTTACCTCCAAATATTATAATTTGAACAGTTAACCTTTACTCTTAGAGAAATATTATGTATGTATTATGTTGTTTACAAAATAAATGCTGCTGGTCAGATAACCATGACCATGATCTTGAACAAAGTTAAGTACTAAATACAGATGTACATAGAATATAAGCATTAGGAAAACGAACAAATATTACAAATGAAATATAGATTATAATTTATACATCATAATCATTTATAACTTTGTTCATACATTGATCTTCGTCATTCATACCCATATATATTCATACATAGAGTATAATCATGTATACTTATATTCATACACGGATCAGTGTGTGTGTGTGTGTGTGTGTGTGTGTGTGTGTGTGTGTGTGTGTGTGTGTGTGAGTGTGATTTGGATTGTTTTAACGTAGCTTTAACAATTTTTCAGTTTATAGTGATGTCTAGCAAGCACTAGCACAAACTTCTCAAAGCTGATTGACATGCGAGGAAACTGCTAGTACCATTTTTATAAGTCTTTGATACGAGTCAGCTGTGATTCCAACACCCTACCTCCCGCATCCGAGGCGGACTCTCAAACCACTAGGCCATTGGAGTGGTCTTACACGAATCATAATATGTTATACCTATATTCGTTCATACTCATATAACAATCATTTATACTTATATGCATACCTACATAGATCGCTTTCGTTTATTTATACTTATATTCTTGCATATATCATACCAAGCTATCTCTAATCGTTAGGGTCGTTTTCAGAGCAAAGATATGTAGTTATATTTTGGAAAACGGACAATAAGGATGGAGCAACAACAGGATTACACTTTTTAAAAATGTATTCTTCTATAACCGACGAAAGTAATTGTTAATTACTTACCTGCATTTTATTATACAATTCTCCATTTTAATGGGAAATATTTAAGTCCTGGTTATTGAAGACGAAGAAGTACGAGATATCTTAGGAAATAGAATACCATAATACAGAATATTGATGAGACATGGTAGAGTATATGATTTAAAAAAAATCGAGATGATACTGATCATTGAGTATACAAAATCTGCTCTTGTTTCTGTTGTATGACAATGATTCACACAAGGCATGTATATTTATCTAACACTTTAAATATCCAACAAAAGCCACGTCTTCGCAGCAAGCAGGATACCTAGAAATGAAATGGTATTTTTCAGTTATTTTCTACTCTTTTATTTCAGTGACAGCTGCCTCATCATTTTTTTTTTGCAGAATGATTAGCGTTGTCATCTTTGATAATTACAGATCTGGCCATCGATGTATTCCAATGCATCATTTGCACCCATGTATAGACTGATGTACAATAAAACTATTTTGTCAGCTATGTAGGGTCACACACATTTGAGTGATGAATGAAGACGGACAGGTGATACGCGATTGGGAACAGAAGTTATACCCGCCTTTTTTTTTAAAGAGAGAGAGAGAGAGAGAGAGAGAGAGAGAGAGAGAGAGAGAGAGAGAGAGAGAGAGAGAGAGAGAGAGAGAGAGAGAGAGAGAGAGAAATGTCTCAAAGACGACATTATTCCTACTAAATAGTTGGTCGATACAATTGTCTGTTTTAGAAAGGGATTCGCTGTACAAGATCATCGCTATTAGTTCAGTCAGATATAGAACGTGTTGTCCCTGTACAAATTGAATCGATTGTAACTGAATCAGCTATTGAAACAGTGTCATCGTACAAGTTGAATCGATAGCAATTCAATCAGAGATAGAAAAGGACATCCATGTACAAGTTGAATCAATGGTAATTCAATCAGATATAGAACATGATATCCCTGTACAAGTTTAATCAATGGTAATTCAATCAGATATAGAAAAGGAAATCCCTGTACAAGTTGAATCCATTGTAATTCAATCAGATATAAAAAATTATATTCTTGTACAAGTTGAATCGATGGTAATTTAATCTAATATAATTAACGGAAAGGGATTAAATACTTGCAGCTCTTTTTGTTGTTCTTGAGTAATTAAGTGTTCTATATGGTGTATATTGTATGGTGTATTCTCATAGGTTTTATGCAATTTCTTATTTTGAAATGTTTCAAACATTACCTATATTTGACGCCATATAGTCACTAATGTGCTGGTACACCTTAAAATGCGACTACATACATTTAAAGCTGCATATGGTGTAAACATACATGTTGATTTATTGTATATTATCGTATATTCTTATATGATCTTCTGTTTAATGAAAATGATCTATTTATTTTGAAACATTTATCTCACTGTAATGGTTATCTCGGTTTTATTCAGAGTTCTACCTGGATTGACTTTCTTGTTAAGGAATGACACTTACACCTGTGTACCCATTAGAATGAATGGTGGTTTCCGAAAGGCTAGAACCATTCCTCATCAGGTGACGCAGTGGTACAACTTTAGTAATGTATCACGTTTACTAATATTATGGTATTACCCACTATATAGGAAAATGAAAACCCGTCGTGTTCCGAGAGTCTTTTATTTTAAGTAGATTTTCCCTACGGATGGAGTTCTTTATATGAAATTAACAAAGTATGTAAATATTGCATACGCCATAACCATTTGCCCGATATGGAGCGGCGACCGTTTAACTTACGACGAGAGACTGAAGTGGTCGCCGAATCGCTGGGAAATATCGCTTGGCAATACCTGTTTAATTATATATACCCAATTAGTTTTTCATTCATGAGATGTGGTGATATGTACATTAATTGAACTATTGAACCGTTTTCTACAGTTTGTGTTAGTATTTCATGTACATATTTGCCAGGCATAATGATCTCAGATTGAGGCAAGAAGACCTAACACGAACGTAAATGGCACGTGACTCCTTATCCGGCCCTCCATAGTTTCATTTTGTCCCTTTCCTTGATTTCAAATGAATAAGTATATGAATCAGTACGTACGAATTCATATGAAACATCGTCCAGAAATGAGATCTTACACATCCATATATACGCATCGATAGTTCTGGATGAAACATACAGATGATTGCTTATCTTCTTATTGTATTTACTTGGTACATATTTTCTTGTATGCAATATTGAAAGAACAAAAGAAGGCAAAACAAAAACATATTCAGACAGACCAAGTATTATTTGGGTATTGTAGAAAATCCCACTAATTCTTTCATTAATTTTACTTCAAAACGAACATGTTATATAACTCTGAGCCCACAACTCCTCCATACCAATGAAATGGAATGTCCATAAGCCGAATCATGATCCTTTTGTGCAGTTATACCTCGTTTTTTCCCCAGACTATCCACACGACTCTTAAATCGTACTCGTAAATTTCAGACCGGCAATAATATTATTGCTAATTGCCTGAGAAACATAATGCTTTATTAGTGGTTGGCTGACAATTAGGCGGAATCGTTGTTCATTTTTTCTGTTTAAGGGGCTCCAGTGTTATGCATGCATTATTGAGTGTCATTCAGCAAGATGACAATGCCATCTTCTGAGCAGCTGCAAGGAAGCAACCAAATTAATTGATTGAGGAAATCAAGGAATACTCACTTTTAATAAACGATAATCGTGTCCTTAATATATGTTTGAAATGGGTTAAATAATCGAATATTTGTATTTCCAGTTAAATCAGATGCTGCATATAACAAAAAGATGATCTAGACTTTGTGGCAATTTCCATCGTTGTTCCATATATCGTTTGCAAATAAACGGCATGTGTTTTCTATATCCGTAATACAAGCAAAGCGAATTAAATCTCAAATGATTAGATATATAAATCATTAGGTAAATCACCAGTTATTTTAAAGTGTAACGTGCAGAACATATATTTTCCTATTACAAAGTAGTGTGCAGACATTTGTATTGTATAAGGTTCTAGGTTATTTCCGAATATAGAATAGTTCCTTTAAACTCTTGTTTAATGTTGAGGTAAATTTCAGACGTGAATAAAAGAGTGCAAGAATGAATTTCTACATACTTAGAGTCTATCAATAATTCGAATAAAAATATTTCCTGCTTATATGATTATATCTGTGTGGTTCACCAACCAGTTGTGGTAGAAGGTCGTGAAAATATAAAACCGAGACGCTGTATAAACTTTGATGAAAGTAACACAGCTTAGTTAATTTCGTATAACAGCCGATGTAAAAAAAAAGTCAGTTTCTTCGTTAATCACATGACTCGATATATGTCTAGTAAAGTTAGTCACAACAGTCCGTTCTTCTAACTGTAGATTTTCACATTAAAGCGAGTCGTCAGCTGAACAGCCATTAGGTACAATATCATCATATTTGAGCAAAACTGAAATGAAAAGTAATGAGAAACATACGCCATTATTGTATAAGTTAAATTTTAGCGCTAAAAAGCTGAAAAGAATTAATTAAATTCCAAGTATTTGTATACAAGGGCACATGCTACTATAATGTATTTGTGTTATTATGGCGCATGATTGTTGCTAAAAGATTTTTCCGCTTTAGCAAAACTATTGACATTTCAATGAAACAGAACTGCACGAATTCTTTGTTAAAAATGATTATAATAATGAACGAAAGATTAATAAAATTCTAAATTTGACATTGGCATGACGTTCACAATTTTCTGTTTTTGTCGAGCTCAGTTACTTGATTTGATCAAGATATTAGTTACTTTATCTGATCAAGAGATCCACTAACCAATAAGAAATCCAGTGACCCAATAGCTTTGGACAACGTCGTCGGTTGCTATCATGCTTCATTATGCATTATCGTGATCTGTAAAATATTTATTCGATGTATGCGAAAGATAAATGTAAATCAATTTTCTAGTGTCCACAGCGATAATTAGTGGATAACACTGGTAACGCGGTGACATTTGTAGATTCGTTGCCATGAATCATAATGTAGGTTGACAATTGTCCAAATGTTCAATCGACACGTGCTTGCTTGACAAAAGCCATTCATGGGTAGATTCCAATATATAAACACGTATTAAACTTGCATGTTCATGTTTCATCCATTGTTTGAAGTATTCATCTCTAACTCAACCTAATTACTTTAGGAATTAATTGCCAGGAATAAATATGAAGCAAATATCGTTTCCGTGAAATTGTTATTGGAGACCACTCTTGGATGAAAATAAATATGTACATAATTATTCTCTTTTATAGTGAAGTTCTATATCAATTTGCCTAAGTATAAATATTTCAGAGAGGAAATGAAAGGAAGAGTTAGCATAATTCGGCTTTCTTTGATCGTCCATAATAATTAAGTATGCTTGAGTTGCGGTAAAGGTTATTTATGGAGTACAAACATCCATAGGGATCTGTCGACGAGTATTATCGCGCGCACCATCGAAGGCTTGCCTACGCGAATGTGGAAAATATCATCCATATCGTTGACGACAGAACCAGGAGGTAAACGACGAAAAAGTCAATGAAATTGTTGCCGAGATAGAAGCGATTGCTGTTTTCGATCTGGGTAAAATAAAAATGATAGTACAGTAATTAATTGCTGAAACAAAGAATTAAATAACGCCTTTTATTACGCACGCATATCGATTGTGAATCAACTCATGCAATTCAAGCTAAGATATACAATAATATTATCAAGACAGACCTACCTGCATTTTAGGACTTCTCCGGATGAGACACTATTTACTGTATCCGCCAGCTTTGTACTACGGCGGCACAGTTACATACATATAAAAAAAAATCATTCACAAACAACCTCAACCGAAAATATACGTGAGTAGTAATATTAGGGTGTCGGGAGCATTATGGGACATAACATCACCATGGACTTATATGGGTGGGTCACTGAAGTAAATAAATTATAAGTAAATATTACACATAGATTTAAATGGGTTTGTCATTTTGAGTCATAAGGGGAATTTAACATATTATTGATCTATACCTGTGACTGCCTTAGAAATTCACTGTCGCTCCGATGCATAACGAAATATTGTGACATGTAAAGAGGTATTACTTGACCTATCGGTGTCAAACCATAGCGCGAATCCCGCTGAAGCCATATGTTTCCCCAAATTTACAAAGACTTCCATACAATTTGAGTTGTAAATTAGAAAGCCAGACGTGTCTGTTTTTATATATTAAATTTTACTCTAATCAATACAAGACTTCATATAAAACAACTTGTCAAAAGTCCATCAACTGCACATTTGCATGTTTTTCTTCATCGTTATCAGATTTCCGTACCGTCAGCCGGTTATACCATAGAAAATACAATAGTATCCCCTTTTTCACTGGGAACTATTTAACTCCGCCACCTTAGGCCAGTCATTGTACGCTTTTATTGGCACATTACGCCAATATAACTGCACCCATATTCCACTATGGACACATAAACGGTACCTACTAAGTCCCTACTTATTGATTCCATTGTGTAATTTACCGGTTTCCTACAGTAAATACTGCCACCTCAGCCACATCACTATTGTACACCACTAGATTTTAATATGGACAATGTTACTCCAGAGACAGTCATTCGGGTTGGACCTAAATTCACTACTAGCGAACCATGGCATCATTCAAAC
This sequence comes from Unio pictorum, assembly GCA_030141615.1. Classification (NCBI taxonomy): domain Eukaryota; kingdom Metazoa; phylum Mollusca; class Bivalvia; order Unionida; family Unionidae; genus Unio; species Unio pictorum. The sequence goes on along the minus strand of JARLTB010000140.1, from coordinate 10,458,666 downwards.
TCACTTACACGACTCCGTGACGTTTGCTCCTAGTAATTGGCTAATTATTTTCATGGCGCCGAATCCCAATAATCACACAAATCTAAGAATTGCTTAAAACGGGGCGCTATCAAATGCGCATACCCCAATTTTATTTATTACAATATTTAATGCTAAATTCTTGATCACACCACATATACTATCCATCACCTTTTTTAGTACAATCCAAACCAACACCCCTACACGCTTTTGATAACTATTCAAACACACATACTGCAACCCAGCATCCGCTTTTTGATTACTATTTTGTTCTCGAAAGCTTAAAATATTTGTATGGCGGCATTGATATCTTTGGTATGAATATGCATATTTCATCGTATAATGTGTTACAGTTTCTTCGACTGTTTCCTTTGTGAAGAAGACACTTATTCCAATGGATATCTATATTACACGATGAAGACATAGCACATGCGTCTGACATTATATACTCTGGCTGTACAAAGCGAAGATGGTGGATCAGAAATGAAGACGCTGTCGATTGCAACGAAAATGAGTACAGTCAAGTGGAGAATGCTTAGCCGCATTACAGCACTCGTCCACAAAAGTGTACCAGGAAATATATCAGAAACAAGGTAGAAAACTGCAGCCCGTAACTTTTTGGTTTAGGTTAGTCTTATCTTTAGCTGTTTTAAGTTGCTCGATCTTCCAATATTAAAAAAATTAATTAAGTTTTATTACCACCTTCATAAAGTGTATTTAGTGACGTTTCTACCTTGTGCAAACTAGTAGAGAGCTAAATATATTAGATGAAGACGACATAATCATATCTCAGTACTTGCCGTTGATTACTAGAATGCTGTTTTACATAATTAACTAATTCTACTAAAGTGAAGATTTATTTGGTCTATTATGTGGTGTTGCGTTTATCAGACCTTTTTAAACTTGGAAAGCCTCATTGGATTGCATACATTGAACTTCTGTCTAAAAATAATTTGCTGCTAAGGTCTTCATGATTTCAAGTATCAATTCAGTCACAACATTTTCTTTTTTTAACCTTTAAAGCCAAGTCCAAAAAGCTTGCCAAAGAATCATAACAAGGCACCACTGTCACAAGCAGCAAGAAGTGGTAGAAGTGGGAAGACTCCATCTTATTTCTTTAGCTTTGCTGAATAAAGATTAAAACAATGTATTTTCCTGTCTGTAGCTTTTTCCTTCTGTACCTTGTCATGCTACCACTTTGTTAACATACGTTTGTCGCTGCCAGAAGATAGTTGTTTTGAAGTCAGTCGTATCGATAGCGGACATCCACGTGATGTGTTCTGAAGTCAGTCATATCGATAGCGGACATCAACGTGATGTGTTCTGAAGTCAGTCATATCGATAGCGGACATCCACGTGATGTGTTCTGAAGTCAGTCGTATCGATAGCGGACATCCACGTGATGTGTTCTGATGTCAGTTGTATCGATAGCGGACATCCACGTGATGTGTTCTGAAGTCCGTCGTATCGATAGCGGACATCCACGTGATGTGTTCTGAAGTCAGTCGTATCGATAGCGGAATACCACATGATGCAACAGGTGCAATTGTTTAAGTTTGTGCTTCAGAGAGAGATAATTCTACCTTCTGATACTATATTGCTATGCAGAATATTTTAGACAAATCGTTTTCTCCCTCGTAGTACTTCTACCACGTATTGTCTTTTATGTAGCTCCAGATGTCGTTCTAGTTGCAGTTTCCATTCTTAGCGAACTAAGAACATATTTTCTGAGTCTAATTTGCATGATATGGTAAAGTTGCTGTCGAAATGCCCCTAATGCTTAGCCGGCAGTTTGAGGGCTATGCCAATATTAGAATGCTGCGTCCTGTTAAAGTTTGAATAATGTTTTTGGAGAATGTTATCCTCGATGCAGCTTATTATTTAAAAGTCTAATTTCATATATATATGTTTTATCTGTGCAGTCTTTCCCGCCATTTTGCAGCACACAATAGGTTATATATGGGGGACAGCATAACATGTGGATGAGGAACGCGGTAAAACCCCGGTAAGAACCACCGATCCACGGAAAGCTACTGGCTATCGCACATACCCACTTAGGCAAGAGACCGAAAGTCGAACTCCAAGAGGACAGGAATGAGATGGCAGTAACCAATACAGGCGATCGCCGGGGTCCATCTGCAAGATGTAAGGCACACATAAAATGTGACAACTAGGTCTGATTTGACCCCACAAAGATCGTTCACGTCATTTACTTTTTAAGATTTATATTTAATTTGTATGAATGACCACTGGTTTCCGCATATAATTTTTTAAACAATTTCTTCAACAAAGAAGATCGATAACGTAGTTAGTATCATTACCAATACTCTCAATAATGATTAAGAATATTGGTAAGTATATTTCATATGCGTTGTTAGTTATTTAGTTGTTTTTTTTATATTTCATTCTATACTGTGGGTAATATATTTTATATTCTTGAGAAATAAATTATTTGTTGAATTTTACAAACCTTGCTGCTGTCCCTCCCTTCTTCTCCTGTTGATAACACTCTGATAAAGCTATGTATTAAAATTTGGAGCAAGACAACACTCGTCTCTCAAGATTAATTCTTCTTGTTCATTCTTTAATTTTACAGAGATTTAGTGATAAAGATGGAAGGTAAAAGAAAAGTGAATCAGGTCACCAGTAATTTACCTGATTTACTTGTTCTTCTGAGACATTTGATTTTGAAAATCTCCAGAACGTTCCTTCTGATTAATGACAATGCATCTTGAAGATGACGTTAGTCAAAAGGGTTAGATTGACAAGTTCTACCTTGACACAAGAAATGAAAAATGCTTCCAAGACAACAGCCAATCAGCATTTAATGTCAGTGCTTCAACGTATGTCTTTGTCCAGTTTTATCTACTGTTTGTAGTTTGGCTTCTAATTAATTTCCGCCTTCATTGATTGATAGTGATATCAATGCAACCATTTGTCTTTACCTTATATCAATAAAAAATATCGTTTCTTTCGTTTGATACAGCGATGGCGAGTACTTTTTTATTTTAGGTTATTACAGATTTAAGATTCAATGAATTAAATCATAATCTTTTGGATGAAGATGTTCTTCAATGTAACAGGAGCGTAAGAAGGCAATATAACGAGGTAACATCAACCACCCACCCCCTAAAACAAATAGAAGTATAAATGAAGAGCGATACCTTTTATGAAATTGTAACAGTTGTTGGCGATTGCCTGCAGGTAAACATATTTATTAAAGAAAACATAAAAAACAAGAAAACAACCAAACGAACAAAAGCCTGTCATCTTCAAATTCAAAAGATAGATTTATCTTGAAGTGTGTTATTTGTAAAGATTCGACTATCAATATTCAAGACAATCTGGGAATCGAGTTGCTGGTACTTGCAGTGATAATTACAGAACACCATTGTTCAAAGGAGGGCACGTGCTGTCTAAATCCATCGTGACAGATGAGGATGAACAGGATGCCCCCTGTTCAAAGATCATATCGGCACATGCCTTCTTGACAACTACCAATATATTTTTAAAAAAAAAAGTATCAATGTACAGATTTATATATTTTTTTTTATTGGTTAAATCTTAATCCAGTGTTCGCAATTTGACCTCTTGAATTCGAACTATTTGTTGTGTTTCAAACTAATAGAAATGTAAGAAAACTAAACGTCTGTCGTTTCTAGTACATGTACACTATTTTGTATCGTGATGTATTAACGTCTGTAATTTCTAGCGCAATATCTTTTATCTTGATGTATCCACGAGTTTAATTTACGGACAATACCGGACTAAATCTCTCTCCTTTATATAAGTTATGCTTACAAACATCAGTGGGTTAAATCCATTTCTTCATTATGTGAAAGGATTTGTTTTTCTCTGCTATTATTCTTAACTGTACTTCAAAATATAAAATTCCGTCAGTATAATTAATTTTGAAACAATAAGGGAATACATTTAAACCTGTTATAAACAATAAATAGTTAGATATAAAACAAAAAATTCAGGCAGGAAGGATTTTCCTCACGATTTAAGTGAAATGCATTAAGAGAAAAAATACGTCAGCATATGTATGTATGTATGTATGTATGTATGTATGTATGTATGTATGTATACACACATTTTATTGCCTTAAGTACATACTATAGTTAACAGCTGGACTGGAATAATGTTGAAATAATGTATATGCAATATGATAGCGATTACAAGAGGATACCAGTCATTGTGTAAGGTCAGATTTGAAACAGAATGCATAAGTTGCCCTTTTCTTCATAAGTATTTCACAGTCAAAATTTTAAAGACCTTTTCTAAATCTATAAGGACAACAACAGTAATCCTAAACCTCGCTAAAGCAGACGGACAGTCATTTTTTAGTTAAGTCAATTGGCAGTATTAGTCTGAATCCCAATTGGGAGCAATACAGTTGGTTCTATTATTTAATATATATATATATATATATATTGTTACGTGCTTAGGCTCGAATAAGCAGCAACACAGAAAGAGTGAAAACTAACAAGCTTGTAAAACTTTAACAATGATTTATTAAGTATAATTATTTTCATAAAATAAATAAAATTACGGTTTTAGAGAAATCAAATCCAACAAATATAGAATTCACAAAATAATCCACTAATAGAATTGCAAGTCCTGATAAATATATGTTCTAATAGTTCCAGGTTCGAATCTTGACGAGGTAATAATCCAAAATGGCTGACAATGTCACGTGATGCAGTTCTTGTTTTTAAATCATCCAGATGAAATTATGAAACATATGTCCTTTTCCAGATAAATAGAATAATTCTTCTTTTCCAACGAATTGACACAAGTCCAGAATAATATTAACACTCAAACATAAATACACAACCAATAACTTATACAGCCCAATAATTCTATTCTACTAAAGTTAGCTTCTAAAACACATCTATATATATATATTGTAATTCCCTCGTAAACAAGAGGAATCATGTGAGTCTGGAAGGTCATGGAAAAGAAGCTACCTTCTCCAGGTCACGTAACAATGGAATATTCTAGAAGGAAATCATTCACTTTCCACCCTCAATAAAAGTGTTGTCCTTGAAATTGACCAATGAAATTGAAGACCTGTTGACAATGTCCAAAACAAGGTCAGATATTGAGGTAACCAAGCCAAGGTCAGCCTGTTTATCAGTAAAGTCCAGGTCAAATGAATTTTCTAGAAAAAATCTCCCAATTAATGGATATTAAAACCTAAATGATAAATTTGGACCCAATAATTAAAAATAAATAAAATTAAATCCAATAGCCGTAACAATATATATATATATATATATATATATATATATATATATATATATATATATATATATATATATATATATATATATATATATATATATATATATATACCAAGGTTGGATGCAAGTAAGGAGGTGGGACTGAGCATGCGCCATCCCATCTCTCGGGAATACAAAGGAAAATATATGTGCGCGAAATAACAGGAATGTTTGCTAGATTAAGTTTTCTTTTACATTTAGAAGGGAATTGTATCCCATTTTATAATGCTATACCAATCTTTTGGCTGTATATGTAAATTTTATAATGTGATACCAATCTTTGGGCTGTGTGTGTAAATTGTATAATGCTATACAAATATTTGGGCTGTGTGTGTAAATTTTATAGCACTATGCCATTATTTGGGCTGTGTATATTACGTCTTTTAATGCTATGCCAGTCTTTGGGATGTGTATGGAACTGTTAGAACGCTTTACCACTCACTGTTCGAGCTGTATACAGTATGTAAGTTTTATAACGTCATACCAATCTTTGGGCTGTGTATCTGAATCTTTAATGCTCTACAAATCTTCGGGCTGTGTATATTAAATTGTATTATGCTATACCAATCTTAGTGTTGTGTAAGTGTAATTTTATAATGTTTTACCAGTCTTCGGGCTGTTTATGTCAGATAACGCTTTTGGATTTAAGTAAAACATGCTTACTAGGTAATGATAACAACATATCACATCAAATTTTTAGTGAGTTGTTCTGAATGATTGACAAATGTGATGCATTTTTAAGTTTAGTTTAATTTTTTTAATTAAGAAAACAATGTTTTGCAAAGATTATTTATATAAACTTTAGACCTTGTTTGTATGGTTAAATGAAACCACGACACGTAGCCCTAGTAATAGTCAGTAGATAAGCAGTATATAATGGATTTCGCTCAGTATTGTAAGTTGATCAAAGTTTACGTTGACACACTAAACCTTTTTAGCTTAGTAGTTAATTGGACAATGTAATGAGATTTTATCATGTCCTTGTATTACTGTGGTCCAAGAAATCTATATTAAAGTCGCCAGTTATGAGACAAAATTTATCTTAGTAACATGATATTTGTAAATTCACATACGACAGGGTCTTAGGTTCGTTTTCTTGCTAAGAGAGCTAAAGAATTCAGCATACCATATTGCAAGTCATGTGGGGCGGTGTGACATCGCCCACATGTAAGAAGCCAGTATTAACATTTGATCTACTCGTAATGGTTGTGTCGACGACCTGGTCGATAGTAGTCACTAAGGATCGTTCCCATACATTTTATATTTAGATTTTGCCTTCATTTGTCTGCATTTGTTTAAATGGACATCAATTTCAACGAAATCAGGATTGAACTTAGAAGATTTGGGGTGGGGGGATTCGATGTTCATGCAATTTAGTCAAACTCTACACCTCCGACCCGTTTCCAGCAAAAATTGGCACACTTTTAAATGTCACAACGACGAAATTTTGCTATTTTATGCAAAACGAATCACCTTTGTAACACAGATTTACTTATTATAAATCTTAGATGGTTTACAGATTTTTATTTCAAACTTTAAAATTATTCGGGATTTGCTTCTCGGGCAGGAAGGTGAAATGAAGTAAGACATGTTTGAAAAAAGCAACAGTTGTCATCGCTATTCAGCAGGTGGAAAAGCGTGGATGAAAAAATCTGAACACAATAAATGCCCTTCTTTGATAAAGCAAAAGCTTCTCCTTTTATCTTTCAAATAATATTTCTAGAGATGTAGCGATCAGATTAAAAGATAAATTGGGAATCAATTTACAAGCATTTATCGAGATAATTGCTGACAACATTGTTCTTTGGGGGTATATGGTGTTTGAAATTCATCATGTACGTCTTGACAGATGACGATACATTCTGAAGATGACCCTTGTCCGACGATCAGATCGGCACGCGCCTCGTTGACAACGGCCAATCAGCAATAAATACCGATGTCCAAAACTTATCTTTTTACCCTCTTTTTTGATCTTTGTGCTTTGTTCCCAACTTGGTCTCGTGAGTTCAAACTAATTACTGCATTCATTAATTGATAGAAATAAATCTAAAGTCGATCGTCTGTCTTTTACAGAAAAATATCTTTTATATTGACAAAGAAAACTTAAGTAGGGGAGGAAAGTAATTAAGAAGCAGGTGAATTGCAGAAATAGCATTGAAGTCTTTTTTTTAAAGTTCAACATTGTCATCAATCAAAACGGTTTTCAAAATGCCCCGGGCAAATCATATTAAATTTGAGGTCAGTCTTTGAGGCGGTTCTGTGAGGTCATCTGGGGACATTGTGAAAAAGTACATTGACAAAAGTTTTAGCCAGTTTGAATGACCTGACTTGCCAAGTGCACTAGGTAACTCACTCAATGAAATAAAGCAAACATCTTACTCATTGTATTGAATCATAGTAGTGCAGGTCGTCCTGCGGTAAATTGCTTTTTAAAACGAAGTCTCTAAATTACATTTGTTTTTCAATTTAAAACAAAACTTCCCAAAATATCCATATATTGGCTAGTTTCTGAGATAATATTGTTTTCTGGTATTACTCCATTGTTGTAATTTAGATTATAGTATATCGTACAACACAGGCGTGTGCTACGTTTATTTGCAAGATTAACTTAAATGCTCTTAAGATTTGAATTGAGTCGGATTTTTAACATAAAAATGGCAGTCACAAAATGACAGAGATCAAATTATAGATTTCATCACAAGTTATGGACGCATTGTGTTTTATGACAATACTGAAATTTGGCTGCAAATCTCATGATAATTTCATACTACATTATCTAATGTATATTCAAATGGTCAGACGTGTATATGAAATGTTTTCATACGAATTTACAATTATGGCATGTAACGCCAAACTGTGTTAACATACTTCTCATTCTTTTCTGATTATCTTTTGAAAGCACGTTACACTGTATCAGACTGCACGTTCCAGGACGAAAACCTCTGTACAGCTGTAACTTCACAGTTGGACAAGTAACGAACGAACAAACGAATAACTGATTGACTGACTGACTGACTGACTGACTGAATGAATGAATGAATGAATGAATGAATGAAAACAAGAAAGAAAGTTAAAGGTAAAATGGAAATGTTTTGAATGACCAAATATGCACATATAGTCATTGTTTGCATTTCTTTTATTATTTGTATACATCTAAGCAAATGAAACTGACCTTCTATCTTCTGCAAACAATCCTTACGGCATGAGAAAGATTCGAACGTTCCAGTTTTTAGAGTCGAAATATGGTACTAAATTATGATTATGTTTGTTATTTTCTACTCAACCAGTTGGGTATGTGAAAATAACTTGCCAGTAGCTATCTATACATCTTTGGTTCTTCCTCAACCAGTATACTGGCCGCCATATATAGCCTATCTTGTGCTGAAAATGGTATTAAACACCATAAAAACAAGCAAACCAAGGTCGATACTTTAAAAATCAAAATTGAACAAGGCCATATCCACCGATACGAAGTTATTCTATGGTCCAAGAAAATTGACGCTATAAAAGATACAATTTTAAATAAATAGAAAAGCATCACTATCATGAAAGCAATCTTACATAAGCCTGGCAGGTGAAATACTTTCGATCTGAATGTGAAATGGAATTCAAGGAACCCAAACTTCTTGCAATTAATAAGTACATGACAAAGGTAGCGTCACGAAGAGCTTTGGCGGTAAATGTGGTAATCTTCCATGGAGAAAGGAATATATCAGCAAAATCAAATCGTCTGTAAAATCATGAATATGTTACACGTCATAAAAAGTGATTTAAAAATCGAGTTGAAACTTATTTAAATTTAATTCGTGTTGTTGTTAATATTGCATATTGCATGTTAGATTCCTGCATTATTAGCCAATATTAGACTCGGTTTTTAACATCAAATTACCATCTCTTGCAGCTGTGAACAACGATTTAAGAATCAGTCATCTGTAGAATGAAGTAATACATATACTTATATATAACGACTAATGAGCGAGTTGTTCGGTAATCGAACCACTACTACTTACTGTGATTGGTATTATTATTAGTAGTAGTATTAGTAGTAGTAGTAGTAGTAGTAGTAGTAATAGTACAAAGATTAGGACATCAATGACAAGACAACTTGTACTACTGCTTCTACTACTACTACTTTGACAAAAACACGACCATTACTACTTCAATCAATTATTATTATTATTATTATTATTATTATTATTATTATTATTATTATTATTATTATCTAACATTGCTCTTCAATACCGTCTCGACGTTAATCCGTCATTAATTTTGTTTCTGAGAAACACTTTGGGATGGGTGTAAAGTATTTCGATGGAGATAAAGGAAAAAAATCACACATTTTGCACGAGGATTTTTAAAAAAAAAAGACTTCATCAGGTTAGAGTTTGCAAAATATTATCTAATTATTGCTCCACATTGTATTTGGCTTATATCATTGTCCGTGCATTTTTGAACCTAACTTTCTTCAAAAATACCATACTGACTGGGGCAATTTTGTCCTATAGACACTTAGAATGAAAAATAAATCACTACAACGAGAGGTCACATGCTATCAGTTTTGTATATATTGGTGAGACGATAGTGACTTAGAAAGTTACTGCTGGAGAAATGGTCTCTAGGGAAGAATACAAATGTTCCAGAGCCTATTCTCCATGGCGAAGATCCACCAGGGGTAGCTGGGAATTGTCTATTTGACAGGAACAGATCAAAGCATATGTTCTTTGTTCTCTTTAGGATTTAAAGCGAGGAGCGCAGACCCGAATCTGGCGGAGCATTTTGAGCATTTTCGCACAATGATCAGGGTCGACGCTGTCCGCGGAGTAAGTACGGTTGCCAATATTCTTTAGTAAGTTAATTTATTTGAGTAAAAAGATGCAAATCTTAATGTACATTAAAAAGACATAGCAAAATATTTTGAAAGATTAAATGTATTGATCTAAGACGTGTCATAAATAAACACAAAAATAAACCAATAGGATTGATAGACTCAAATTGCCGCCTTTCTCGTTTCACCGTTACAAAGAAACCCTCCACATTCCGGGCAATTACATTGAATTCTCTTGGTCATTAATAATTTAGCTGACATTTTTCACAATAGAATTTGATTTAGTACAAAAACTCACAAGAAAAGTTTGTTTGTTAAAATAGTGATAGCATTAAAAAAGACTTTATGAAATAAATTGATAATGATGACATTGATGACGTTTGATCACAATACATTATGTCTGTATAAACAAAACGAAATTATATATATATATATATATATATATATATATATATATATATATATATATATATTCCTACTAAGGCAAGTATTGTACAATATATATTCTTATTAAGGAAAGTATTGTAACAGCTTCTACATGTGTAGTATAACAGAGCGCAAAAATAGTGTGTGTGTGTGTGCGCGCGCGCGTATGTGTGTGTGTGTTTGTTTGTGTGTGTGATTTGGATTTTTAACGTAACTTTCAAAAATATTCAGTCATATCACTACGATGTCTGCATTGTGGCGGTTAAAGTGATGTCTAGCACCATGGTATGATTATAAGTCTTTTTGGTATGACTCGGCCGGGGTTCGAACACACGACCTCTTGCATCCGGGCGGAAGCTCTAACCGCTTAGGCCACCGTGTAAAATGTATGCAGCATATAGCAGAGGGAATAATTCGTCCAGACAATTTCTACATGTTTAGCATAGCGAAGGGCATAATTCGTTGACAATTTCTATATTCTTAACATAGCAAGGAGCATAATTTATCTAGATAATGTATACATGTGTAACATAGCAAGGGCATAATTCATGATTACAATTTCTACGTTTGGCATAGCAAGGGGCATAATTTCGTTTAGACAATTCTACATATTTAGAATAGTAAGAGGCATATCTTCTAGACAGTTGCTACAGTTGTAGCATATTTAGTAGTATAATTCTTTTAGAAAAATTCTACATGGTTAGGAAAATAAGGGACATAATTCGTCTAAATATTTCTACCTGTTAAGTATAGCAAGGGGCATATTTTGTCTAGACAATTCCTACATGCTTAGCATAGCAAGCGGCATAATTCGTTGACAGTTTTTACATGTTTAGCATAGCAAGGGGTATATTTCTCTAGAAAATTTATACACGTTTAGCAAAGCATGTGGCATATTTCTCTAGACAATTTCTACATGTTTAGGATAGCATGTGGCATATTTCTCTAGTCAATTTCTACATGGTTAGCATAGCAATCACAACAATTCATTGACATTTTCTACCTGTTTAGCATAGCAAGGGCATATTTCTCTAGACAATTTCTACATATTTAGCATAGCAAGAGGCATATTTCGTCTAGACTATTCCTACATGCTTAGCATAGCAAGCGGCATAATTCGTTGACAATCTCTACATGTTTATCATAGCAAGCACCCTATAATTCGTTGACATTTTCTACGTGTTAGGCATAGCAAGGGCATATTTCTCTAGACAATTTCTACATGTTTAGCATAGCATGTGGCATATTTCTCGAGATAATTTCTACGTGGTTAGCATAACACGTGGCATATTTCGCCTAGAGCTGGACTTTAAGGACTTGAATCAAATATTGTGACAGGAAATATTAACTATTCTTTTAGCAAAAATGTTCACATTTTGAATAGAATAAGTTACCATGGAAACCGTGGAAATGGCAGTAAAATGAAACGAATACAGTACTGTAGTGCCATTGCATTTTAGAATGCCGAAAGTTTTTTTTTCTTTTTTTTTTTAACGATACAGATACATAAAACGCTATTATTGTTAGGGACAAAACAGTTCAAGTTTCAACCCATTCTTAATTAATTTCAAACTCCTTTTCTTTTTTGGTAGAGGGTATATGGCTGATTTATGACGTCTTCTAGTCTTTGTATTATGTTATTCATTTGATTTTCAATGTCCAGCGATTTTTAAACGAAATCGAACAGTGTATTTATTTTATAGTCTTGTGTATGTTCTGACTACTCATGCATGTATTATATATGCGAAAGATTTTATCTGCAAATAATACAAATCACCATGTTCTGAGTATAAATACAAAATAATTGATAAAGACTAATCGTGGTAGAATTAACCAAGCATGAAATACATTTTGCATAATTTAGATTCTCTTTATGCATCATTCGTGATCTTTTTTTACGTCAACACAGAATCGATCCGAATGAAGTGTTTGAAAAGGCAATGAAGATAATGTCTATCTTGGGTTAAATAAAAGATACCAAAACAAAGCGAATATGTTAAAACATACCTATTTTGAAAGGCATACATGTCAAACATTAAGCAGTGTTTGTCAAAGGTTTGAACTTACATTAGTTTAAAAGTGCTTGCTGATTACTTCTCCTTGAAAGATTGAAGTACATGAGCTCTTATTTTGTGTTTTTATTTCTATTAAGTCCAACTTACTTTCAATCCAAAGAACATCGTATAGATCTGGGGTGGGTGGGCGTAAGCATGTAGGTGAAGAGTCTGTGGGACAAAAATTGTCATGAGGGGCCGGGGAGGGGCAGGCGATGCTCGTACATTTTAAACATTTCCAGTACATAATTTTAACCATCTAGCTGTAAAGTAAACTTATTCCAATATACTTATTAGTTGTTCATATCTACTTTTTAGAACTGGATGTGGTTTGCCCACACTTATCGCGCACTCTTGGATTCGCCATTGCATTAATTTCTGTACAAGAAGTATTACATGTACATTAATTAGTGTACAGGTCAGACTACTTAAATTCAAGGACGTAATTTTAATTTTTTTGGGTGGGGGGAGCAAAGCTTGACGGGCTTGTTGATTATCGTATACATGCTACAGCAATTTTACAGCACATGCAAATTCAGGGGGGGGGGGCAAGCTTCATGTGAACTAATAATTCTCTAAAATATATCTCTATTTATTTAATTTTTATATTTTTTTCTTCTTTTTTTTCTTGTTCCGGGAATGAACACTGTGCGTGTCGGACTTTTCTATAAAAACAAATTTCATGCAGTTAAGAATCTCTTTTCCGGTGTGTGGTAACAGATCTGAAAACAAACTTGACTGCAGTATTTGGGCCTTATCTTGCATCCTACAACAATGATAGTATTCCACAAAATTAGTCTGCCAAAGCCTCGGAGATAAATTCAGAACACTATTCACCATACTCTTTTGGTACTAAAGCGAAAATAGCCATCTCACGAGAATTTTATTTCCTCATCAAAGTCAAAGGTTCTTATCTGTGCATAACAAAGTGTATCACCTCTTCGAATCTTACCGGGGTTTCTTATCGGGTAAATAACGATGATGGCTTACCGCTATGAATATTGCCATGTCATTGATAGTTTTATCCTTATGATGACATGATGATGATAATGCAAGTATGATGTCTAAAAAGATTTTGCATGTGTGTGTGTGTGTGTGTGTGTGTGTGTGTGTGTGTGTGTGTGTGTGTGTGTTTCCCATCGAAATGATCTTTGGGCCATTACATTTTCCATATCGAAATGATACTAGAGGATCTTGATTGGAAAACAGGAAGTGTTCATCTAACGAAACGCCATTACATTTTTAATTAGCGCCATGGTCTAATATATTTTGCGTGCATTTATTGCGTTCTTGCTCGGACTGACCGGAAAGTGAATTTGTCTAACAAATTTGTTTCATTAAGGAAGGACCGTCCTTATTATATTTGCTTTGGCTTTCTTTGTTGTCTAAATTGCCTGCAACTTAACGCGAACCTGTTAGAATTGTTAGTGCAAGGATATCGGTTGACAAATCTTAAAATAATGCTGACCAATAAATATAATTGCAACAAATACGTAATCTGCCTATTAGCGCTTTACTTTTTTCATGTTATTTTGTCATTTTTGTTTTAAAAAAAGCTGTAAGGAACTTTGACCTTTCCCACTATTGAGAAATATTACAACTCATAAACGATGTCTCTTCTCATTGTAATTTTTTAATTATTATGAATTGTGCAGTTTGTTAGTTGACGAAAAATAAGGCAGCAGTGTATCGCAAACTGAAATGGTTTACCATGCTAAACAGAAAAGGAGGGTTAAAAGTTAATGAGTTTCGTATATTAATTAATAAAGACTAAATAATTTAGCCATGCGGACGGTTGCACAGGCTAATTATGGGTAATTTGTATTTAATTTATTCAAAGCTGCGAAGGTATTAGGCCTGGTTATGGACTTAATACCGTTGGCTGAAACAAAGAGTGCAGTAGCAGATAACTAGAATTGTAAATTACACAATACATATTCTTTTACACTTTAAAAGTATTGATTTTTGGACACTGTGTTTAGCTATTTCGGAAAGGTTCCCTCGCAACGATACAGTAAAATTATCATTTGGTAATTAATTACTCTCAGAGTTTCGCACAGAATACATCGGGTAAGTGAGTAAATGGTATGATTCCGTTATAATTATGAAAATCATACCAAACTGCAATTGTAAAGAATGATCCCTGTTTATGTCTGCAAGTAAGCGAAATATATTTTAAAAAAATATGGTCACACTGTTAAATAATTCACGTACTTTCATAAATTTTTTGAAAAATGTTGATCACACACGATTCGTATACTTTCACAGATGTAAGGTGCAATTTCACCGAAAATGTCAATCTGATCCTTATAATCGTCGTTTTTTAAATATACATATATATATATATATATATATATATATATATATATATATATATATATATATATATATATATATATATATATATATATATATATATATATATATATATATATATATATATATATATATATATATATATATGTAATGGTTCCAGATTTGATCCCACCCCACTCCCACCCAACTATTCCTAACTTTCAGTTATCGATAAATATTCTAGTTGTGTATGTTACTTCCAACCCAAACGAAGACCAGTTATGGTTACAATGTGTATGTGCGTATGTTACTTACAGTCAAGAAAAAAAAACAATGATTGTTGCAAAAATAACTACAATAGTGGTTACAAGAAGAATTACAAGTATAGTTGCAAGAAGAATTACCATTATGATTGCAAGAAAAATTACAATTATAGTTACAAGAAGAATTACAATTATGGTTACAAGAAGAATTACAATTATAGTTGCAAGAAGAATTACCATTATGGTTGCAAGAAGAATTACAATTATGGCTACAAGAAGTATTACAATTATGGTTACAAGTGGCTCATAATCATAAAAATAATGGTGATAATAATAAAAAAACTTTAAAAAAACTCTCTAGTATGCCATTCGCTGTTTAATGAAGCTTAATTTTATATGCATCCTAGAAATTATCACGCTTGGCTTGGTATTCTAAAAAAGCTATATAACCTTGCTCTGTATTCTATCAAACCAGCATGTCTGGATCTGTATTTTACAAACCAACATGCCTGGATCTGTATTTTACAAAACTATCATGCCTGGATCTGTATTTTACAAACCAACATGCCTGGATCTGTATTTTACAAAACCAACATGCCTGGATCTGTATTTTACAAAACTATCATGCCTGGATCTGTATTTTACAAAACCAACATGCCTTTATCTGTATTTTACAAAACCAACATGCCTGGATCTGTATTTTACAAAACTATCATGCCTGGATCTGTATTTTACAAACCAACATGCCTGGATCTGTATTTTACAAACCAACATGCCTGGATCTGTATTTTACAAACCAACATGCCTGGATCTGTATTTTACAAAACCAACATGCCTGGATCTGTATTTTACAAAACCAACATGCCTGGATCTGTATTTTACAAAACTATCATGCCTGGATCTGTATCCTATGAAGCTATCACGACTGGCTATGTATTCTATGACACTCTCAGGTCTATTTCTGTATTCACTGAAAATCATCACTTAAGGTCCACTGGATAGTTTCGTATGTTGACACCTCCCCAAATATTTAAAGTAGAAGGCGTGAGTCTAATTATCACAATCCTAGCATTTTTCAGTTCACAAATAAGCTAAATCTGTAATGTGGTTTAGATTTACTTTGAGTAAGGCTTGGAAATTGGTTGACTTTTTGGTGACTGCCTGTCACAGTTAGACTAGCATTGGAGATCAAATGCGTAGCTTGGGCTTCAAATGAGCCGCCGACATGGCTTACGTATTTACATGTGTCTGCTACAGAGGTAAATATCTAAAAGTCGATATGGTTGATGGGTGATGAAAAGTATGCTAATTTATTACAGTACTAGAGAACTGTATTCATACATAAGACATATACTGATTCTTTTAGCTGTATAGTCACAGGAAAATGATAAAAATAGGTCGTCCATGTAAAAAAATGAATCTAAACAAGAGGGGCTGGTGACAGTGTTGGTTCAGTATAAAAGCCACTCGTTGCATAAGGAATTAACTTTACTACCTCAGTCAGAATCTTACAAGCATCCTTTCAACAAAAATCATTAGTTACTTTTTATTTGTATCTTTAATGTAATATTATTATCGTTTTTCTGCAATAGGTCATCATCGGACGAAAATTTTCCCAAAAAAATACCTGTCCAGTGGGACTCACGTTGGATTCGGGATTCTACGCAACTATCACACCTGGTTATGTATTCTATACAATTATCACAGCTCGCTCTGTATTTTATGAAACTATCATGCCTGGATCTGTGTTCTGTGAAACAATCATGCTGGGCTCTGTAGTCTACGAAACTCTCACGCCTGGCTCGGTATTATGTGAAACAATCACACCTAATTCTGTATTCGCTGAAACTATCGCGCCTGAATCGGTATTATATGAACTGTCACGTCTGGTTCGCTATTCTATAAAACTATCATTCCTGACTCGGCATGTTTTGAAAATATCACGCCTGGCTCTGTATTATACGAAACTATTACGTCTGTATAGGTAGGTATTCTATTACACAATCATGCCTGACTCTTTAGTCTTTGAAACTATCTCTCCAGGCTCGGTATTGTGACATGATTATTAGCTGGTGGGGTTTTTATTTATAAAAACAAATAAAACTTGTCCTCCATGTGACCATATTTATGTAAGCATATTCATTTGTGTTGGCACTTTTAAGTTTTGTAAAAAAAAAAATTAAAATGATAAGTTAGTGAAATCAGTCTTTTCTAGAACTAAATTATAATTAAATAACTCACTTGTAACATCTTGTTTAAAATGCTCCTTCTCTAAGTAGGAATTAAGACACGAATGTTGACACATAAAGTAATATTTTAGCTTATAACGTACAGCAAGATGTTAAAGCATTAGGTAAAATGAATATCGACAATTTATATTTTATTTCCAATTGCATTTTACAAAATGTGTAGGTCATTTACATGTCAAAGCAGATTCTACAATTGCATGGCTGTCTACATTCAAAAGGTCAAGAAGGTTACAAGTTCTGTTTCAATTACATTTGCATATCGAATAAGGTAATTTGATGACTCCTTTCACTTGGAAAATTTGGATGCACCAGTGACACGAAGAGGTGAACGTCATAAAATATCCGCTGACACTACCACTTGACAATTTGTATAACCAATTTGCAAGGTAAGAGGGTCGCTAGTTGACCTCTGAAAAGAAATAAAGAAGTAACTCAAACATTTAATAATTTACCAAAACCAGTAAAAAAGAATAAAATTAAATTCCATAATGAACGGTATTTCTAACAGGTAAAGAGTTAGTCATGCGGAATTGAAAGGCTCCAAGGTTACGCCGGGGCTAGCCTTTCCACGGACTTTTCTTTGATCATACATATTACCCACAGGTTGCTCCTAGCTATGGTTCAACAGAAGCAACAGGGTTAGGGATATTATCGTGTCACATGAGACCTAATATGGAAGAAATTTGCTGGATTGCTAAAGTCATGGGATGACCTGAGAACAAGTATTATTCTTGTGCCCCTGCGTCAGGTGAACGGTCAAATTAGGGTCACGGAGACCAGACTACATGTTGGGCACAGAAAAAGGGTAAAAACTTTGACGCCCTGACGATCGTAGTTGCTTCATGCGGAGCTTCCTTTAGTAGTGCTGATTTATTAACATTCGGAAAACAAAATGAATATGCCAGAGTGAAACTGAAATGAAGTATCCGAAACATATTTTTATTTATACACAAATGAATGTTAAGATTAATCAGCAACTTTAACAGTGGCATTTCCAGAACATTTGTTTAAGCAAATAAATGAAAGATTCCCCAACTTTTACAACAATTCCCAAACATGTTTCTAAGCAAATAAATGAAAGATTTCTTTACTTGTACAATGACGACAATTTCAAAACATATTGTAAGCAAATTAATCAAAGATTCCGCAACTTTTACAACAATTCCAAAACAAACAAACGCGAAAGAAAGATACGATCATATAAAAAAATTGTAAAGAGTATTAGCGATTTTCATAACTTTTACTCTAAATGCACGCTAGAACTGAACTATTATTAAACAGAATAACTGTACTCATATCAGTGGTAGTCAAAATAGGTAAATTGAATCAAATCGAATTGAGCACGGTACAGTGTTGTTTGTGTGGTAGTTTTGTTACCATGTTGAAAGAGAAAAGATATGATTTATGTCTTACAAACTATATTGAAAGATGTCAATGACACTCGAATTGGCGCTATTTTCTCTTTGATTCATAAACGATGCAGCATTCCATACCTTAAACACACACACACACACACACACACACACACACACACACACCATACATACATACATACATACATACATACATACATACATACATACATACATACATACATAATAAACAAAGTATTAATAAAGGTATTTGCTATTAGAACTTCTTTGATTCAATTACATACAGGACTATGGCAGTATATTTGCTTGTCAACTGTTTCGTAATTCATCATCTAAGTAAAATGTAAAGGAAAAAACTGTTTGTATGTAACAACCAACTCCCGAGTCTTATGTGATGCGATTGCATGGAAGAATACATGTAATTTGGTTACGTCATCCGTTCACAAACATCGGACCTGCATGTACCAGGTGCGTTTTTCTGCAATTCTTACATAATATTTGCACTGATTAATCGTGTCAAAATTGCGAACATAAACAGTGTGTTGTATGCAAATTATTACCTGACCTTTATAAGATATGGAACACTGACATTATTCACCGCAGTTCTGGTCTAACATGGTAGTTGTTTCTTGGAGCCAATGTTAATCCTTGAAAAATGTTCCTGGGACATTGTTGTTGTTGTAGTAGGGTTTAATGCCATTTTTCAGCACAAAATAGGCTATTCATGGCGGCCAGTATTAATGGTGGAGGCAGAACCCGGGAAAACCCCAGAAAGAACCACCGACACATGAGAAGCCACTGGCAAGCTTTCTCACATACCCACATTGGCCAAATCCGAGACTCGAACCCACGCAGACAGAGGTGAGATGCCAGTGATCAGTAACGGAGAGCGCTTTAGATCACTCGGCCAGTCGGGCTCCTCTTGGGAAATTTATAGAATTCGTTTTTCCATTCATGTTCTTAGACACATTAATACATTTTTCCGAAATAAACTGAAAACCTAATAAAAGCGAGTAAAATTATAATTAAATTAAGTTTTAAATTATGCATGATACTAGATGATGATGGTGTAGCTGTCATAAAAGAGTCGAAGAAAATAGTGGAAGAAAGGAAAGAGCTGAAATTAAAAATATAGACAAGAGGTTTGTGCTCAATGATGCCCTGGAGTCAACTTAAAATTAAATAAATTTGTACCAATTGAACATATATGTCGTTTATTATAACCAAAAGTTAAAAGTCAGTAAGTATTACAATAATAACGCGCATGTTAAAAGACCTTACAAATGAAACGTTTTAAAACTAACATGGGTGCATCGCAAAGGCATTCCCCTTGTGCCAACATTTTGCAACTGAGGGACTTTAACAGAAAATGTAAAACGTTTCTATACGATTAATATTCTGCTAGTGGCTACGTTTCCCTGACCACTGTAACGGTTCCAAAGGTCCTTTTTTTATTGGCTTTAATTTTTAAAACGGTACCGGCGATTCTATAATTTATTAATTTTTTTTAATTGATGCATTAATAATTGTGAGAGGGTAATGCCAAGTTCAGAAAGGGTAACACTTTTAAATGCAATAGTACGGACAAGTGAAACAAAGTCGATACATTTAATCATTAAATATTCAATTTAGTTTAGCCAAATAATTGTTTACATATTTTTCTTTGAAAGTAAATGTACACTTGGGTTATTTGGTCAAGATAATTCAAGTCCTAAACGTTTCAAATATGTGTAATCATTTTTCTAATAAATATAGCAGCAGAGAGGGCGAACCTCAAAAACCAAAAAAAGCGTCGAATCGTAAAAAAAGCGTCGAATCATAAAAAAGCGTCGAATCGTAAAAAAAGCGTCGACAACCAACGCTTCCTCGTCTACGCCAGCGTCGTTTTCGTTCACCCTCTCTGCTGCTATGGGTTAATAATTATTTTACGAGTTCAACCGAATATTTGATCCAGTCCTTAGGATCTCACAAACAGACTAATCGCTAACACCTCCTCTTGTAGATCAATTAGATTATTAGATTGGTCTGTGAGTTTGAAATTAATTCTTGTTAGCGAATCATTATGACATCGCATATAGACTGGATTAACCGGAGACTCAATTATTAAAAATCCTGGAGGGGCTATTGGTGCAAACGAATAAAGAATATATCCTTGCTGAGCTTGATTTGATCGTTCGAGATTAATTTGATAGCTTCCTTCGATAACATCGCATACTAAATTGAGCGCAATCACTGAGGATATATTCACGTTGAACGGAGCGATATGCCTACCGCCACCGTTTGGGTCATTATTATGTTTGAGGATTTTTATTTCCTGTGATGCTGTTTTTCTCCATGCATCATGAATTATTTTAAAACCAACATCGATGGTGTCACTGAGAAGTTTTTTTAGTTTTGGTACGTTATATCCTGGTAGTTTGAATGTGGGGATATCTTCAACGCGGATTTTATATTCTGATGCAAATCTTGTTCTCGAAAGGGGATTATCGTCATCTAGTATATCCTGAATAATTTTCAGGTTAAATGTTTCCATATCGTCGATAATTTTGTTGCATGTTTCTACGACGCTGATAAATTCATCTCGGGTGAGAGAGCCGGATTTAAGAGATATTAACAACAGTGAAAAATCATTATTCATCGCTGTGAAATTTTCGATAATTTTAGGTTCGTTAACAAAATGATGTCCCTTTATTCTCTCCCCTGGCTTCTCGTTTCCAGTTGGTTGATATCCGAGACCAAAAAACTCTATAGTGATTGTGTAATCTTTATAACTCCTTATTGGATTATCAGTTTTTATCCTGTCTGTGATATAATTAATTTTTTGTGGTTCTGGTAAATCAACGGTTTTCCCCACTGGTGGATTTTCAGGCCATCCTAACACGGTTCTGATTGAGCTGTTATAGATATCTACGACGTATCCTTCTGTGCTTATTTCAATTGCGGATGATAGCGTCGGCTCATGAACCGTTATAGCGATTTTTGATTCTGCTCCAGTAATCGATTTTATTCTACGCGCGAATTCATTATTGATTTGTTCAATTTGGTAGGACCCTGTTGGTATTGAAACAACGTTCCAGTCTGGAGTCCCGTCTTCTTTATTCTTATTCGCGAACACCAAGGAATTATTCGGTTGTTGACCACCGAATGCTACCGATCTGATATTAGGCCAACTGTGATACACTCGTAGTTTTGCTAACGCTATCTCCTTCACTGGGACCGGAGAGGGGAAATTCACACTGAATTCTGGATTCGTTGATGTTATTGATATCATGCTTGTTTGTACTGGGTTTGTGATCTCCACTATTCGTTGAAGTAATTCCATCGGTGTTGTCATCGTTGCTATACTCATGTTGTCGCTCTAATTTTGATATCGCGGAATCATAAATACTGACCATCACTGAGAACTCACTATCCGATATCGTTGAGGTTATTGATATCATTCTTTTTTTTTGGGTTCGTGTTTTCTAATTCCATCGGTGTTGTCATTGTTGCTATACTGTTGTTGTCGCTCTAATTTAGATATCGCGGAATCATAAATACCGACCATCACTGAGAACTCGCTATCTGATATAATTGTATTATCGAGTGACGACGATATCATCGAGGATAATTGCGAGTACGCGGTTGATACAACATTAAATTGAATTAAGTAATCTTGCAGTTTACTCTGGCTGCATGATGATATCTTTTTTATGATCCCGGTTGATATACCTGCGATTGTAGCCGCCGCAGAAATGCAAATTGGAACTACGACCGGGGCAATCATTGTAACCGATGCGAGTATTATTCCGGCGGCAGTGAGAACGCCTGACAACGAGTACATGGTAACATCAACTGCGGTGATTCTTCGTCGGTATTTTTTTATTTTTATTTGATACTCCTCGGCGAGGGTTTTGAGTCTAGTCTGAAATTCTCTGACCTGATCATAGCGATATCGATGCGATTGTGATTCCATTGACTCTGTCAGCGGGATTATTATCAGTTCAATTGATTTCGTTGACTTCGTCAATGATGTCATTGTTATTTTAAACCCGCTAGTGTTTTCAATTATTCGCCATCGTTAGCGGGAATTGCTAGTTGCTTCAGCCGGAAAAATTATCTACGAGTTCTATACACCAGGCTATTTTTGATCTAATGGTGGAGCTATCAACCGCGACAAAGTGAAAGCGTGGTGTTTTGCCAGTCTCGATAATTAACGTCGCGACGCCACCAGAGTAGGTTCTTTTGTCCATGATCAGA
Organism: Unio pictorum; assembly: GCA_030141615.1. Classification (NCBI taxonomy): domain Eukaryota; kingdom Metazoa; phylum Mollusca; class Bivalvia; order Unionida; family Unionidae; genus Unio; species Unio pictorum. The sequence continues at coordinate 10,435,636 of JARLTB010000140.1, read as the reverse complement.
TTAAATTGATGAATAGAGGCCCACGTTAACCTGTAGATGCCATCAACCTTCGCTTCCCCACCCCACAAGAGATTGACGGTAGTAAAAGGCAGGGGATCGTCTATTATCCAATCCTTGATTCCATGATCGGTTGTATACACGATATTTTTAATGTCCTTGTGCGGAATCCTTACATTTTCGAGATTTTCTATTAGTTTAGAAATATCGAGATAATTTGCCTTGATTTCATTTTCATTCATCATCCTCCCCGCCTCCTTGTTAAAAAAGAAAACCGATAAAAAGTATTTAATTTCAGCTAGAGTCATGCCAACCACAGGTGGGGTTCCAAAGAACTTACCAACGATATTTCTTCGAAAAGCATTATAACCTCGTATATGATCATCCAGCTCACGGCCGTGGGCGTCAGTCGCGTCGGTGATTGTAGACACAAGTGCGCCTGGTTTAAGTTGTCCATCCTTGGAATACAGCGCAATAGAGTTTTCAGCGGCGTCGCGCTGCCGTATCAAAATGTCATCCAACGACACATCACTGCTTTTCAATTTACCCTGATCGGAAAATAGCACAACGGTATCCTCGATTGCGTTTCGTCGTTTAATCAATATATCATCCAACGACACATCACTGCTTTTCAATTTACCCTGTTTGTCTTGAAATACAACTATTTCCCCGGGGTCAACATTTGTTAAGTTCAACGTCTCAGCGATTTCATCTTCAATTATTTTTTTAATATCACCCGTCGCAGTGTCATCGGGTTTGGGTTTCAGAGGTCTTCCCCAGATATCAATCATTGTTATTGTAAAACTCTTTCTCTCTCTAAAATCGTTTTTGACGACTTCGTTGAAAAATCTTCGATTTTCGCCAGCGACTACTAGTGTATTCATTTACGACAACATGTGGTGGTTTTCCCCTTGGGTTACCCAACGAGTTAGAAATAGCGTTAAGGACATTTAATACTTCGCTGCCACATATTGGTGGGTCAATCATCGTTTGTGTTGGTAGCGTAAAATACCAAGTCTTCATTGGAAGGGTTTTTATATAACGCATAAACTCGCTTGGCGGAGCTAATCCATATGAATCAAAATAGACAATCCCACGTGGATCAATAGCGTATGCAACCCAGTGAGTTCCGGGTCCGGTGCTGTTATCGAGATTAATGATTCCGGTTTCAGTGTTGTTTGGTTTTCTCGGTAATTGATCTCTCATAAAGACACCTCTGAAATTTTTAATCGCCAGTTTTTTAGCGGCATCCATTAAATCAAAATTGGACACAGGAACCATCGGTTCCTCTCCAACTAATAAACCGGTCCTAGTCTCAGGCCTTTTCCGCTGTACCATGAATACGGGGTTCCTGGTAGTCTTAGACCCTTTCCGCTGTACCACGAATACGGGGTTCCTGGTAGTCTTAGACCCTTTCCCTTTTTTTATATCCTTGTCCAGTTGCCTTCTTTAGTGCCATTCCTGCCGCGGTACCAACGGCTCCTAACGCTGCCGCTTTAGCCACCGCTGGGGCTGCTGCCGCAATCAAAGCTGGAATCGCAGCTAACAACGGGAATATACCGCCTGTTTTAATCATATTTTTGATAGCAGCCGCAGAGAGAGTAATCTGGACACCCTTTTTTGCTACTAGTGCATCATTGAAATGTTTTATTTGACGAGTTGTCAGTGATAATTTATTTGCACCACCGGTCATTTGATTGGGTTTCAGCGTGATTGTGGTTCCACATTGCTTAGCCGATTTGGATTGTAGTTTTTTTAATTGACCGGGAGTCAACGCAACACTAATAACACTATACGACATTATACAATAACAGATTGATCTAATGGAAAAATCCGAAGGATTTTCAATTCCATATTTTCTACTGGTGCATCTACTACTCTCATTCTTCCACCAACACCTTCGAGTAGCATTGATTTATCACTGAGAATGACAGCAACCGCTCTGTAATTAATAATACCACCAGGACGGGTTACACGGGCTCTAAAGTGTATATCAACGACAGATTGTCTCATCAAATCAAGGTGTTCCAATGAAAAGTAATAAATCAAATATAGACTTTTGAAATCCAATTGTGATATTTGCAAACCAGTATCCACATTTTGATCACGTGCCATATACGACAATAGGTTATGATATACACGTGCAATATGGTTGTGAGTGTAATCAAGTTGTATATCCTCAGATGGTTCCTGTTGGCCGTTTATTCTCAGCGAGACTTCTTTAACACCTAACTGATCAAATATCATATGACTACGTTCTTGATTACCAACTAGCGCATTATTCTGTAACGCTACAAATATGTGACGTGGAGCTGAAACGCCTTGTTTTGATGCCAGATGACAAGTAAATATATCATCAACATTATCCTGTTTAATATCCGTAGTCACTGATAACCAACTCAACAACGACTTTCCTCCTTGATCCATAAATGATAGTAGTCGCTGTTCTTCGGTGATCGATGGAGTTAACACTGGCATCCACAATGATAGTTTTGTTAAATGGACTTTACCATCGGCAACACCAGCATCACGCCAGATTGCATCATTATCAGTACCCTTTCGTACAAGCGCTACTGTATGCTTCGCTCCATAGATAACTTTTCGGACGTTTCTACAGAATCCAAATATATGATGCAGTGGAATCGCGCATGAAAATTGTCGACGCTGTCCTTGTAACGTTGCTACGCGTGTTGCAAACCCTAGGTTGTAGTTAATGATATTATTTATGACATCAAAATCACCAGCTGGTCTTACATATCCGGCTGGTGCTGGATTAACTGAAGAAGCATGTGTTGCCTTTACTCTAGAATACTGGTTGTGTTCAGGGTGATCAGTGATATCCTTCGCGAACATCATAGATGGACCAGCTGATCTTGTATAATCATCAGAATATCTCGCTAACCCTATGATTGTTGTAGCCACATCAACTTCACGGTCAATGGATTCAATTTCTTTTCCATCAATGAGATATCTAGCGCTTTCAAATAACGCCATGATACCGTTATTGACAAAACCGACTTTGATAGTTGGGTTATTGTCATATGGTGTATTAGCTTCAACATTTGTTACAAGTTCTCCTTCGATTTCGATAAACGCTTCACACGGTAGAAAATATTTACTGGTATCATGAACTTGAAGTTCAATTCGCGATCGGAGATCCGGTTGTGCTGCGTGATAAGAATAAAATTGAAAATCGCGTACGGAATCATTCTTGAGCACTGGGGCATCCATATCAAATGCTGGATCAGGTGACCTTTTGAACATTTTATTCTATTTATCAGAGTCTAAATCGTAAAATCGTAAACGATTTTCACCGTAGGATTTTCATCGTCGTGTTTTTTTAAAGCCACTTCCCGCTATCATGTTTGCTATCATGTTATTTTGGTCACTCGGAGTCACCAATGACGAAGTCATCAACGATGCTAATTTTTCGTCTACTGCGTTATTTATAATTCTACTAACACTTGCAGGCATTTCCGCTGTAGACGGTAACGGTATCGGTTTCTTTTTTCGTAAATCACTTCGTGATTTCACTAATGATGTTATTTTATTCTTTGCGGCTGAAAACGCTTTTCCGGCAAGATCTCCAGCGAAATCTCCGATTTTGCTAATACCCTTATCACGAATAACATCAATGGCTTTCATTCCTAGTTGTTTAGCCAACGGCATCACTTTTGGAGCCATTCTCGAAAATAATCCTAAAATGGTATCACCGAGACCATCTCCGTAGTATGCTCTATAAACAGGCAATCGTGAGTTTACCACATAGACGCTAGCTGGTTTGTCATGATTGTAGTGTATGATCATTATTTGAAATCAGAAACAATTTTTCAATTGTAAAAAAATTTATCAATTGTAAATTCAGTCGCTGTGATACCCACTTGATAACTCGCCAATGAAATCTTGATATGCTTTGATATCCATGATACCACCTTGAAATAACCGCCTGCAGATATCAGCTGCCTCATTAATTATTTCCGGTGAGTTATTTCCAGCTCGGAACCCTCCTACAAGAACTTCTAATCGTGATATATCACTGAGAACACTATCAGGACATGAAATCCTTGGATTCTCACTGGAATCTCGCAATCCACTTCCGCTATAACCCATTGCTTCATCCAGTTTTTCATTCAGTTTTTCTTCATCCGTGGGTTGTAAATAACCAAGAGGAACACAATCATCATCATCATCAGGTGGTAGTTGTTGTTTTTCAGGCGAGAAAAATATCTTTGCAGGTTGTTGTTTTTTAGGTGAAAAAGATATTTTCTTTGCAGGTTGCTGTCGCTGCCTTTGCAATTTTGGCGGTTTTTGTTGTTGTTTTAGTTCTTCAAATTGTTTATACACTATACCCACCGCATCGATATATTCGATGTATGATGCACTATCTGTCTTAATCTGACTTGTTTTAGTTTTGATTTTGTAGAATATATCAGCCCAGTGTTATACTTCTAACAAACTTATGATGTTCTGGTTTCAACATATTTTTCCTGTTTTCATAAGTCGTAACAACAAGTGCAGGAATTTCTGTTGGATCAGTCTTATCAATTGCTGCTAACCCTTCCTCATTAAATCTCACGCGTAAATCATCTACTGTTCTTTTTGATTCCATTTTTTGTACAGCCTGTTTTGTTTGTTCAGTTTTCGCTGCTATTTTTTCGAGTTCACCGATAACAGATTTCCCCGTCTCGGGAACATCTCCCAGTATAGCACGCTCTACCCCTTTCGTTGCTGTGGTTACTGGTTTAAACAATTCTTCTGATCCCGCAGCAAAATCAGTCTGAAGACTCTGTCGTTGTTGCAGTTTATTTCTTACAGAGTCGCGAATTGGTATAAATCCCCTGATTGCATCCAGTCGTTCACGAGCCAATCTAGTTGTTAATGCTTCATTGACCATTATTTGAAATCAGAAACAATTTTTCAATTGTAAAACAATTTTCCCGAACCTGACCTAACAGACGAAAACATTTGACATGTCAGATTCTGAGGGCGAAAACCCGAGGTTTTTTACACAGGATTTTCGAGATTTTTTTTATCAAAAAGGGCTAAATCAAGCAAATCTTACATGAATTTCAATCAAAAAATGCTAAAAAAAAGGAGAATCTGATACGAATTATGGCTAAAAAGTGTAATCTGATAAAAAATCTCGAAAATCCTGTGTAAAAAACCTCGGGTTTTCGCCCTCAGAAACCATGAAATGTCTGACCTGTTTGAGCAATTTTATATTGAAAACTATGTTTTTTTCATCGCGGGTGGGTGAGAATACACAAAAAAAAAAAATTATTACTAACCTGTGAGATGATTTTGACATTCAATCAAAAAATGCTAAAAAAAAATGAAAATCTCCTTGAGGGTTGGTCACGGTCAAAATCGTTCATTTTCTTGAATTAACGCTCGTAGGTTTCTAACTTTAGAATTGATATCCTTTTTCAATTCGTATTCGTTACCTAATTCTTTTCGTATTCCTTCTACGATAGTATATAACGGGACGAACACACTTACGTCACTGGAAAATGAAAGAGAGTCTCGAATAGAATTCTGAATTCTCTTGATGAACGCGTATTTCTTGGGTAGCATATACTTGTTAGTGTTAAGTCCGTATTCTATATCCTGATAATCCGACATGATTTGATCAGGATTTAACCCATCTGATAGTTTGATATCCTGATTTTTCAATTTTGAAATCTCGGATATAATGCTATTCATTTTTTCAGAATTCATATTCTATGGTGATTACATATTTCTAAATGAAAATTATGACGCATCAGACATAAATAAATTGAATTCTCTGTTCGGTCTTTTTTGAAATCGCCGATCGATAAATCCCCTCTGCAACGAATCGTACTGAGGGTGAACAAATATCGAAATGCCTACCGGCGCTAGTTATTGATTGAAATATTTTTTCTTCGTTAGTTGTTGTATTCAAAGATTTCACAGGTCTCGCTTTTTTTGAGCATTTTCCAGTCCTTCCAGATGAATTATTTTCACTCTGTGTAACAACTCGTAAATTTGATAAAGAATTGTTCATTGGATTAGAATCAATGTGATCAATGACAGAATCATCCTCGATCAATCCATTGAAACATTCAAATACGAAACGATGATTGAGATAAGTTTTCTTTTCTTTTCCCCCACCAAACCTCAAATATCCATGATTATTCATAACACCAACTGGTTTCTTCAGTCTACAGTGTCTGACAGTACCATCACTGGATGCTTCATAATTTGTAATCAAGGGATGCGGTCTGAATTCTTGGTTCATTATATACTATACTATTCTTTGTCTAATTCATTGTTTGGTTTAATAATAAATGTTTCAATATAGTCTTGAGGTGTTCTTATGACTTTATCCTTGACTCTGACAGTGTCAGGGTCAGGGACTTTGTCAGGGACAGAGTCAAGGTCAGAATTTTTGATTGAAAATTCATATGATTTTCCATTTTTGATTCTTTTGTCATAATAACGCTTCAATTCCCTGTATCGTTTGCCACCGCAATTCAAACACAATTGCGATCTTCCCCTGACCCCAACCCCACATCGTATGCAAGGTAACGGACCAAGGCTTCCACGACGAAAACTTTGCATATGATACCCACAGAATTTGCTTCTGCATGATTTGTTACACGGTGTCGTTGATCCAATCATAAGCCATTTGCAGTGATTCATTATACATAATCTTTCATTTAAATGCTTGTTTTAATTATAGTATGGAGGAGTTCAAGAGATTATCGAAAATTACGCCTTGGAAAAATGTTAAATTCAATCTCGATAGAGTCTCTGATACGCCAAAACGTCTAATCGGTGATAGAACTATACTGGGTAAAATCAGAGACTGTTTTAATGAATTCTACCGAGACGGTGCAGTACACTGTTGGTCGACATTTCGAATTATACATGACAATGTCAATGTACCCAACATCGATGCTACTATGAACGATGAAAGAGCAGCTGAGGTGATTTCACATCTTGGCTGGAAATCCAAGAGTAAATTGCAAAGTAATTCCCAACAGAAGTATTTTTTCAGAATAAAATTCATTATCGAAGTCGAGGGCAAATGGATTATCAGGGATAAATTTGAACCAATCCTTAGGGATAAAAAAAACAATCACGCTGAGTAGAGATTCCAAACCAGGAATTCTAACTGGAATCGACAAACCATACTACGAGAGATCTTATCCTGTAACAGCAATCGTTTATGGAATATACCCGTTAAATGATAAACCCGATATTGCAAAACTAGCTCCTATGAAATATTCTAGTTCACTGAATTGTGTAGCAACACGGGTAATGGAACACTTCACAAATGCATCCCGAGGAAATAAACTAACTGATCTGCGACGTAGGAAAATAACCGAATGGGAACTGACAGTGAAACAGCACGGTGCAAAGATTTCTGATATAGCTAAATTAGAAACATTATTAAAATTCCCAATATCAGTAACGACAATAACCGGGGAAGTATTACACGAACCGAAATATAAATTACAAGGAGCGCCAATACAAATTATTGATCATAACGAACACGCGTGGACGGCTGCAGTAACAATATTTCCACGAGAACGAACCGTGAGATATATCCCCGAGGAGTTCGTCGGGGATGTTTTTTATAATGAGAAATTATTCGATGCTATTCATGCGTTGTGTAAAGATGATCCTGTGTCAGTATGGTTACTTAGAAGTGATGAAGATCCCGAAATAGGATTTGATCAATTTGTAAGACCAAATGGTGAATTATATCGCGTTGAAGAATTAGATAACAGAATGAGAAAAATCGCTAATGATTTTTCACCGGAGAGTTTCCATGAAAAACTACTCACGGATAGTTTTACTATTCTATCAGTGGTAGCTCACTTCGCAAGAGAAAAAACTCATGGCGTCCAACACGAAGTGATTTTCTCGAGGATGTTAAATCGAGTTGCGTCTAATTCGGTCATGGAGGACTGTGGAATGCGAAATACTCACGTGATGGTATGATTTCAATTGATATATCCGCGTGTTATCCTGGAAGTTTTCTCGGGTATGGAGAATGCGCTGAGTACTTTAAACGATTTGGACACCCCACGCATGAAATGACTCGTGTTGCGATTAATGGTCCATTGCCTGATTTTGATTTAACCGGATTCGCTCGTGTGATATCATTCGAATTAGCTACAGGGTTACATCCGTGTAGTTATCTTTGGCTTGGTAGACATATATCTGAAAAGGCCTGGATGCCACTAGTGTTACTACGATATATGATTGATTGTGGTATGCTAATATCGTTGATTGTGAGTGAAGCAATTATATCCTATCGAGCACAGAAATCAGTCTGGTTACCACAACCCGATCTAGATAGAATAATTAGCGAACAGCGAAAACAATTTCCTGATTTCAATGAAGAACAAATCATGAATTGGTCTAAGAAGTTATTTGAAATTAAAAAAGAACAAGCAAAAGATTTTGGACGAAGAATAATCGGTAAATTTACCCAGGGTGGAAGATACGACAATGCAAAATATTCTTCGAGGTTGATCATAGACGTCGCTGAATACGATTTTATTGTAGCGGATTTAACGAAACAGGGAAAACTTGTATCCCGTAAGGATGCTTTTCTATCCAATGGTGAGAAATTAGGTACGGTTGTTACCTACTGTGATGGATATAATTCCCAGTACACACATTTGAGAGGTTCTATGCTAGCCTATGCTTCTATTAATCTATTTTCGATGATAAATAGATTTCCTAATACCGCGGTTAGAGTAGCCACTGATTCTATTTATATCCACGAGAAATACAAATCAGCTGTAGCGGCATTCACAGATGCCGAGGAAGCGTGGGGGCGTTGGCGATTTAAAAAGGAAACGCTACATGAGTATTGTGAATCCGCAGATATTAACATGGATGATAAATATCTTTCGTGTAACCGTATTGAAATTCAATCAGAATTTTCTAATGCACCACCGGTATCTGATCCAATATGTAGATATAAGACAGTTTATTTAAACGGTTGTGGTGGATCAGGAAAGACAACTCGTGCAATTGAATTATTTCGTCGGTCAACCATGATTGTGTTAACACCAACTCACAGGCTCGCTAGAGAGATGATACAAAGAGGGGTAAATGCCTGTACTTATCACAGTTTTTTTCGATGGAAGGGTGACAAATGGACCCCTGATCGAATGGGTGATAAATTCATTCCTGAAATCATAATTTGGGATGAAATATGCACAGTGTCATTAGATGTATTACAAACATTTCTTGAATGGTTGTTAAACAAAAACACAAAAGTCGTCATGTGCGGTGATTACGGCCAACCACCACCATTTATCGGTGCATCCCCACATGAATGGCTAAAGGGTTTTGTAGACTATTATGAAGAAATCACCACTGATTATAGATCACTTGATGAACGATTACGAGAATTCAAAGCGCTAATTAGACTACAACCGGATAGAATCCAGTGTGAAATAGCCCGTGAGGTGATTTCAGAGACTCCAATGAATGATTTCTGGGAAGCGTGGAGACCAAACGATTTAATAATTGCAAGTAGAAAAATAGTCAGAGACACACTTCAGATGAAGTTATTTGAAACGCATAAAAAAAAATTTGCAACACTTCCAGTACCGTTGTGTTATAGGCCTTCGGATACACGAAAACAGAATATAGAAGTTGATATTCCAGGACAGCGTGAAAAACAAATTCTCGTATTAAATGATATTGTGCTGGTTGATATCAGCGTCGTTGAAGATGCATTGCGTGCTAATAAATCCCCGTGGACGCTAGGATACGCAGCAACAATACACTCCTCACAGGGATTGACTATATCGGATACAATTGTTTGGATAGTAGATAATCGCATCGAATGGTCGAATTTAGTTTATCTCGCAGTATCCAGAGTACGAAGTATAAATCAACTCCGAAGAATCATTTTAGATGATGATGACACTACAATAAGTGATATTGTCAGCGTCGATGATATCATCGGGGACATAATCAGAAAAAAACTCTCTGGTTATAAACAACAGGATAAAAAAAATAATAGAAAATTTGACATTGATGCTGAATTAATAATTTTGCTGAAGCAACAACAGAATAATCACTGCGCGAGTTGCAATTGTATAATGCGTTGGAGTTGGTTGGATAAGGATCCTCGCCAATTTACCGTAGACAGAAGGAATAGCAGCATTGGTCATACTAGTGATAACGTTATGCTGACTTGTCTTGAGTGCAACAGACGAAGAGGTGCTAGTTAAGACCACGCGGTGGTAATTGAGTATCCTCGGAAATTACCTGTAGTTGTTGTCGAGTAAATCCTCGCTGAGGAGCAGTTGAATCCAGTTTATAGATTGCTGGTCTACCAGTTGATCGTGTTATACTAGATATTTTATGTACGGTCACACTCCAAATAGGATCAGTAGCTCTTTTTTTTACCACCCTCAAGCTCTCCTGGTTCGTATAAATACCTAACAGTGACATTACTACCAAGAATTGGTTCTTTGAAATCTTTTTGTGGTTGTACGGGTATAGACTTCTTTTTAATCGCGTTGATAGGTTTCAAATTAATTGTTCTAGTAATCTCGTTATTCAGTGCGGTAATCACAGCTGGTAATCTCTTAACCCATTCACGGGATCTTTTATCCTGAATAAACTCCTTCGCGTATTGATATCCAAATAACCGCTCAGCAAGTGTCCGATTAAATCGTTCAACAATTGCCTGATCGCGATGTAGTGCAGTATGCCCTCGTCTGATGGTGACATTGTGATCTTTCATCGCTGATACAACAGCGCCTTGAAATTCCTTGCCAGGATCGACTTGTAATAGATTTGGCCAGCGTAGTGGGCCTCGTCGATAAATCCTCTCAAATGCAGAAGCAACCTCAGGTGATGATTTTGTTTTTAACGGTTCTGCTTGTTTGTATCGACTCGCAACGTCAACTACGGTTAGCGCGTATTTGTAACCACCGTCATGTGGTAAAAACAATAAATCAGACTGATGAACTTCATTAGGAGCGGTCACATCAAAATGCGAGAAATTAATTTGTTTAGGCGGTGGTAGATAAATTTGCCATAGTGCCTGTTTGGATAACCAATTAGCCGCAGTAGCCTTTTTCACTTTTGCGGCGCTGGCGAGTTTATTGATTGCTGCCTTGCCTCTCCAGTATCCTCTTGGGGAATAATAAATTGATTCCATATTATTAATTACCGGCACCTAACATCAATTTACCTTTCATAGCCGATTTTATCAAAAAGGAAGACAATTTTTCTTTGAAGGATTTATCAGGAATAGCATTTAACGCATGAATTAATTTCACATCTGCTAGATGCCTGTGTTGCAGATTATTGCTTTTATAAGCAACATCATGAAGGTGACAGGCCTTATCAATGGCGTTTATTGGTTCTTCACCGGGTTTGGGCTGATTTTGATCATTGAGTCTGATATCAAGTCTGGTTCCCGGTCCACAGTAGCTATATCCTGGAAGGTGCTTTTCTCCGGGGTATTTTGCCCATGGGGTTCCAGGGAGTTTTGCCAATTTGGCTGCGATATCACCTCCTCGTTTTTTTATAAATCATCATTTCCTGCAGATTTCATAGACACAAATCTAAATTTCTTTGTACCACATTGCACGCATTTACCAGAAAGCGCTGATCGGTTATTTCTAGTTGTAATCGTCGTCAAGTCATCTGTGCCAGTACGCGTTTTACACTTCACACAATATAGATCCATAATTATGTATAGAAATATGGATATAATTGATTTTTCAGCGACCAAAGCAAGAGAACCGGTTAAGCATCATGCAGCGCTACCAAACTCTATCCGGATGATTATAATCGGGCCATCTGGATCCGGTAAAACGCAATTGTTGCTCAATTTAATAATGAGATGGATGAAGTGGGATAAGTTGTATTTAATTGCCCCTAGCGTAGATGATCAACGATGTTATGAAGTGCTAATAGATTTTAACGAGAATGCATCAGAAATTAAAGGCGAGAACGTCATTGATTTTATAACCGATATTGACGAGGCACCATCCGTGGATGACCTTGATGGGAGCATTAACAATTTAGTCGTATACGACGATGTGATGTTGGATAAACAAACAAACCCAGCTAGAATATTTTCCCGAGGCAGGCACAAAAACACTGATGTGATATATGTCACTCAACGCTACACTCAGATTCCAAAAGTGATCAGAGATAACTGCAATATGCTTGCTGTATTCAACGGAGTTGATACTCATACTCTTAGAAATATTTGGCAGACATGGTGTTCCGATATGGACTTCAATCAATTTAAAAATTTCTTTAGTAATGCTCAGTCAACCCCGTACGGATTCGCAACAATAAATTTACATGACCCTCGGACACGATATCGTATCGGACTGGATCAAATATTCGGTTGAACTCGTAAAATAATTATTAACCCATAGCAGCAGAGAGGGCGAACGAAAACGACGCTGGCGTAGACGAGGAAGCGTTGGTTGTCGACGCTTTTTTTACGATTCGACGCTTTTTTATGATTCGACGCTTTTTATGATTCGACGCTTTTTTTTGGTTTTTGAGGTTCGCCCTCTCTGCTGCTAATATTCACCATATATCAGGCCTTATGATTGACAGAGGCATTTAACTATCCAATTCCGTATGGTTTGGCTCACTAGTCTTTAAAATCAATATCATGCTTACCAGATAAGTTTAATGATCTGATGGATGGAACGACAAGTCTCCCTCCCTTACGGGAACAAGGGGAGATAATTATTTTAGGTACAAGGTAAAGATGTACAACAGCTAGACCCGTTTTTAAATTTTCTTCATAGTAATTGTAAATAAAACTGCAGTCAACGTTTAAAACGGCACTGTCTACATGTAAATTCATAGTTACAAAATATGAATTTTACAGAGATAGGATCATATACACCAATGAAGGAAATATTTGACGCATTTGTAAAGACGAGAAAATATTCGAGCAGTGTTCATGACCACTTTTTTATGCAGATAGATCACTTTGAGAACTAAAATATTTCGAATGCCCTTTTTATCTAATGGCATGCAAATATTTCTAAATTACATCTATTTAGGCCCAATGTATCCCAACTTTTCTAATTATATCTATGTAGGCATAATGTATCTCAACATTTCTAAATACATTGATTTGGGAATAGTGCATCACATCATTTATGATTTACATCAATTTAGGCCCAATGCATCCCAAATTTTCTAATTTACATCTATTTAGGCCCAATGCAGTCTAGCATCAAACAATTAATTTCTACATGATGCACACCAATTGCCCCACGGAACCAAAAGATAGTGCAATCGTTACTCGACAAAATACACAAATTTTGAAACTGTCAATGTAAAATAGATTCACTTAATGTAAATTTCCCTGTAGCAACTGGTGCATACCAATTCGTAGAAGCACTATTTCAGCCGTATATATATATATTATAATAATACGATTGGTATAAATAATAATAATGATTGGTATAAATAATAATAATAATAATAATAATAATAATAATAGTAATAATAATAATAATAATAATAATATTATTATTATTATTATTATTATTATTATTATTATTATTATTATTATTATTTATACAAATCATTTAAAGTATGACTCAACGTCACTTATGGGGGCCCAGAGTGGTCTAAAGCGCTCTCCGTTACGGATTACTTTCATCTTACCTCTGTCTGTGTGGGTTTAAATCTCATATTCGGCCAATGTGGGTATGTGAGAAAGCTTGCCAGTAACTTCTCGTGGGTCGGTGGTTCTTTCAGGTATTTTTTCCCTTCACCATTAATACTGACCGCCACGTATAGCCTATCGTGTGCTGAAAAATGACGTTAAATCCCAAAACAACACTTATGCACAACGCTCGAATAACCTGCAGACATATATTAAATAAAATGACAATACATAGCGACCGATAATAACATTACTCTAATACACGTCACTAAATTTCATCTAATATAACTGATGGATCAAAACAACATTTACAAAAAAGTTTAGTAAACCTTGACTTTTCCAGTTAATTTTACTTGTCAGACTATTATATAGAACTCAGAAATAGGCCCATAATCAACATCATATTGATGCAATGCGTTTGTGACTGTTTTATGATTACTGGTCAATCAATCTGTCGGCTATTCTATGATGATTGATACGGTCAGTCCGTTGGTTATTCTATGATGACTGATGCAGTCTGTCTGATGACTATTCTATGGTGACTGATACAGCTCGTCTCATTAACTATTATATGACGACCGGTCAGTCTGTTGGCATTTGTATGATGACATATGCAAAATATTCTATGATGACTGATGAAGTCTGTCTGATTCTATGAAGATATATGCAGTCTGTTAGGTATTCCGTGATGACTGTTGCAGTCTCTTGGCTATTCTATGATGGCATGTGCAGTCACTCTGTTGGCTGTTCTATGATGATTGATGCAGTTTGTCTGTTGGGAATTCTATGAAGAATGATGCAGTCTCTCTCATAGCTATTATAAAATGACTGGTCAGTCAGTATGTTGATTATTCTATGACGACTGTTGCAGTCTCTTGGCTATTCTGCGATGATATATGCAGTCAGTCTGTTGGCTGTTCTGTGATGACTGATGCAGACAAAAAAAAAAAAACAAAAAAAAAACAAGAGTAGTTAATGCTGTCTCTTTAGTGGAGAAATCGGCATTTGAAGGGTTAATAGGAATTTAACATTACGACTGACGGAGTCTGTCTGATAGCTATTCTATGATGACATATGCAGTCAGTCTGTTGACTGTTCTATGATGACTAATGCAGACAAACCCCAAAACAAGAGTAGTTTAGGCTGTCTCTTTAGTGGAGAAATCGGCATTTAAAGGGTTAATAGGAATTTAACATTATGGGGTAAATGGTTAACCTACAATGGGTAAGAGTATTAAAGGCTCAACCAGAAATGAAAATCGAGAGGTCTGAGAAACTAAGTGGCACTGGAAGGGTTACGGGAATTTAGCATGGAGCGGTTAGTGGGATCTACGAGAATTTAGTATGGAGCGGCAGTTTGATCTCAAACGGGAATGGTAATGTTGAAAGTTTGATTGTGCAATCCAACACACATTCCCACTTACCAATATCGACCTTCTGACTAGAATTAAAATACCACTCTGTACTATGATACAATCCAGCACCAACTTTTTTTACATTCCAAACCAATAAACACGTCTGCTGTCGATACCCACTTTGTGATTACACTCCTTTTCTATCCAACACCAGCTTTTTATTACAATCCAGCACACTCCTCATCCGCCTTTTGATATTCTATCCAAAAGTTTGATACCTTTTGAGCGTCAACCAGTACTCCTTTCTGACTACTGTCCATATCAGTTGTTGATTCTGTATTGTAAAATAAGTATAAATTTGTAATTTTTAACCCGGAAAAAGTTGTGGACAATTTGTAACAAAAATAATCGTATAAATTTTTGTGAAAATTGCTCAATTCCATATTAGTTTAATATGCATGGATCTTGCTAATTTCTATATTTATATATTTGTCTTATAAACCTATTTAAAAGGTCTCTTTTTGGACCTGAAACTGAATTGTCATTGTCTTGTGGCTAAAATTTCCAAGTCCAAGTCAAAAGTTGAAGATTTTAACTCCAAGTCATATACCCAAGAGTCAAAGTGGTAAAAGAAAACTCATTTACATGTACTGTCAAAAACAGAAAGTATCAAAGAACCTTGTTTAATTAACAAACAACACAATTATTTTAAAAAAATGTTGAGTGGAGACAAAAAGGAAATTTGAACATATATTGAAATACAGTATTTAAAACAACTGTAGAAAAATATATGACATTACTGACAATGGATTAGCAGGTGTTTTATCTAAAACAGTATACTCTTTATATCATTACTGATAATGGATAAGCAGATGTTTTCTAAAACAATATATTCTTTATATCATTACTGATAATGGATAAGCAGATGTTTTCTAAAACAATATATTCTTTATATCATTACTGATAATGGATTAGCAGGTGTTTTATCTAAAACAGTATACTCTTTATATCATTACTGATAATGGATTAGCAGGTGTTTTATCTAAAACAGTATACTCTTTATATCATTACTGATAATGGATAAGCAGATGTTTTCTAAAACAATATATTCTTTATATCATTACTGATAATGGATTAGCAGATGTTTTATCTAAAACAGTATACTCTTTATATCATTACTAATAATGGATTAGCAGGTGTTTTATCTAAAACAGTATACTCTTTATATCATTACTGATAATGGATTAGCAGGTGTTTTATCTAAAACAGTATACTCTTTATATCATTACTGATAATGGATAAGCAGATGTTTTCTAAAACAATATATTCTTTATATCATTACTGATAATGGATTAGCAGGTGTTTTATCTAAAACAGTATACTCTTTATATCATTACTGATAATGGATTAGCAGGTGTTTTATCTAAAACAGTATACTCTTTATATCATTACTGATAATGGATAAGCAGATGTTTTCTAAAACAATATATTCTTTATATCATTACTGATAATGGATTAGCAGGTGTTTTATCTAAAACAGTATACTCTTTATATCATTACTAATAATGGATTAGCAGGTGTTTTATCTAAAACAGTATACTTTTTGTATCATTACTAATAATGGATTGGCAGGTGTTTTATCTAAAACAGTATACTCTTTATATCATTACTGATAATGGATTAGCAGGTGTTTTATCTAAAACAGTATACTCTTTATATCATTACTGATAATGGATAAGCAGATGTTTTCTAAAACAGTATATTCTTTATATCATTACTGATAATGGATAAGCAGATGTTTTCTAAAACAATATATTCTTTATATCATTACTGATAATGGATTAGCAGGTGTTTTATCTAAAACAGTATACTCTTTATATCATTACTGATAATGGATTAGCAGGTGTTTTATCTAAAACAGTATACTCTTTATATCATTACTGATAATGGATAAGCAGATGTTTTCTAAAACAATATATTCTTTATATCATTACTGATAATGGATTAGCAGGTGTTTTATCTAAAACAGTATACTCTTTATATCATTACTAATAATGGATTAGCAGGTGTTTTATCTAAAACAGTATACTTTTTGTATCATTACTAATAATGGATTGGCAGGTGTTTTATCTAAAACAGTATACTCTTTATATCATTACTGATAATGGATTAGCAGGTTTTATCTAAAACAGTATACTCTTTATATCATTACTAATAATGGATTAGCAGATGTTTTCTAAAACAGTATACTCTTTATATCATTACTGATAATGGATTAGCAGATGTTTTATCTAAAACAGTATACTCTTTATATCATTACTGATAATGGATTAGCAGGTGTTTTATCAAAAACAGTATACTCTTTATATCATTACTGATAATGGATTAGCAGATGTTTTCTAAAACAGTATACACTTTATATCATTACTGATAATGGATTAGCAGATGTTTTATCTAAAACAGTATAATCTTTATATCATTACTGATAATGGATTAGCAGATGTTTTCTAAAACAATATATTCTTTATATCATTACTGATAATGGATTAGCAGGTGTTTTATCTAAAACAGTATACTCTTTATATCATTACTAATAATGGATTAGCAGGTGTTTTATCTAAAACAGTATACTTTTTGTATCATTACTAATAATGGATTGGCAGGTGTTTTATCTAAAACAGTATACTCTTTATATCATTACTGATAATGGATTAGCAGGTTTTATCTAAAACAGTATACTCTTTATATCATTACTAATAATGGATTAGCAGATGTTTTCTAAAACAGTATACTCTTTATATCATTACTGATAATGGATTAGCAGATGTTTTATCTAAAACAGTATACTCTTTATATCATTACTGATAATGGATTAGCAGGTGTTTTATCAAAAACAGTATACTCTTTATATCATTACTGATAATGGATTAGCAGATGTTTTCTAAAACAGTATACACTTTATATCATTACTGATAATGGATTAGCAGATGTTTTATCTAAAACAGTATAATCTTTATATCATTACTGATAATGGATTAGCAGATGTTTTCTAAAACAGTATACTCTTTATATCATTACTGATAATGGATTAGCAGATGTTTTATCTAAAACAGTATACTCTTTATATCATTACTGATAATGGATTAGCAGGTGTTTTATCTAAAACAGTATACTCTTTATATCATTACTGATAATGGATTAGCAGATGTTTTATCTAAAACAGTATACTCTTTATATCATTACTGATAATGGATTAGCAGATGTTTTCTAAAACAGTATACTCTTTATATCATTACTGATAATGGATTAGCAGATGTTTTATCTAAAACAGTATACTCTTTATTTCATTATTGATAATAGATGTGCAGATGTTTAATCTAATACAGCATACTCTTTGTGTCACTGCTAGCAAGGCAGTACACAAATGTCACTCAGCATTTTTCTTACATGCATCCCTCAATTTTCAAATGCACATTTATGAACATCTTCTTTTCATTTCTTACAATTATGATCATTTTCTGTTATTTTCATGCTGACATTTCCCAGAGAAATTAGTCAAAACATTCTTCTGAGCCATGGCATTTATATGTAATACATAAATATGAAAATTGAATTTGATAAAGTTCACTGTCATGCAGAGCAGCAGAGAGGGTGAACCTCACAACTTTCCGAGCGTCGATTCGATGATCTAAGGCTTCCACCAAATAGTAAAAAAATGGCGTCTATTCGATAAAATAAGATTTCCTTATATACGCCATTGTCGTTGTCATTCACCCTCTCTGCTGCTGGAATTTTCAGTTCTGGGTTAATAATTCTTTTACGAGTTCAACCAAATATTTGATCGAGTCCGATACGATATCGTGTCCGAGGATCATGTAAATTTATTGTTATAAATCCGTGCGGAGTCGACTGAGCGTTACTAAAGAAATTTTTAAATTGATTGAAGTCCATATCAGAGCACCATGTCTGCCAAATATTTCGAAGCGTATGAGTATCAACGCCGTTAAATACACACAGTAAGTTACAGTTGTCTCTAATCACTTTTGGAATCTGAGTGTATCGTTGAGTGACATATATCACGTCAGTGTTTTTATGCCTGCCTCTGGAAAATATTCTAGCTGGGTTTTTTTGATTGTCTAACATCACATCGTCGTATACGACTAAATTGTTAATGCTCCCATCAAGGTCATCCACGGATGGCGCCTCGTCAATATCAGTTATAAAATCAATGGTATTCTCACCTTTAATTTCTGATGCATTCTCGTTAAAATCCTTTAACACTTCATAGCATCGTTGATCATCTACGCTAGGAGCAATTAAATACAACTTATCCCACTTCATCCATCTCATTATTAAATTGAGCAACAATTGAGTCTTGCCGGATCCAGATGGCCCGATTATAATTGCACGGATAGAGTTTGGTAGCGCTGCATGATGCTTAACTGGTTCTCTTATTTTAGTCGCTGAAAAATCAATTATATTCATATCTCTATACATAAATTATGGATCTATATTGTGTGAAGTGTAAAACGCGTACTAGCACAAATGATGTGACGACGGTTACAACTAAAAATAACAGATCAGCACTAACTGGTAGATGTGCAACATGTGGTATTAAAAAGTTCAGATTTGTTTCTACAAAATCAAAGATTTTACAATCCGGAGATGTTTTAAAAAAAACGAGGAGGTGATATCGCAGCCAAATTGGCAAACCTTCCCGGAACCCCATGGGCAAAGTACCCCGGAGAAAAGCACCTTCCAGGATATAGCTACTGTGGTCCCGGAACACGATTAGATATCAGACTTGATGATCAAAATCAACCTCGATCCGGCGAGTATCCGATAAACGCTATTGATAAGGCGTGTCATGCTCATGATGTTGCATATAAAAGCAGCAATCTGCAAAACAGGCATCTCGCGGATGTGAAATTAATTCATGCGTTAAATGCTATTCCTGATAAATCTTTGAAAGAAAAATTGGCTTCGTGGTTGGTAAAATCAGCTATGAAAGGCAAATTGATGATGGGTGCTGGTAATTGAAAATGCTAGCATTTTAATATGGAATCGATTTATTATTCCCCAAGAGGATACTGGAGGGGTAAATCAGCAGTCCATAAACTCGCTAGCGCTGCAAAAGTGAAAAAAACTATAGCGGCGGATTGGTTATCCAAACAGGCACTATGGCAAATTTATCTACCACCGCCTAAACAAATTCAATTCTCGCATTTTGATGTGACTGCTCCTAATGAAGTTCATCAGGCTGATATATTATTTTTGCCACATGATCGTGGTTACAAATATGCGTTAACCGTAGTTGATATTGCAAGTCGATACAAGGAAGCAGAACCGTTAAAAACAAAATCAGCCACTGAAGTTGCTTCTGCATTTGAAAGGATTTATCGACGAGGTCCTCTGCACTGGCCAAATCTATTGCAGGTTGATCCTGGAAAGGAATTTCAGGGTGCGGTTCTATCTACAATGAAAAATCATAATGTCACCATACGACGAGGGCATACTGCGCTACATCGCGATCAGGCCATTGTCGAACGATTTAATCGGACGATTGCTGAGCGGTTATTTGGATATCAATACGCAAAAGAATTCATTCAAGAAAAGCGATCCCGTGAATGGGTCAAAAGGTTACCAGCTGTGATTACCGCACTGAATAATGAGATCACTAGAACAATCAACATGAAACCTAGGAACGCTATTAAAAAGAAGTCTATACCCGTACAACCACAAAAAGATTTTTCTAGAAACGCTAGCGTTTCCGAACCAATTCTTAGTAGTAATGTCATTGTGAGGTACTTATACGAACCAGGAGAGCTTGAAGGTGGCAGAAAAAGGGCTACCGATCCTATTTGGAGCGTCACTGCACACAAGATATCTAGTATAACACGATCAACTGGTAGACCTCCAGTCTATAAACTGGATTCAACTGCCCCTCAGCGGGGTTTTACTCGACAACAACTACAGGTAATTCCCGAGGATACTCAATTGCCACCGCATGGTCTTAACTAGCACCGTTGCGTCTATTGCACTCAAGACAAGTCAACATCACATTATTTCTGACATGACCGAGACTGTTATTTTTTCTGTCTACGGTGAATTGGCGAGGATCTTTATCCGAATACTGCCAACGCATTATACAATTGCAACTCGCGCAGTGATTATTCTGTTGTTGTTTCAGCGTAATTATTAATTCAGCATCAATATCAAATTCTCGTTGTTTTTTTTTGTCCTGTTGTTTGTAACCGGAGAGTTTTTTATTAATGATGCTAACATCAATATCATTTATTGTGGTGTCATTATCATCGCCACTGGCTTCGCCAACGACAATTCTTCGAAGCTGATTTATTCTTCGTACTCTGGATACTGCGAGATAGACTAAATTCGACCATTCGATGCGATTATCTACCATCCAAACAATTGTATCCGATATAGTTAATCCCTGTGAAGAATGTATCGTCGCTGCGTATCCTAGCGTCCATGGGGATTTATTAGCACGCAATGCATTTTCGACGACGCTGATATCAACCAGCACAATATCATTTAACACGAGAATCTGCTTTTCACTCTTCCCTGGAATATCAACTTCAATATTCTGCTTTCGTGTATCCGAAGGCCTATAACACAACGGTACTGGAAGTGTTGCAAATTTTTCTTTATGCGTTTCAAATAACTTCATCTGAAGTGTGTCTCTGACTATTTTTCTACTTGCTACTATCAAATCATTTGGTCTCCACGTTTCCCAGAAATCATTCATGGGAGTTTCTGAAATTATTTCACGCGCTATTTCGCATTGGATTTTATCCGGTTGTAATCTAATCAGTGCTTTGAACTCGCGTAATTGTTCATCAAGTGATCTATGGTCGGTATTAATTTCTTCATAATAGTCTACAGAACCCTTTAGCCATTCATGTGGAGATCCACCGACAAATGGTGGTGGTTGGCCGTGATCACCGCACATGACGACTTTTGTGTTTTTGTTTAACAACCACTCGAGAAATGTTTGTAATACTCTCAACGATACCGTGCATATTTCATCCCAAATTATGATTTCAGGAATGAATTTATCACCCATTCGATCAGGGGTCCATTCATCGCCTTTCCATCGAAAGAAACTATGATAAGTACAGGCATTTACCCCTCGCTGTATCATCTCTCTGGCGAGTCTGTGAGTCGGTGTTAACACAATCATGTTTGTGAAATCCGTAGGATTTTTCCGACGATATAATTCAATTGCACGAGTTGTCTTTCCTGACCCACCACAACCGTTTAAATAAACTGTCTTGTATCTACATATTGGATCAGATACCGGTGGTGCATTAGAAAATTCTGATTGAATCTCATCACATTTTAAGTACTTTTCATCCATGGTAACATCTGCCGATTCACAATACTCATGTAGCGTCTCCTTTTTAAATCTCCAACACCCCCACGCTTCCTCCTGGGATGTGAATTTAGCTACATCTGATTTGTATTTATTGTGTATATACATCGAATCAGTAGCTACTCTAACCGCGGTATTAGGAAATCTATTTATCATCGAAAATAAATTGATAGAAGCATAAGCTAGCATAGAACTTCTCAAATGTGTGTACTGGGAATTATATCCATCACAGTAGGTAACAACCGTACCCAATTTCTCACCATTGGATAGAAAAGCATCCTTACGGGATACAAGTTTTCCCTGTTTCGTTAAATCCGTTACAAGAAAATCGTATTCAGCGACGTCTATGATCAACCGCGAGGAAAATTTTGCATTGTCGTATCTTCCACCCTGGGTAAATTTACCGATTATTCTTCGTCCAAAATCCTTTGCTTGTTCTTTTTTAATTTCAAATAACTTCTTAGACCAATTCATGATTTGTTCTTCATTGAAATCAGGGAATTGTTTTCGTAGTTCGCTGATTATACGATCTAGATCGGGTTGTGGTAGCCAAACTTCTTTCTGAGCTCGATAGCATATAATAGCTTCGGAAACAATCAACGATATCAGCATGCCACAATCAATCATATATCGTAGTAACACTATTGGCATCCAGGCCTTTTCAGATAGGTGTCTACCGAGCCAAACATAACTACACGGATGTAACCCTGTAGCGAGTTCAAATGATATCACACGAGCGAATCCGGTTAAATCAAAATCAGGTAATGGTCCATTAATCGCAACACGAGTCATTTCATGCGTGGGGTGTCCAAATCGTTTAAAATAGTTACTACATTCTCCATACCCGAGAAAACTTCCAGGATAACACGCGGATATATCAATTGAAATCATACCGTCACGATGGTATTTTGTATTCCACAGTCCTCCATGACCAAATTCGATGCAACTCAATTTAACGTCCTCGAGAAAATCACTTCGTGTTGGACGCCAGGAGTTTTTTTCTCTTGCGAAGTGAGCTACCACTGAAGAAATAGTAAAACTATCCGTGAGTAGTTTTTCATGGAAACTCTCTGGTGAAAAATCATTAGCGATTTTTCTCATTCTGTTATCTAATTCTTCAACGCGATATAATTCACCATTTGGTCTTACAAATTGATCGAATCCTGATTCGGAACCAGCACTGCTAAGTAACCACACTGACACAGGGTCCTCTTTACACAACGCATGAATAGCATCAAATAATTTCTCTTCATAGAAAACATCCCCGGAAAATTCCGGGGGGATATATCTCACGATTCGTTCTCGTGGAAATATTGTTACCGCAGGTGTCCACGCGTGTTCGTTATGATCAATAATTTGTATTGGTGCTCCTTGTAATCTATATTTCGGTTCGTGTAATACTTCCCCGGTTATTGTCGTTACTGATATTGGGAATTTTAATAATGTCTCTAATTTAGCTATATCAGAAATCTTTGCACCGTGCTGTTTCACTGTCAGTTCCCATTCTGTTATTTTCCTACGTCGCAGATCAGTTAGTTTATTTCCTCGGGATGCATTTGTGAAGTGTTCCATTACCCGTGTTGCTACACAATTGAGCCTTGACGAAGTCAACGGTGAATATTTCATAGGAGCTAGTTTTGCGATATCTGGTTTATCATTTAACGGATATATTCCATAAACGATTGCTGTTACAGGATAAGATCTCTCGTAGTATGGTTTGTCAATTCCAGTTAGAATTCCTGGTTTGGAATCTCTACTTACAATGACAGTCTTTTTATCTTTTAGGATTGGTTCAAATTTATCCCTAATAATCCATTTGCCTTCGACTTCGATAATGAATTTTATTCTGAAAAAATACTTCTGATGGGAATTGCTTTGCTTGAAATCTTTTGGATTTCCACCTTTGGATTTCCATCTTTGAATTTCCCCTTTGGATTTCCAGCTCCTTGGAAATCCCTTGGATTTCCCGCCAAGGTGTGAAATTATCTCAGCTGCTCTTTTATCGTTCATAGTAGCATCGATGATGGGTACATTGACACCGACATCTTCGATGTTGTTGATAATTCGAAATGTCGACCAACAGTATGCTGCACCGTCTCGGTAGAATTCATTAAAACACTCCCTGATTTTACCGAGTATAGTTCTATCACCGATTAGACGTTTTGGTGTATCAGAGACTCTATCAAGATTGAATTTAGTATTTTTCCAGGGCTTAATTTTCGATAATCTTTGGAACTCCCTAGCAAGATTGAATTTAGTATTTTTCCAGGGCTTAATTTTCGATAATCTTTGGAACTCCCTAGCAAGATTGAATTTAGTATTTTTCCAGGGCTTAATTTTCGATAATCTTTGGAACTCCTCCATGTTATAATTAAAACAAGTATTTAAATAGAAAAATATAGTATAATGAATCACTGCAAGTGGCTAATGATTGGATCAACAACCCCGTGTAACAAATCATGCAGAAGCGAATTCTGTGGGTATCATTTACAAAGCGTTAGGCGAGGAAGTTTTGGCCCTCTCCCATGCCTCCAATGTGGGGTTGGGGTAAGGGGAAAATCGCAGTTGTGTCTTGCTTGTGGGGGTAAACGATACAGGGAACTAAAACGCTATTATGACAAACGAATCAATGACTCCGTCCTTGATAAAATCAAGGACAAAATCATCAAAACCCCGCAAGATTATATTGATAGACTTATAATTAAAGCAAATAATAAATTAGACAAATAGTATTATTATACAAATGAGCCAAGATTTCAGACCTCATCCAGTGCTTGTTAATTACGAAGCCTCCAGTGATGGTGTTGTCAGGCACCGCAGACTAAAAAAAACGGTTGGATATCTGAATAATATGGGTTATTTGTTGTTTAGTGCTAGAAATAAAACATATCTTTGTCACAGAATTATTTTTGAATGTCATAACGGATTAATCGAAGACGGATTTGTGATTGATCACATAAATGGCGTGAAGACTGATAATTGTCTTGAGAATCTTCAAGCCGTCTCACAAAGTCTGAATGCAAAATTAGGTGGAACAGGCAAATATGCAAAACGTCCTAGGGGAGTTAAATCGTTTGATTTAGAAACCAGCGAGGAGAGAATCTTTCATTCGATAAACGAAGCCAGTAGATACTTTGACATTTGCGTGCCTTCAATTCGATTTGTTGCACAAAATTTAATTAAAACATCTCTGTCTAAAAAAAATGGTCATAAAGTAAGATTCGTATACACCTGAAACGATTCAAGGGAGATAAATCCCCATGGACAAATCCAACCACTCAAAACACTCTACCTACTAAGTTCCCTTGTATTATGACGTCAAAGGAATTTGTCGCCTGCTATATTACCTGTACTTGACTAGGCGTGCCCACGTGACTGTAATGGAGATCGATAGAGAATAAAACTTTTTATTGTCGCTTGTGGGCTAAAACTGTATTATTTATTTAAGCTAACTTGTTCTTTTCAGTACAAATTTTTTTATTTATCTACATATCTCATGTGTGGGGGGTGGGTGGACTAGCAGTAAAGCAGACAGCTAACTCGTTCTTTTCAGTACAGACGTTCTTTATAATCTACGCATTACCTATGTTCGCTCAGCCGGAACGCGAGTGTTTCCTATTCATTGAAGTAGGTGGGCGTGGTTAAAATTCCTTGTATACAGCTCTTTATGAATGTATTTTATCTAGAGAATTATAACAGAGTATATAAAACGCTGTTTTATTTAACAACTAAAATGTTGCAGCATAAAATTGTCTGTTTTAAAAATCTCTTATTGTTAAGTATATCAGAAGATATATATATATATTAAAAAATCTCTATTCTGTATGACAGCTCCGTGGTGTAATGGTATATCGTGTTTGTCTTGTAAACATAGATCTATCAACTACGTGTTCGGTCCCCATAGCAGATACATTATTTGATGGCGAAACGGAAGATGTTTTTTTCTATTAATTGGGGGGGAGGGGCGATCCCCCTCAGCCAAACCAACATTGTAACTCATGCTATCGCATTCTCGGTAGCGTGGGTTGGTGTTTTTTTCCAACTCATGCAACCATGAATTCGATTTCATGGGTTGCCATGTTGGTTTGGTTTACCACGCCCACATCATTACCATCATCGTTCCATTGAATTATAATCCATCCTTAATTAAGTACATGTTATGCCTAAAATTTGCCGCAACACTCGAGCGGAGATATATATGGCATTGTGCCGTCCATGTTGTGACGTCCCCCCAAGCATATCTTCTGGGCGGTCTAAGATGGCGTTTGCCACCTTAGGCCTCCCGCCGGAGATGTATGTTTCGGGTCCCCTTGGGCTTACTTGGATGCGAAGGCAACCAAGGAGTTCCAAGATGTGTTGTCGTATATGTAATGTTTTTTTTTTTTTTTTAATAATTAGAGATACAGTATACTATATTTATAAATAAATATAAATAATGGATATCAATGATGTAAATGCTATAATTGCTGAAATTTCAATTTTAAAAAATAAAGGGGTATTATTATCTGAAGATCTTGACGCTGACAAGATTGCCTCGGAATATGAAGACATTGAGTATCAATGTAGTAAGGGTCGTTATGTTTTACCCAAGATGTACAGGCTCGTGAAAGGAATTCAAAAATCCATCAATGCTTGTTTGTACGGTAACGACATTAATGTATTCATAACGCTATTTAGCACCGTTGAAGCAATACGTCAAAAGCTCGGCCAAGAGTATCAAAAACGAGCTGAAATTAGTTCTAAGGTTCGTGATCTTAGAAAAATGTTAAACGAGGAAAAACCCGTATCTTAACCACGTGAGCGTTACTATAAAATAGGCTTTCAGTAATTTTTATTAAAAATAATTTTTTTTTTAGCGTTTTTTGTAACACTTACATAGGATTTTCTCCTGAAAGGATACTCAGCAGTCTGGACTTGCCCATGCAGTTATGTGCATAATGGATGATCTGGTCGTAGTAGCAAGTAATCACCGCGACGCCTCCATTTTCACGTAGTTGTTCTTGTTGCCGCGTCGTTAACACAAATCGTTCATCGCCGTTCTCAGATATTACAATTCTGAAACCCCCAGCGATGTTATTTCTGAAACATTCACGGATAGCGTCGTACAGTTTAACCCTGTTGAAGATGGATACGTTAGCTTGATGGTACATTATTTAATAACTAAGTTATTTAATTGTGATGGAAACCCAAAGGGTTTTACATTTGAAAATTTAGTTCACAAACAATATATGGTAGGTGAATCACTTACAACTAAATTAGCCCGAGAGCGGCTAGCAGCAATTAAAAAGTTTATACCGGTTCGAGACAGACTTCGCGAGAAACTTCAACAACGACAACAAGCGCAGACTGACTTTTCTGTGTCAAGTGAACAACTGTTTACTCCGATAACAAGTGCGACCAAAGATGTGAAAACAGCAACTGAACGAGCAATATACGGAGATATTCCTAAGGAAGGCAAGCGACGAGAAGTGCCTGTTCTTGGTGTGCTTGAAAAGATAGCAGCAGAGACCGGACAAACACGCGCAGGGATACAACAGTTATCCAGTGATATAAAAACTCAGCGCGAATATGAACGATTAGCTGATATTGATGATTCTGCACCTGAAACTCAAAGAGTTTCCACACCTGAACCACAACCTGTTGATGTCGTCACCCCAAGAGGTGTTTCCTTTATAGACAAACTCACCGAAGGAGCTATAGCAGAAATCAAACGACCTCAATTAATAAAACCCGAACATTATAAGATTTTTGGTAATTTTGCCGCCCAAAGTTTTCATTCTAGAAAGGACTTTTTAAAAGACGAGTATAAAAACAGTAGAATAAGCCGAGATGAATGGGTTGATTGGTTGTATAAAACGAATAAGGGGATTGGCCGTTTAAATAAAAGAGAATTGGGATATAAAGAATTTAGAAAGGGAATTGAAGAGTATGACGAAACTGGTACAACTGAGAAAACAAGCGGAAAAGGATATTCGATTAAAAATTCAAATGATTTCAACGCTGGAGTCTTTGACTCTACCGTGACATGCCCTGGTAACATTCTCAGTGATATATCACGGTTAGAGGTTCTCATCGGAGGGAAACGAGCCGGAAATAATTCACCGGAAGTAATTAATGAAGCAGCTGATATCTGTAGACGATTATTTTCCGGCGGTATCATGGACATTGATGTATATCGAGAACTTATTGCTGAATTAGTTGAAAATCACAACGATGACAACGTCATTGATGATGAAAATCCAATGGATGTAAGCGATTGATCATTAATTGAAAAACTACTAGTTTTATAACAAGATGATTATACACTACAATCATGATAAACCAGTAAGCGTCTACGTGGTGAACTCACGATTGCCTGTTTATAGAGCATATTACGGAGATGGTTTCGGCAATACCATTGCGGGGTTATTTACAAGAATGGCTCCCAAGGTGGCGCCGTTAGCTAAACAATTATCAATGAAAGCCATTGATGCTATTCGTGATAAGGGAATCAATTTCGTTGGAAATCTTGCCGGAAAGGCATTTTCTGCCGCGAAAGATAAAATAGCATCATTGGTGCGAAAGAAACCAGGAATGACTTCGTTAGTGGTGAAACCAGGAATGACTTCGTCATTAGTGCTGCCATCAACTACAGTGATGCCTGCAAAAATCAGCAAAGCAATAAATAACGCAGTGGAAGAAAAACTAGCGCAATTGACTTCGTCACCACCGGTAACAGATAGCGCTATCATGAACGCGATAGCAGGAAGTGGTTTGAAACAAAAAAGAAATTCGAAGAATTTTCAACGACGATGATTATTGCTTTGCAATTCACCAATTGAAAACGCTAGTAATGTTATAAATGTTTAAACGAACAGCTGATCCCGCGTTAGATATGGAAGCCCCAGTGCGCAAAGATGATTCCGTCCGCGATTATCAATACTATTCCTATCATGCAATACAACCCGACCTACGATCGCGAATTGAACTTCAAGTTCAAGATACCAGTAAATAATTTTTGCCATGTGAAGCATTTATTGAAGTAGAAGGAAAACTTGTAACAAATGTTGCAGCTGATACCCCATATGCAAATGATCTAAATATCCGAGTTGGTTTCGTCAACAATGGTATAATGGCGTTATTTGAAAGTGCAAGATATCTCATTGATGGAAAAGAAATTGAATCAATAGACCGCGAGGTTGATGTTGCAACAACAATAATCGGACTAGCAAGATACTCCGATGATTATACAAGATCGGCTGGTCCATCTATGATGTTTGCAAAGGATACCTCTGATAACGCTGACCACCTTCAATACATTAAAGTGTTAACACCGCAAGACACTTCAGTTGATAATCAACGAGAAGCAACTAATCCAGAACGTCGAGCTAGACCTGGAGCTGAGTTTGATATTCTTGGAGGCGTTAATAGTAATTTCAATTTAGGATTTGCAACACGAAAATTAGCATTGCAAGAACAGCAGCGATATTTTTCATGTGCGATTCCACTCCATCATATATTTGGATTCTGCAGAAATGTCAGAAAAGTCATCTATGGAGCCAAACACACAATCGCGTTAGTGCGAAAAGGCAATGACAATGATGCAATTTGGCGTACTGGTGCCGCTGATGGTAAAGTCGTTTTGAGTAAAATAGTATTATGGATGCCAGTAATGACTCCATCAATTACCACGGAAGAGCGGCTACTTTCATTTATGGAAACCGGTGGTAAATCATTGCTAAGTTGGCTAACAACAACGACTGATGCTAAAGAGGATAATGTTAATGGTACATTTACATGGCACCTGGCATCAAAACAAGGCGTTTCAGCTCCACGTCATATATTTATAGCGCTGCAGAATCGGAATCGATTAGGTTCCCAAGAACGCAGTCATATGATATTTGATCGATTAGGGGTAAGTGAGGTTTCACTGAGAATAAACGGACAACAAGAACCATCTGAGGATATACAGCTTGATTACGGAAACAACCAAATAGCACGTGTGTATCATCGGATGCTGTCATATATGGGTCGTGATCAAAATGTTGATACCGGTTTGCAAATATCGCAACTCGATTTTAAGAACTTGTATCCAATTTATTACTTTTCACTGGAACATCTTGATTTAACAAGACAATCCGTTGTTGACATACATTTTAGGGCTCGTATAGATCCTGGTGGTGTTGATTATAGAGCGGTTGCTGTTATTCTCAGCGACAAATCAATGTTGTTAGAAGGGGCTGGCGGACGAATGAGACTCGTTGATGCACCAGTGGAAAATCTATGATTGAAATCGTAAACGATTTTCACAATTAGATCAATTGAAAGCATAAATGTGTTTTACAATAAAATGCCATATAGTGTTGTTAGTGTCAAGCTGACTGATGGTCAGGTCAAGAAATTAAAATCAAAATCCGCTAAAGAATGTGGAACCACAATAACGTTAAAACCAGCGCAGATGTCTGGCGGTACACATAAAATATCATTAACGGATCGTCAAATAAAACATTTCAATGATGCAATGAAAAATAAGCGAGGAGTTCAAATAGAATTTTCAAAAGCCGCAGTCGCGAACATGATAAAATCAGGTGGTATATTTCCATTGTTAGCCGCAATACCAGCATTGATTGCAGCGGCTGCCCCAGCGGTGGCGAAAGCGGCAGCGTTGGGAGCCGTTGGTACCGCGGCAGGGATGGCGTTGAAAAAGGCAACTGGGAAAGGATATAAAAAAAAGGGAAAGGGGTTGTACCTACCAGGAACCCCGTATTCATGGTACAGCGGGAAATCCGTGAACGGATCGGGTCTAAGAAGAATACCAGGAACGGTTTATTAATTGAAAAATCTTCGATTTCCGAACCTATGGTTCCTATGTCCAATTTTGATTTAATTGATGCTACTAAAAAACTAGCGATAAAAAACTTCAGAGGGGTTTTTATGAGAGATCAGTTACCAAGAAAACCAAATAACGTTGAAACCGGTATTATCAATCTTGATAACAGCAGCGGATCGGGAACTCACTGGGTTGCATACGCGATTGATCCACGTGGAATTGTCTATTTCGATTCATATGGGTTAGCTCCACCAAGCGAGTTTATGCGGTATATAAATTCTTCGATGAAACTCAAAGAGTTTCCGATTTTTTATTCCACGCTGCCAACACAACAATTAAATGATCCACCGATATGCGGCCGTGAAGTATTAAATGTCCTCGCGGAGATTTCATTAAAATCCTTTGGATCTCCGTGGAAACCACCTCATCTGGTTGTAAACGAATACACGAGTGGGAAATTACAAGGATCAATAAATTGAAAACACAAGTTACGATAACAATAATGATCGATATTTGGGGACAATCTCTGTCAATGTTGGAACCCACCGAGGAAACGTCTGCGGGTTCTATCGAGGATGTAAAAAAAATAATTGAAGATGAAATCGCTGAGATGTTAAATTTAATAGATGTTGACCCGAACGAATTAGTTGTATTTCAAGACAAACAGGGTAAATTGAAAAGCAGTAATATATCCGTGAATGACATTTTGATACGGCAGAGCGATGCCGCTGAAAACTCTATTGCGCTTTATTCCAACGGTGGACAACTTAAACCTGGTAATCTTATTTCTACGATCACCGACGCGATTGCTACCAACGAACGTGAGCTGAATGATCTTATACGAGGTTATAATAATTTTCGCAAAAATGTCGTACATAAATTCTTTGGAACCCCGCTTGTGGTTGGCATGACTCTCGCTGAAATTAAAGACTTGTTGAATTCATTCTTCGCTAACAAGGAAGCTGGAAGGATGATGACTGCTTCAGAAATCAAGGCAAATTATCTCGAGATTTTTAAACTAAAAGAAGATCAAAAACCCATTAACGACGTCATTGTTAGGTTTTTTGGATCCCCACCTGTGGCAGACTCGACTCTCGCTGAAATCAGCGAGTTTATTATCAGGCATACTCACAATGCCTACGTCGCTAATAATTTCTTTGGTGTCCCGGCTACATCTACGATGACTCTCAACGATATTATTAGGTTTATGGTGAGACAAACAACACTTAATACCATCGTTGATAAATTTTTGGGGAGAACACGTGATGAATCTGAAACCACATCGTTGACAGGCCCGACCCTCGCTGAAATTAAAAGCGCTATTGACGAACAAAAGCTCACCAGCGAAATTGTTAATAAGTTCTTTGAGGGTAGTAAACCCAAGGATATCACGACAAAATTTTCGAACATCGACTGGTATATTGAAAACCAAACACAGCTTGGAATCACAAACCTTCTGATTTCATTCTTTTTTAACAAGAAGGCGGGGAGGATGATGCTTGACACCGAAGTCAAGGTAAATTATCTCGAGATTTACAATGATATTCTTCACCTAAAAACTCTCAATGAATTTAAATATCTTCTGATTTCGTTCTTTTTTAACAAAGAGAGGTTGAGGACGATAAATACTAACGAAATCAAGACAAATTACCTCGAAATGTATAATGATATTCTTAAACTAAAAGAAACCTTTGAAAAGGTAAAGATTCCGCATCCACACGGAAGCATTGAAAATATCGTGTATACGGTCGATTATGGGACCTTTGATTGGGTAAAAGAATCTAGTGTTAGATTGCCAATCGATATCGGGGAGGGGTCCAGTGGTATCTACAGGATGACGTTAGTCTCTACCAAGCAATTTGATATCATCGTGAAAGGTAAAACCTACTTTGGTGGCACCGCGACAGTAATTATCAATGGTAAAGAAGAATTTGAGATTGTCGCGGTTGATAGTACAATTAGATTAACAATACACTGGTGTTTAGAACTCGTAGATCATTTTTCAGGCTGAAGCTACTAACAATTCCCGCTAAAGATGGCAAATAATTGAAAACACTAGTGTTTTTAAAATAACAATGATTTCATCAACGCAATGTCGCTATGATCAGGTCAGAGAATTTCAGACTAGACTCAAAACCCTCGCCGAGGAGTATCAAATAAAAATAAAAAAATACCGACGAAGAATCACCGCAATTGATATTACTATGTACTCGGTGTCAAGCGTTCTCGCTGGCGCCGGAATAATACTTGCATCGGTTATAATGATTGCCCCGGTCGTAGTTCCAATTTGCATTTCTGCGGTGGCTACAATCGGGGGTATATCAACCGGGATAGCAAAAAAGATATCATCATGCAGCCAGAGTAAACTGCAGAATTACTTACTTCAATTTCATATTGCATCAACCGCATATTCGCAATTATCATTGATGATATCATCGTCACTCGATAATACAATTATATCAGATAGTGAATTCTCAGCGATGGTCAGTATTTTTGATTCAGCGATATCAAAATTAGAGCAACAACATGAATATAATAACAATGACAACACCGATGGAATTGGAAAACACAAACCCAAAAAAAACCAGAATGATCTCAATAATCTCAACCATACCAGATTGTGAGTTCTCAGTGATGGTCAGTATTTATGATTCCTCGATACCAAAATTAGAAATAAATCATGAGTATAGCAACGATGACGACACCGATGGAATTACTTCAACAAATAGTGGAGAACACGAACCCAGTACAAACAAGCATGATATCAATAACATCAACGAGTCCTGAATTTAGTGTGAACTTCCCTTCTCCGATTCCAGTGCGTGAGATCGCGCTGGCAAAATTACGAGTATATCATAGCTGGCCTAATATCAGATCGGTTGCATTTGGCGGTCAGCAACCCAATAACGCACTGGTGTTCTCGTATAAGAATAAACCCGATGGTACTCCAGAGTGGGAAACTGTTTCGTTACCAACTGGGTCGTACCAAATTAAGCAAATCAATGCTGAAATTCAGCGTAGAATAAAATCAATCACTGGAAAAGAATCAAAAATAGCTATTAATCTTCATCAACCGACGCTCTCGTCGTCGATCGAAATAAGCACAGAGGGATACATTGTAGATATATATAACAGCTCGTTAAGAACAGTGTTAGGATGGCCTGAAAAACCACCGGAAAAATCCGCCACCGACTTAACCACGGACGTACAATCATATCATGAAATCAATCCCAGTTATCGAGATAATTTATCTGATATAAGAAAAGGAAGAATCGCCGATAGATTTATATTTACCAACAAAGACACATTGCAATGGGATTTTATCATTAAAAGAACAACCGACTCATCTGTTACTATTTCATTTACGCTAACTGACATCCGTGGTTATTTTAATGAAATTAAACAATTATATGAAACACAACTAGAACAACTACGGAAAACAAAATCGCAAAAACACGTTGAAATAATAAATCAACTTATATCTGACATGGAATATATCTATGAACTAATTATTCAAACAATAATTAATGACAACAGCGACAATAAACAACGATTCCTAACCGATTACAATATCACAGAGGACAATCTGCGTAATTTCAAGTTTCCCGGGTACAAAGCTGATGAACTAGCAAGAATTGTTAAAACCGATATCAAGGCGCTACAAAAACAAGATCCATCTGTCCTCCTCAAATATAATAATGACCCAGATGGCGGTGGTAGGCATATCGCTCCGTTCAACGTGAATATATCCTCAGTGATTGCGCTTAATTTAGTATGTGATGTTATCGAAGGAAGCTATCAGATTAATCTAGAACAATCAAATCAAGCTCAGCAGGGATATATTCTTTATTCATTTGCACCAACAGCTCCTCCAGGATTCCTAATTATTGAAAACCCAATTAATCCTGTCTACATGCGATGCCATAATAATTCGTTAACGAGAATTAATTTCAAACTCACCGACCAGTCAAATAATCTGATTGATTTACAAGAAGAGGTGTTAGCGATTAGTTTGTTTATAAAGTCCTAAATTGCTTTGCAATTTCAAAGGATTTTCGTCCTAAGGACTCGATCAAATATTTGGTTGAACTCGTAAAAGAATTATTAACCCAGAACTGAAAATTCCAGCAGCAGAGAGGGTGAATGACAACGACAATGGCGTATATAAGGAAATCTTATTTTATCGAATAGACGCCATTTTTTTACTATTTGGTGGAAGCCTTAGATCATCGAATCGACGCTCGGAAAGTTGTGAGGTTCACCCTATCTGCTGCTTGCAGTTAACAATAGAATGATGCAAACAGTGTAACAGTAACTTGAGGAATGATCCAACAGAAATAATTCACCATACCAACTTTTGGCTCGGGGTATAAACACTGCATGAACTCAGCTGATTGATTAAAAGAATATTTGTTTTGTGCCTGCAACATATTTCAATTCTCTCAGCACTCTTTCCATTTGGTTTATAAGCAGATATTTTTTTACCAGTAAGTACAAGCTTTGTTATTATGTATATATTATTATTATATTACTGACATTGATTATTACTGCAAACCGATATGTACTAAGGCACTGAAATTGCTTTCAATATTGCTATTTTGAGATGGAACTGGCAAAAATAAAAACAGATATTGTAGCTCTAAAAACTTTTGTTAAATTACCATACCAATAAATTGTAATAAACTAATATGACTGCTTTTATATAATTTTTATCTTCATTTTGTATGCATTGGTATGTACTTGTATTTTCTGATTTCTCCAACAAGAAATAAAAGAAATAAAGAATTCACAAGTCAAGGGCTGTGTAGTATTCAATACTCTATAGTGTATTGTGTTTCTGCAATGCATATCATTTGTTTAAAAAACAAAAACAAAAGAACAAAAACAACAAATTAACGAATTTTGCTTAATTCATCTTGTCATCTTGTTTTTTTTTAAAAACCATACCTGGTCTTTCTGATCACATTTTAGTCATAGATTCATTCATATTTGATTTACCAATATTTTATTTGATCCTAGTTGTAACTAGTTATAACATTGGTTGAAATTCAGACACATGACTAAGTAATCATCAATCATCTATTAGTCTGAACTAAGAAAAATTTAATGTCAACACAGGGGCCTCGAGTGGCCGAGTGGTCTAAAGCGCTCTGTTATATATCACTGCCATCTCACCTCTGTCTACGTTGGTTCAAGTCTTTGGTCAATGTGGGTATGTGAGGAAAGTTTGCCGGTAGAGTTGAGGAGTTAATAGAAAACATTATTCCATGTGGTTTCCGTTCGCTTATAACGTGTACCGCTACACACATTGTGTATTATGTCACTAATTCTTGTGCTGAACTGGATACATTCTAGTTTTATTCTATGATCCAAATTAGATGTATTTGTTTAATACAAAAGATCGACTCTCTTTTCGAGAAACAATGTCAATCAATCGATTGAAAGATATATTTGACTGTGGTAGAATTAAAATGAAAAACAAAAAACGAGGGTTAATCATTACCAACATAAATTTAGAGGGTCTACAAATTTAAAACAATGCAAATTAGAGCACGATAATAAAAATACTAGTTGTGAAACGCTTGACAAATGACTTTTTGAACAAATCAGTTAATTTATTGTGTTACTCCCCGATTTCGCTGCCGCCAAGCAAAATCGTCCCTTGCTTGATTCGATGCATAAAACACAAGTAATAAAACAACACAGGTCTCTTTTAATGGATTATTTTAATGCAGCAAATACAAAGCTGGCAGGTAAGTAGGTTCTCACGGAAGTAATCGTGGGTTTCAATGTGACGGTTGATTGACTCTTTTATAGAAAAGAATATGTTGCAATTATAATGTTTACAGTGAAACAGAAATAAAGGATTAGAATGTGGTTTTCACACAGCAATATATTTAATTGCTGATTATTTCATTATCTGTTGCCACCTGTTAGCATTTACTGGACATTTTCATTGAATGCTATTTCACCAGACTGTTTATTTACGGTGTATTTATAACTATTTATCAACAAATAAACCCTAACATAACATGTGATAAGTTATTTAGAATTTGCAAATTTCACAATATGGAATCGATCTTTATAGGCATTAATCACTATTTTTGATGATAAAACAAGAAATGCATAAAGGTTTAATTCTTATCGTAATTTTTTCATCTTAAGCATATTTTGAAAGATTTTGAAAATATATTTTTTCTTTGGGGAAAAATCATGATCCATGCCAGACACCATGTTATAAGTGGGTTTGCGAGTTATCATGGTGTGAGTTATCGAGGGAGTAGTGAATTGATATTGGCTTTAGATAATATGCAATGCCAGTACCCATTTGTTCTCTATCATTAATCAACATCTATTACTGGTTTTATGATGAGAACCACAAAAAATTATGCCCATTCTCTTCTCTTCCTGTAAATAATGAATGTTGCCATTGTTGTAATACTTTTAAATTTTAATGAGTTAGGCATATTATTTCAGTTCTAATCCATCCCCAAATCCTTAAACATATTACATACATTAGATTCTGTTAATCACTATTTCAAAGCCGAGCTTCACAGCTGCATGATATATGTAGCACACAAGATATTCCCATATTGTGATAGTATAATTCAATTGAGTAATTTTAGAGTTTTTTTGATTTTCCTTTAAGATTTAAAGTTTGGTTTTGAGGTTCAAGGTACAAAGCTGTTAGAGATTATCTCCTTTGTGAGCATTCCATTTATTAAAAATTGGATGAAATATCAAATGATCAATAGAAAACAATTATTGGATGTCTATAATTTGCATAATTTTGCTTTCTTGACAGACAGGCTGTTTAAAAAAAATGTGTACAAAAGAGCATTTTTTTTGTGGGTTTGGGGTAGAGATATAGTCAACATTTTTGTCAATTTTTATTCTTAAAGTTTATTTTCTCATTTTTTTATGCTTCTTTTTTTATTCTATGATCAAAATGAAATTTTAGGTTTTCGAGGTTCACTTTTAACCTTGATTAATATTCATGGAACTGGAAAAGATAAAGCCACTGTGTTGATCTGGCTTTGTCTTGTACTCCACATCAACTTATACATGGATGATGGGTGGAGAATCCAATAACATTGAAAATTTAACTTTTTCTTACATGGACTTAAAGGCTGAAAAAAAACCCCAGTTATCTGAAAGTTTATACAAAGCTATATAGAATTCTAAAATTTCTTCTAAGGGTCCCATGTATAGCTTACTTGAACAGCTCTGAAATTGTCTGACGTATGACAGATATATTATTCTGCTTACTAGCAATAGCTTCATATGGAATGCCTGCAAGGAAGTCACAACAAGATCAGGCCAATTAGACAGCTAAATACATCTCATTTTTTTAATTGCTTGTTTTAACATTGCCTGATCCTCTGTATCTACTGAACAATGATAACAAACAAAATTTGCTAAACCCACATTTAGATGGCTGTTTACATTTTAATCATCTTCAGTCAAATAATAATTAAGTTGTAGATAATTCAGACTTTCTTACAATACAAGGGAGTTAACTCTTGATACTGGCTATGGAGTTGTTGTCAATTCAGATTTTTAAAGACATTTTAAGCAACCGCTTTCCCAGACTTACAATACAAGGGAGTTAACTCCTGTCCTGCTACTATCTTTGCAATAGTGTACTGGTCAATTATCAGCTCCAAGTCTGATATAAGCACAGAAATAAAATTTTTTTAGACTTTCAACATCATGACTTCCATACACAAATCAACGAGTCAGAATTCTGCATTTCATTTTGAAATCTATTATTTTTGTTAATCACATTCCTTCTTCTCGTAACTCTCCAGGTGAAACAGGTGTGTGTATTCTTAAATTTCTCTGAATGTCATTATGGAAATAAAATGATTCATTAGCATTTGCAGAAGAATTTTGTGTTTGTTCTAATCACAAATTTAAAGACCCAATAAACAACAATGTTTCCAGGGAAACAATAGGACCCTATCTCCAATCCTAAAATTTAATTACAGAGAAAATGTAATTTTATCTAAACCTCAAAAAACTGATACCTATAAAAGTAAATGAACTTATAGCTGATGGATATAAAAAGAGAAGAAAGAAAATCATTCATAACTGATGAATCCCCAAAACATCCTCAACTACTAATCTGCATATAATTTCTTTTAACAAATTTGACAACTTTAATTTAAGAGTAAAATTAAGCTGGTAGCGAACATTTCACAAACATTAGGTGAAAGATTGTGAAATCATAGCAGTTTGAATCAGTACTTGTTAAATGGTGAAATTATCCAAGGTGTCAGATGATTGCGAAACCACACTGCTTTATAGCCAGTCAAGCATAGGATTATGAATATTTTACACACATAGCCCTCCTTGGCTATTATTACATAATAAAACACAAATAACTCACTTTTGATATTACTACATTAAAATAAAAACAGCTCATCATTAGAGTGTGCAGCAATGCAATGGATTTTTTTAATAAACAGCAACTGACTGACATCTGGTGGTACACAGGTTTGAGGGATTTGATTTACTGTACAAAAATAGCAAATGTTTGTACATTCAAAATAACCTGAACAAACAATGTCTGATACAACAATTATACTGCAGGGAAGGTGGGTAATTAACAACACATTGCTCTGAAATGTTATAGTTTGTATAAAAAAAGTGTTACAATGATATTCAAATTGCTTTGAAATAATATAGTTTGCACAAAACGTTTACAACATTCAAATTGCTTTAAAATGTTATAGTTTGCACAAAATTTTACAACTCAAATTGCTTTGAAATGTTATAGTTTGCACAAATTTTTACAATGACATTCAAATTGCTTTAAAATGTTATAGTTTGCACAAAACGTTTACGACATTCAAATTACTTTAAAATGTTAATAGTTTGCACAAAATTTAAAACTCAAATTGCTTTGAAATGTATAGTTTGCACAAACATTTTACAATGATATTCAAATTGCTTTCAAATGTTATAGTTTGCACAAAATTTTACAATGACATTCAAATTGCTTTGAAATGCTGTAGTCTGTTTAAAAATGTTGCCATATCAAACCTTTGTTATAGTTGTCAATGTTGCTAATTTTCCCAGATGGTTACAGAATTTTACATCAAATAATATAATTAGGCTACTCTATTATATTTTGTAAAAATAAGAATGTGATTAGGTGTGATTGGGATTTTTAATGTAGCTTTAAAAAAATTTCAGTCATATAGCTATGATGTCTGCAGTGAGGCAGTTTATAGTGATGTCCCACCTAGTTACATTATCCTGACACCAGGCCGACCAGTCCTAACACTAACCTCTTATTGCTGAACGTCAAGTGAGGGGGCTGTTAGTACCACTGATGTATGTCTTTGGTATGACTCGGCCGGAGATCGAACCCATGACCTCCGGCTTCTGCGACGGACGCTCTAACCACTAGGCCAATAGAGCATAAAGAAAGAATAATTTACCAACAAAAGTAATATTTTTGGCTTCTACTGGAATTTTATTGGTGGAACCCAGACAAACTCAAATGACTGGGTAAGGATTCCATGAATAACTGAAACAAAAATAAACTTCTTCCTTCTTAATTTACACAAATGAATATCAATAACTGAAATTTACACAAATGAACATCAATAACTGAAATTTACACAACATCAATAACTGAAATTTACACAAATGAGCATCAATCACTGAAATCAGTGGGAGCCTCCATTCATATATATGAATCAAGTCTAATAAAGCTACGAGTGTTACAAATTATACTTGTTCCTTCAAAATATCTGTGCTTACCAATTTGTAAGAAGGATGTAAATAATCTGGAATTGAATTTCAGGATTCAATTGTTTACATTCTGCATAATTTTTAAACAAATTGATATTTTGTACTTTAATATTAAAACTAGGACCCATTTTCAGTCCCTGTTAATGACCCCAAATTTTTACCCATTTTCTGCCCCTGTTAATGACCTCACATTTTTTTAACCCATTTTCAGCCCCTGCTACTTACCCTAATTTCTTTAGAACTTCAACAGCATTGCTACTGAATGTGAGCAAAATATCAAATGCAGAATTGGCTTTGCTATATAGAGAACAAACAAATGTTTCAAGTTCATACTTCTTTCAACTGAACCTTTGACTAGTTATATTTAAACTTTCTTAGATAAAAATCATCACTCTCAGTTATCTGTGAGTACTTTAACTAAAATTAATGATATTTAAAAGCTGTTCAACTTTAAAATTGAAATTATAATAATACATAAAATGTTACCCAAGTTTTGACAAATTTCATTTAAAATATAACCCCACCACCGACAGATCATGCATCATAGACCATTTCATCACTGTAATGATGTCATGTTATTCCTGTCTCAAAGCAATTACTCAGAGTTCAATGGCATGTTATTCCTGTCTCAAAGCAATTACTCTGAGTTCAATGGTATGTTATTCCTGTCTTAGAGCAACTAATGTGTTCACTTGGATCAATGTAATGCAAACACTGTTTTGATGATCAGATGCTGATAAAAAATATGATCTAAATCCATGTCCCCCCAAAAATACATTCAACAGTTTGTTCATGGCTAATCATGAGAATGTGGCAAGTGACTGTGATGATGGTGACTATGTCCTGAAGTACTGGTCTTTAAATCTGTGGGTCCCAAATGTGAGGTTGAATGATAATCAGGATACTGAAATGGAGAGGTTATTAAAAGTGGCTTGAAAGATCCCATTCCTACTGTGGGGTTCTGTATAGTGTCCTGCACAGGGGATTGTCCCAGGGGAGGGGAAATGGCCCCTGTTCCTGAAGAGTAGTAACTTTGTGTGAATGCTGGGGAGCTCATCTTGTTGTAACTGGAGGCTCTGGTCCAGTCATCCTTGAAAATCTGAATGGTCAATATGGGAACAAGGTTGGACAGTCTGTTGTGGACATGGGCAAGAACAAGTTGTTCATCAGCATCTCGTCTCACTCGTACTTGAAGAGATCCAGCCTGTAAAAAAGAAAAGCTTTGATTCAGTCTATAGTACATGTATATGACACTTTCGGTAGGCAGTCTTGGAAGGTTAGCAAAGATAATCTGTGAGATAAAAATCATATTTTGTCATATTTTTTAAACAGGAGTATCCTGAATGGCATTTTACATACTTGCCCTGAAATTAAATGTCATTTATGTAGACACTAGTAGGGTACTTGAATTGGTCGATTTTGGACCAAAGGTCTCAGTGACTTTGACCTCTGACCTTTGGTCAAGTATAAGGTATTAAACTAAACTTACTTTGCAGAAACCATAATTTTCTTATTAGACTTATCATGACCATGACTTCTCAATTTAAGATGTGTTACACAAGAATCAACATGTTTCTGTATTTCCCTAAAGCCATTCACAAAGTTTGGTCAAATAACTTAACCCTGAGCAAACATTATTCTGCAGAACAATTTTTCTGTCAGCCATAATGATTTTGATTTTGGACCCATAAAACAACAGGTCTTTTGTAAACCTTACACAAAAGTTTTGTGTGTGTGTTGGGGGGACAATTTGGTTTTTCTTTCATTCACACTGCTCTTGACCTCTAACACTTTGACCTCAACAATGATAGTCCAAGGTTGATCTAGGTATATAATAGAGCTAATGTGCAGAAACCATTTTTATTCTTTCAATTACAGTGATGTTGACCTTCAACATTTTGACCTTAAAATTGACAGGCTTCTTCCTTACTCCAAGCCATCGATGAAGTTTGGTAACTGATGATTGTGGATAATTTGAGTTACAGTGCCGAAATGAAATCAGTAGCAGATGAAATCAGCCCAATATAGCAGGTGTATACAAATTTTGTTATGTACACAGACCAACAATCATGAAATGGTTTCGGTTACCTTTTTGCAGACATTGAGCAAAGTTTAGACTGCTAAATGAAACTGATGGTGACAAAAAGGTTAATTTTTGGTAGATTTAAATCTGAAACCAAAAAGACCTAGGGGTATTGTCATTATCTTTGTTTACCAACATGTAAACTTTTAGGTACCGACAATTGACTGTGTTAAAAAAATTTCAAGGAATTCAAGATAAAAACCATTTCTTAGTTTACTGCTGAGAACTGATACCATCTGATATTCTTCAGTGATTACTACTGTATTTAAATTAGCTGCTATGGTGGACATATTGAACAACAGATTGGCACCATTTTATTTAAGACAAAGTAAACATCATTAGAAGTCTTTGGGTCAAAACATCATTTCATAATGATTGTTATAATAATTGTCCTTCATTGTCCTAATGATTGTCATGATAATTGTTATAATCATTGTCCTAATGATTGTCATGATAATTGTTATAATCATTGTCCTAATGATTGTCATAATAATTGTTATAATAATTGCCATAATGATTGTCCATTCAGAGGAAGCATTGACAATAAGATTTTCACTACAGCTGACATTTCGTAGTTGTTGATGATGATGCTCGGGGTGTCTGTGTTCTGAGCCATGACATTTGTTTTCTTTAGGATCATGGTCAGCTCACCTGCATGCTTTTGCAAAGCAGTCCATCAGGTGCAGTAACTAAGCTTCGGTGTGAGTCACTAGAGCATGTCCCTGATGGTTGCTTTGCACTTTGCTCTTTGCCTTTAGTCATGACAAGTTAACCAGTTTCCCATCTGATTGTGTGTGCAGGTAGATCCCTTCTGTGGATGTCCCAAAGGCATGCTTGAGCAGGACAGTGAAGAAAATAAATGCCGAAGAGTGTGTGGGGTAGGATGCAACCCTGTTTCACTCCGCAGTGGATGTTGAAGGGGGTTGGATATTGAGCAATCGTACTGTGCTGTGCCTTTCATGTCATTGTGGAAGGACTAGATCATGCTTAGCAGCTTTGGAGGGCATCCAATCTTTGTCAGGATTGGAAGAGTCTGTCTCTGCTGACCAGATCAAATGCCTTGGTGAGGTCTATAAAGGCCAGGAAGAGGGGTTTGTGTTGTTCTCTGCATTTCTCATGCAGCTGCCTGACGGAGAAGATCATGTCGATTGTAGACCTCTCTGCACAGAACCCACACTGCGACTCTGGATACAATCTCACAGCAAGCATCTGCAGTCTGATCAGGATGACGCGAGTGAAGACTTTACCCACGATGCTGAGAAGGGATATGCCCCTGTAGTTGTTGCTAGGAATATGAAGACCCAATATATAATGATCTTTCTTTGGAAACAACAAAATAATTTCAAAATAAGCTAATACCAGCATTTTTCTGCTTTTATAAAAAAAAAAGTATAAAAAAACAACAACTCAAACTTATAAATAATTTTTTTTTAAGAACCCAAACTTGAGCATTTTCAAGTTTAACAGATGATGCAAGAGACAAATTGCAGCCAGTGTTTAAAGTGACTTATTACTGAATTATTACTCATGATGTCAATTCAGCCATCACACCAACAGCTTAGTGATAACAGCAATTATTGCGCAAACCTATCTATTTCATCATCGCAGTACATAATCGTAGATGCCTGTAAATTAGCCATACTAGTAATTATTGATCATGCCAACAACTAAGTCATCACAGTAATTACTTTCACTAACAACTCAGCCATGACAGTAATTATTGCTCATGTCATCAATCAGTCATTACAGTACTTTGTTTCTCATGCTAAAATACTAAATAAAAGTAATTACTTTCACTAACAAGATCACTCAGGTGGCCTAGTGATTAGAGCATCTGACTCAGATGCGTGAAATTGCATGTTTGAAGCCC
The DNA here is from genome assembly GCA_030141615.1 of Unio pictorum. NCBI lineage: Eukaryota > Metazoa > Mollusca > Bivalvia > Unionida > Unionidae > Unio > Unio pictorum. The sequence goes on along the minus strand of JARLTB010000140.1, from coordinate 10,390,702 downwards.
AACTGAGTCATATCAAAGACTTGTAAAAATGGTACAAGGAGCTGCCTTGCTTGGCACTCAGCATTAAGAGGTTATAGTTAGGACTGATTGGCCTGGTGTCAAGATATTGTGACACAAATCTAAATATCTGCGATAATGCCCCAGTGCTTTATATCACAATAAACTGACATGTAGCAGACATAGTAGTGATATGACAGAAACTTTTTTAATGATATGTTAAAAATCTAAATCAAACATACAACACACACTAACAACTCAGTCAAAACAGTAATTACTTTCACTAACAACTCAGTCAAAATGGTAATTACTTTCACTATCAACTCAGTCAAAACAGTAATTACATTCACTAAAAACTCAGCCAAAATGGTAATTACTTTCACTAACAACTCAGTCAAAACAGTAATTACTTTCACTAAAAACTCAGAAAAATGGTAATTACTTTCACTAACAACTCAGTTAAAACAGTAATTACTTTCACTAACAACTGTCAAAACAGTACTTGTTGCTCATGTCAAGAACCCAAATCATTACAGTACTTTGTTACTCACACTAAAAAATGTAATCACAGTAAATATGAACTAGCCAATGAACTAGCCACAAGTAATAAATTTGTTTGTTTGTTTGTTTTGTTTTTTATGGTTTAACGCCATTTTTCAGCACAATATAGGCTATACATTGCGGCCAGTATTAATGGTGGCGGAAGAACCCGGGAAAAACCCGGAAAGAACCACCGACCCACAAGAAGCTACTGGCAAGCTTTCTCACATAACTACATTAGTCGAATCTTAGACTCGAACCCAAGCAGGCAGAGGTGAGATGGCAGTGATCCTTAAATGACAGCGCTTTAGACCACTCGGGACCCCAGTAATAAATTATCCCAACAACATAACAGTAATTCATATTCACACCAACAACCAACATAATAGGAAGCATTATTCATGTCAACAACTTCAATATGTATGATAACAACTCAGGCATCACATGAGTTAATTAATCATGCCAAGAACTTGGACATAATAATTATTACTCATGCCATCAAGACATTAATCATGGCCAATAATTCTGAAATAACAGAAACTAAAATACTCAGGGTAGCAACTCAATCTATTACACCAACAAGTTAGATATAACAACAATAGTCACACCAACAATTCAGCCATTACAGTAATTAATTATTCATGCAAAATCAGTCATAACAGTAATTAATTACTTGTAAAATTCAGCCATCTTAGTAATTAATTTACTAATCCCAATGAGCCCGTCATTGCAGTAATTAATTAATTCATTCATTCAACTCAGCCATTATGGTAATTAATTGATTCATGCCAACAACGAAGTCAAAGAGGTAATTAATTATCACAACAACTCTGCCATTACAATGTGTGTGTGTGTGTATGTGTGATCTTGATTTTTAACATAACTGAAAAAAAAAATCTGTCATATCACTACGATGTCTACAGTGTGTCAGTTTATAGTGATGTCACATTATCCTGACACTGTAGCATGATATCCTACTCAGTCACATTATCCTGACACCAGGCCAACCAGTCCTAACACTAAATCATAATTGCTGAGCACAAAATGAGGCAGCTGTCTGTACCATTTGTATAATGTCTTTACTATTACATGGTCAGGGTTCGAACTCATGAGCACCCACAGTTGAGGCAGATGTTCTAACCAAAGCTGCCAACACTTCAGACTCGGAACTTGAGAAAATAGTGATAAAAATTCGTGAATCTTTACATGAATTTGCGAAGTGATCAGAGTCTGCGAATATTTGTCAGAACAAATGAATTCATGCAAATGTTTGGCATATTCCAAACTAAACTTCACTTTTTGTGCAATATATTTCTTTTTGCTATTCCGAGTTTTCTCAGAGTCCATTCCCTATCGAAAAGTTGGAATTTGCCGACACCAACCTCTTACTAACTGGCTCAGCAAATATGAATGATCTTTCATCGAGATATACCTGATTGAAATCAATAGGAATATGATTTATTTTCTCAAAAATTGTGAGCATAACAATCGTCTTGTTATTAATCTGCTGACAGGAGAGACAAAAATATGTTGTGGCTGAAATCTGACCTCAATCTGGCTATGTTTTTCTAAGTCACAAAGTCATCTAGTCACGTGATATGGACAATAAACAAATTTCCAAAGGGGCCCCGAGAGGCCGAGTGGTCTAAAGCACTGTCTGTTACGGATCACTGCTGTCTCACCTGTCTGCGTGGGTTTGAGTCTAAGATTCGGCTAATGTAGTTATGTGAGAACTCTTGCCAGTAGCTTCTCATGGGTCGGTGGTTCTTTCCGGGATGTTTTCCAGGTTCTTACTCCACCAATAATACTGGCTGCCATGTATAGCCAGCCTATCGTGTGCTGAAAAATGGCGTTAAACCCTAAAAAAACAAACAAAACAAAACAAATTTCCAAAGTTAAAATGGGGTAACAAGTGTCAGGTGAAGACATTTTGAAGATTAGTTGTCGAATGGTAATTCAAATCAGCATTGTTGGCACATGAACGGAACAAAATTCTGGTTAAGCCCCAGTTTCTTAAAAGCATATGTAAATCCTATATTTATAGATTGAAATACATTAAAATGCTTGCTATCGGGCCAACAGTACCTATCAGCTATAGTTCACTAATACTGCGACCAGTTGTACTGGACTGTTTTGGCAACAGCCGATATCATGACTAGCGCTAAATGGGAAATCAGATATTTTATTAAATATTTTTAAAACTGGAGAATTGGGAATTCGTTAATTTTTTGCATGTGGTAGGAATTCATGAATTGCTGAAAAAGTCGAGAAATTCATGCCAAGATCATGAGGGTTGGCAGCTCTGTCTAACCATTACAGCACAATGCTGAAAAACAAACACAAAACACTACTAATTCATTTGTTTTTGTGTATGTCAATATTTGTGGTTATGCAAAAAACAACATTTATTTGCACTTGATTTTGTGGACATTCATCTGGATTCTATTCTCTTAATATAAATTTACCAGGTATTTAAACTTAAAAGTAAAAAGCCCCACAAATTCCACCAAAAATATTTTATAAATAAATGCATATCTGCAGTTACAAAGGATTAAATTTAAGCTAAAATTTACTTACCAGTACACCGAAAGAGAGAGTCCAAAAATTCTCATTTCTGAATTCAAGCACACCATCAAGTGTAGAAGCTTCCCTAAGAAGCTTGTCCAATTGTCCTAGTATATGAGAGGGAGATGTCTGCAAAGGGAAATATACTGTAAATATATTTTCATGCAGTACCAGTTTTAGGGGATTTTGTAATTATTAAAAAATTTAATTAAAAATCCCAAGAAACAAATTGGGGCTCTGAGTGAGTGAGAGGTCTAAAGCGCTCTCCGTTACGGATGGATCACTGCCATCTCACCTCTGCGTGGGTTCGAGTCTCAGATTAGGCCAAAGTGGGTATGTGAGAAAGTTTGCCAGTAGATTCTCGTGGGTTGGTTGTTCTTTCCAGGGGTTTTCCCAGGTTCTTCCTCCACCATTAATACTGGCTGCCATGTATAGCCTATTGCGTGCTGAAAAATGGCATTAAACCCTACAACAACTACAACAACAAGAAAAAAAAGTTCCTTCTATAGAAATGATGGGAACCCTTCCCTAAACCATTAACTGAATCACTGATGAAAATCTGATCTGTTTCAGAACAATGATGATGGATCAACTAGGAACATAAATGAATGCACAATGAGGATGGAAACAATAAAACAAATGAATTCACAAATATTCCCTTATTATCAAGCCTATATTATAATAGTTCCTATTAAAAGATGAGTATCTTCATGGATACAGTTCCTATTAGAAAATGAGTATCTTCATGGATACAGTTCCTATTAGAAAATGAGTATCTTCATGGATACAGTTCCTATTAGAAAATGAGTATCTTCATGGATACAGTTCCTATTAGAAAATGAGTATCTTCATGGATACAGTTCCTATTAGAAAATGAGTATCTTCATGGATACAGTTCCTATTAGAAAATGAGTATCTTCATGGATACAGTTCCTATTAGAAAATGAGCATTATCATGGATACAGTTCCTATTAGAAAATGAGCATCTTCATGGACACAGTTCCTATTAGAAAATGAGTATCTTCATGGACACAGTTCCTATTAGAAAATGAGTATCTTCATGGACACAGTTCCTATTAGAAAATGAGTATCATCAAGGATACAGTTCCTATTAGAAAATGAGTATCTTCATGGATACAGTTCATATTAGAAAATGAGTATCATCAAGGATACAGTTCCTATTAGAAAATGAGTATCTTCATGAATACAGTTCCTATTAGAAAATGAGCATCTTCATGGATACAGTTCCTATTAGAAAATGAGAATCTTCATGATAAAGTTCCTATTAGAAAATGAGTATCTTCATGATACAGTTTCATTAATTTGTACTAAAATTATATTTATCATCAATATGATTATATAGGGCAGTGTCACTATACAGGGCTCCAAGTTGTAACTTACTTGAAAAGTTGACCAAAAGTTCTAATTGACAAGTACATTTTGCAGAATAGTTACCGCATGGCAAAAAAATCAAGGCACCTCAAGCGCTCTGATATGGATGACAGGGACTTGTATCATTGCTTACAATTTACCGATCAGTCATACACACATGCCAACTATTCTAGAGTAATCATTATACTTTTGTTCACCTAATTACATCTAATGCACTTTTCTGCTTCATTTAAAAAATAAAAATAAAAATGAAGCAAAGAAGTGTTGTAATTTTTATTATCACTTTAATTCCAATCATCAAATAAATTTGAGAATATTCTAACAAGAAAGACTCCGGCAGAAGAATAGTGTTATAGTCTGTCCGTCTTTGACCTACATGTAGTTTCCTAATTTTCGTTTTACAGCTATGGTAAATGATCCATTTTCAAGAAAACAGATGTTTAATTTGAAACTTTGCCTCATAGATTCATTATATTGATATTCAAGTGAAAAAGGCCCAAATTTTGGATGAAAATTATTTGGGCAGATGGGTCCTTTTAAACTTTAAAACATATCTGATTAGAAAAATGTAAAATCAACACTGCTTTTCAATTTGAAAAGAAGAATATGAGATTGAGGAAACTGTCATGCTCACTGTAGAATTTCTGGACTTCAAGATCATTCAGGTAATGCTAGACATGTGTACCAGTGAGTGTTGAATTTAAATAATTTGTCACTATGATTTTGTGTTTGTACTCTGGTTCTAATTCAAGGCTAGTAGCAAAAAATAAAAGTACATTTTTCATACTGTACTGTAAATATGTCTTGTAATATATAGATTACACTTTTTATGCTCAGTTTACGTTTTTCAATTTATATCAGCACAATGTATGCTTAAACCTCTCTCGGGGTTGGCATGTATCCATACATGTACTATAAAAAAAACTACAAGGAAGAATGCTTCTCACATGACCTGTTTAAGAATCAATACCGATATTGCAAGATACATTTTTCATTGTGTTAATATGGTGATGAAATTTTTGTAAATGGCAACAATATTTTTAAGTTGGTTGATTATTGATTGAGTCATATAGGATGAAGATCTCTGAGATAAAAACTGGAGAAATACACAAAATGTACTCAGATCTGTCAAATAGCATGTATAATAACAGTTACTGAACAGTTTCATTCATAAGCAATGTTTGTAGCTACTGTCCTAAATTTGGTAACTAAGATGCAAGCTAATTCATTGGTGTGTGGTAAATATATAGAACATAATCCTTTAGATGATATAATGTCCTTTCTCTCTTTCAAGGCAAAAAGAGGTGTGTCCTTCCTCAGCGTAACAGTTTAGTCTTCCTTAAAATATCACCTCAGACCTCACATTGGATCCATTAGATGACCATGAGATGAAGTGTCCAGAGTATACAGGAATTATTACCAATATCTGATTACACATGAATAGAAGCCCATTCCTGGCAATGAAAGCTGGGGGTGTATTAAGTGATACTGACCCATCTTGTAAGAACTGCATGTAGATTGGGTTCACCAATAGCATATGTATTTGTTGATTTTGCCTGCAGTTCATCAATGCAGTGCTGACACAGAACTTATATGAGAGGTGAACCAATTAAGCTTTTAAGAGCAGTTCAAATGATGTCTTGTTCAGACAGGTCAGTACTATGATAAATTCCACTTGGGCAAAGACCCATTGTCATTGGACAAGCAAAATAAAAAAAATGAACAGAAGATCAGATAGGATTTTGGTTTCTCCAATTCCCTCTCTTTCATGATAATGCAGTGTGCCAATAATTGTGGAATGATAGGTTTTAACTGAGAGTTTGGTGCAAACTGTTTCTTGTCAAAAAGCTATTGGAAGTAAGCTATTGAAGTATGAATGCTTGCAGTGGTATAAAGCGTTCTTGTGCACAACAATGAAAATATATTCCATTGCTGTCATATGCCCTTTAGATGGATCAGCCATCTCACTCGAGGAATTCTCCAGTACTTATTGTGAGAAACGTTTGATCTTAAGGGCATATTTTAATAAGATCCAGACATACAGGTTCAGTAACTCTGGGCTAGGATGAAACACCCGCTATTGTGGTTGGGAAAAGCAGATGAGGGAATGTGTCAAGTCCGTTTGATTCTGTAGCGAGATTGATGAGGTTGGTCTAAAATGTCCCATTTAAGTGAAATAATATGAGTAAAATTGATGAGGTTGGTCCAAAATTTCCCACTTGAGTGAAATAATACAAGTGAAATTGATGAAACTCCGGGCCCCTCCCATTTGAGTGAAAACATTAATGAGCGAGATTAATGAGGTTGGTCTGAAATTTCCCATTTTAGTGAAATAATCAGTATGAGGAGACACTCAGATTCTTTTCCTTCTTATTTCACCTTTGAATCCTGGGGTGTTTGAGGAGTGGATATATTTGGCTGAGCCAAATTTATAGAAAAAGCCTTTTGAATCCAGGACTAGTGAGACAAAGGATGGAATTCTGGTATTCTACCTTGTTGGTAACAAGTCCATCATAGATTAATCCTGTCACGCACCTACTGAGTTAAAACTGAGAAAGACGCCATTCAATTGGAATAAGTTCATTAAGCAGGACAGTACAGCCATCCATATGTTAGCCAGCCAAGGATACATCAAACTTGGATAAGGCTATGTCATTTAGGTTAACTCTTTAGAAAATCCCAAACAAGAATACAATAGTCATGGGATCTGGTTCGACTTTGTTATTTGTGTTAAATCACCACAGTGGAGTTATCGGACACAATGAGAACTCCATTCCTGTGTAGGTTCTCAAAAAAATGTTTTGATCTTGACAACATTAATGTTTGAATAATGATCCTGAAGTTCCTCTGGCAGCCTGAAATGCTATAAAACTTGCTTCCACCAGTCCTCTGTGTTTATGTCTGTACCAAGTGTAATTATTGAATGCTGAACTTACAGACGTATCCCTGACCAGAGTCCAGTGTGATTTCGCTGTCTTTTAGACACATCCTCATATTTTATAGTTAGTGAAAATTGGTCCAATGGCCAAAAGTAAAGCCTACATTTAGACCAGATAATCACTGTAATTGGAGCCCAAGTAGATGACCTAGACGTATGTATTATAACTTTAATATTTTCATTTTACTCCTTCAATTACTGTACTATGTTTTCAAGACAAACAGTATTTGAAATATTTAATTCTTCATTTAAGAATTTGGTAAAACATTTCCAATAAAAGACAAAAACATTATGCTAGTCAACAGAGATTTCAAGGGAGGCAAATACAAAGGTTTGACACATAATGTGAAAAGTATCTAGTTAGGGTTGTTCCATTTAAACATACACAGTAACCAGGGAAGGCATTCCCTGGATCCCTAGTATATTTTATTGAAACAGGTTATGCAATTCTTCAGAATAGTGTTGATGGTAAGAATTGCTCGAAAAGTCACTTACCTGCAATAAAATTTTCCCAGTGTATACTGACATTGGAAACATTGTTCCACATGTCATAACAGCTATGCTGATGGCTGCAAATGTATCTGCTGAAAAGTTATTTCTGAAATCAAGTGAAAAGAAAACTAAAATATGTAATAACCGCAATGACTTATCTTCATGATGTACAAAATATAAATGGGCAAATAGGTGATACTATACACAATGACATCTGTCCCGAGTGGCTGAGTGGTCTAAAGCGCTTTCCATTACAGATCACTGCCATCTCACCTCTGTCTGCATGGGTTCAAGTATAAGATTCAGCTAATATAGTTATGTGATAAAGCTTGCCAGTAGCTTCTCGTGGGTCGGTGGTTCTTTCCCGGGGTTTTCTCGGGTTCTTCCTCCACGAATAATACTGGCTGCCATGTATAGCCTATCGTGTGCTGAAAAATGGCATTAAGACCTATACAAAAAAAAAAAACACAATGACATCCAAGTGTTTATCAAAAGTCATATTTTAATATTATTATATAGGTTATAATACTTCAGGTTAGGAATCAGCAGTACTTTATGGAGGAGTTATCTCCACTTGATGCTACTAAAATGCCATTACCTATTACATATTTCTGATGTCCACCTAGTGAAATATCATGTGATGACGTTATGAATGATTAGTTGGCTTTTAACATAACTTTGTTATTGGCTATCTCATGTTGAGGAAATGGTACACAAGTCCATTTTTAAAGGATGCACCTTGACAGCTGACCTGAGATAGCTTTGGTGGTTATTAAAATCCACAAATCTTGAATTAGGGGTCTGAAGCTCTGTCAAATGAGTGACCACACTCCTCAAGTGTCTTATATTATGGTGTCATGAAATGTGAATGTGTAATGTCATAAGTAGCCAAACGAGTGACCACACTCTCTCATGAAAGTTATGTGTTATACTGTGATGTTATGACATTTAAGTGTGTAATGTTACAAGCAGAAAACAAACTTAGTGACCATGTCCCTTGGCTGAGCCTAAATTCAGACCAGATATTTAGACTTCATGAACTTTATGTTACATTCTGACATCATGATATATAATGTGTAATATTAGAAGCAGCCTACTGAATTTCTAACAAATGCAATATTGAAAAAAAGAATTGGAAAAATAAAAATTGTTTTCTGATGTGTTCAATTCATATGAAATGAATGATTGTTGTTGAATAATTTCATGTAAAACCTGATATTTTTATAAAGAAATACCTGAACAAATCAAAACAAAAACATATATTTGATATTGTGGACCAGCTATGAGGTAGAAAAATACAAGTACAGAAACTGAAACATGTATACATGAACAGGGATACATGACACCGGATACATGACAATTGATACAATAAACATGGATACATGACCCTGGGTTCAATGAACACACATCATGTAACAAAAATCACTATTATTTTTTGTGAAATGATTTAGTGGATACAAGAAACTTGGGACATTATAAGTAATTTTAAATTTGGAAAAAATAACAACAATAAACTTAATATATATTTACAAGATCATTAGTCTGAACATGCTTGTAATGTTTCTTTTATCTCATATATTTAAAATATATCTTACTGTACTTCGACCTATTGCATCTTCTTGTTGTTATGGAGAGTAACACAATTTTTCAGCACAAGATAGGCTATACATAGGGACCAGTATAACTTGTGGAACAGGAACCTGGGGAAAACCCCAGGAAGAATCACCGACCCAGAAGCTATTAGCAAACTTTCTGATATACCTACATTAATGGAGCCCCAAGACCCAGGTGAACCTTCTGTTTTTAGACTCTAGTTTGATGAGTAAATTTTTGAGAAGTAATTCAGTATGCAAACTTGTTTGTAGTTTACGAGATATTCTCCAAAGTACAATGCCATATTTCGTACCAACATTAGAACTGCATCACTTACCATACATACTCACCTATAGGCTGGATCCCACTGCATAATGCACAAGCAGTTCTAGGTCTATGTAGTTTGCTAAGAGTTATCAGCTGAACAATCAACTCAGACTTTTCAATTATGGCAGATCAGCATCCATGTTGTTTGCATCTTTTTTTTAAAAGTATATATGGTAGATTTATGACAGTGATGCCAAAGATTGTTGAAACTGAGTAGATCCTTTTTTAACAGACCACTGATTTAGTCTAATGTACGATATAACAAAATACTGTTATTTCTATTGTAAGAGAAGACAAAATGCTTATTCTCAATTCTACTGTATGATATAACAAAATACTTATTCTTAATTCTCCTTCATTTGTGGGGTACCATTATTCATTGATTTTGTGACTGCTGCAAAACCATAAATATAGATCCCCAACATAAATATCCTTGCTATAAATTCCATAAACATAAAAAACCACATATAATATTTTTGCTATAATTTTTAATAAAAAAGAAAACTAACCATGAATTTACATAACAAGGAAAATATGATTTTATGCTGCTAATCCACAAAATTTTCTGCCCACAAATATATAGTATTCAGGTCAGAATGATTATGGTTGTCATTGCATTTTACTTTTCAAATTATTATGGATTAAATAATATAAATGAGTTGCAAACATAGTCGAATGAGAAGACATCTTACTTTGTGTCTATCAAAACATAAGTAACTGCCAAAGCCAGGCCACCAGCAAAGGCAATCAGGGCAAATGGATTAATCCTGGGAAGCAGTAACTTGCTCAGTCCTGGAACCACATGGCAAATGCTGGAAAGAAAAGATTTTTAACTTTAGATACTGAAATAAATCTCATCTAAACTACCACCAAATATGAGGAATTAGGAATTACTGCCCTTTTTAGAGAGAAGATATATTATGACACAAATCAAGAATAGCACAATCTGCATGTGAATGTGTATCAACCAGTGTGTTATTAATGATTACATAGCGCACCTCTGTGTAGCTTTCAATATTCTGCAGCAGCCAGTGTAAGCATAATGTAATATTACTAAATATTGACCTTTGACATCTTGTTATGAAATCTTCATGTTAGTGCTCAACATTGACTTTTGAATTCTTGTTCTGAAAACTTGACACTGACCTTTGACATCATGTTTTGATAACTAAACACTGGCTTTTGACATCATGTTTTGATAACTCCATGTTTGTGCTAAATATTGACTTCTGACATATTACTGTGATGACTCCATGTTTGTACTAAATATTGACTTCTGACATATTACTGTGATGACTCCATGTTTGTACTAAATATTGACTTCTGACATATTACTGTGATGACTCCATGTTTGTGCTAAATATTGACTTCTGACATATTACTGTGATGACTCCATGTTTGTGCTAAATATTGACTTCTGACATATTACTGTGATGACTCCATGTTTGTACTAAATATTGACTTCTGACATATTACTGTGATGACTCCATGTTTGTACTAAATATTGACTTCAGACATATTACTGTGATGACTCCATGTTTGTACTAAATATTGACTTCTGACATATTACTGTGATGACTCCATGTTTGTACTAAATATTGACTTCTGACATATTACTGTGATGACTCCATGTTTGTACTAAATATTGACTTCTGACATATTACTGTGATGACTCCATGTTTGTACTAAATATTGACTTCTGACATATTACTGTGATGACTCCATGTTTGTACTAAATATTGACTTCTGACATATTACTGTGATGACTCCATGTTTGTACTAAATATTGACTTCTGACATATTACTGTGATGACTCCATGTTTGTACTAAATATTGACTTCTGACATATTACTGTGATGACTCCATGTTTGTACTAAATATTGACTTCTGACATATTACTGTGATGACTCCATGTTTGTACTAAATATTGACTTCTGACATATTACTGTGATGACTCCATGTTTGTACTAAATATTGACTTCTGACATATTACTGTGATGACTCCATGTTTGTACTAAATATTGACTTCTGACATATTACTGTGATGACTCCATGTTTGTACTAAATATTGACTTCTGACATATTACTGTGATGACTCCATGTTTGTACTAAATATTGACTTCTGACATATTACTGTGATGACTCCATGTTTGTACTAAATATTGACTTCTGACATATTACTGTGATGACTCCATGTTTGTACTAAATATTGACATATTACTGTGATGACTCCATGTTTGTACTAAATATTGACTTCTGACATATTACTGTGATGACTCCATGTTTGTACTAAATATTGACTTCTGACATATTACTGTGATGACTCCATGTTTGTACTAAATATTGACTTCTGACATATTACTGTGATGACTCCATGTTTGTACTAAATATTGACTTCTGACATATTACTGTGATGACTCCATGTTTGTACTAAATATTGACTTCTGACATATTACTGTGATGACTCCATGTTTGTACTAAATATTGACATATTACTGTGATGACTCCATGTTTGTACTAAATATTGACTTCTGACATATTACTGTGATGACTCCATGTTTGTACTAAATATTGACTTCTGACATATTACTGTGATGACTCCATGTTTGTACTAAATATTGACTTCTGACATATTACTGTGATGACTCCATGTTTGTGCTAAATATTGACTTCTGACATATTACTGTGATGACTCCATGTTTGTGCTAAATATTGACTTCTGACATATTACTGTGATGACTCCATGTTTGTGCTAAATATTGACTTCTGACATATTACTGTGATGACTCCATGTTTGTACTAAATATTGACTTCTGACATATTACTGTGATGACTCCATGTTTGTGCTAAATATTGACTTCTGACATATTACTGTGATGACTCCATGTTTGTGCTAAATATTGACTTCTGACATATTACTGTGATGACTCCATGTTTGTGCTAAATATTGACTTCTGACATATTACTGTGATGACTCCATGTTTGTACTAAATATTGACTTCTGACATATTACTGTGATGACTCCATGTTTGTACTAAATATTGACTTCTGACATATTACTGTGATGACTCCATGTTTGTACTAAATATTGACTTCTGACATATTACTGTGATGACTCCATGTTTGTACTAAATATTGACTTCTGACATATTACTGTGATGACTCCATGTTTGTACTAAATATTGACTTCTGACATATTACTGTGATGACTCCATGTTTGTACTAAATATTGACATATTACTGTGATGACTCCATGTTTGTACTAAATATTGACTTCTGACATATTACTGTGATGACTCCATGTTTGTACTAAATATTGACTTCTGACATATTACTGTGATGACTCCATGTTTGTACTAAATATTGACTTCTGACATATTACTGTGATGACTCCATGTTTGTACTAAATATTGACTTCTGACATATTACTGTGATGACTCCATGTTTGTACTAAATATTGACTTCTGACATATTACTGTGATGACTCCATGTTTGTACTAAATATTGACATATTACTGTGATGACTCCATGTTTGTACTAAATATTGACTTCTGACATATTACTGTGATGACTCCATGTTTGTACTAAATATTGACTTCTGACATATTACTGTGATGACTCCATGTTTGTACTAAATATTGACTTCTGACATATTACTGTGATGACTCCATGTTTGTGCTAAATATTGACTTCTGACATATTACTGTGATGACTCCATGTTTGTGCTAAATATTGACTTCTGACATATTACTGTGATGACTCCATGTTTGTGCTAAATATTGACTTCTGACATATTACTGTGATGACTCCATGTTTGTACTAAATATTGACTTCTGACATATTACTGTGATGACTCCATGTTTGTGCTAAATATTGACTTCTGACATATTACTGTGATGACTCCATGTTTGTGCTAAATATTGACTTCTGACATATTACTGTGATGACTCCATGTTTGTACTAAATATTGACTTCTGACATATTACTGTGATGACTCCATGTTTGTACTAAATATTGACTTCTGACATATTACTGTGATGACTCCATGTTTGTACTAAATATTGACTTCTGACATATTACTGTGATGACTCCATGTTTGTACTAAATATTGACTTCTGACATATTACTGTGATGACTCCATGTTTGTACTAAATATTGACTTCTGACATTACTGTGATGACTCCATGTTTGTACTAAATATTGACTTCTGACATATTACTGTGATGACTCCATGTTTGTACTAAATATTGACTTCTGACATATTACTGTGATGACTCCATGTTTGTACTAAATATTGACTTCTGACATATTACTGTGATGACTCCATGTTTGTACTAAATATTGACTTCTGACATATTACTGTGATGACTCCATGTTTGTACTAAATATTGACTTCTGACATATTACTGTGATGACTCCATGTTTGTACTAAATATTGACTTCTGACATATTACTGTGATGACTCCATGTTTGTACTAAATATTGACTTCTGACATATTACTGTGATGACTCCATGTTTGTACTAAATATTGACTTCTGACATATTACTGTGATGACTCCATGTTTGTACTAAATATTGACTTCTGACATATTACTGTGATGACTCCATGTTTGTACTAAATATTGACTTCTGACATATTACTGTGATGACTCCATGTTTGTACTAAATATTGACTTCTGACATATTACTGTGATGACTCCATGTTTGTACTAAATATTGACATATTACTGTGATGACTCCATGTTTGTACTAAATATTGACTTCTGACATATTACTGTGATGACTCCATGTTTGTACTAAATATTGACTTCTGACATATTACTGTGATGACTCCATGTTTGTACTAAATTTTGACTTCTGACATATTACTGTGATGACTCCATGTTTGTACTAAATATTGACTTCTGACATATTACTGTGATGACTCCATGTTTGTACTAAATATTGACTTCTGACATATTACTGTGATGACTCCATGTTTGTACTAAATATTGACATATTACTGTGATGACTCCATGTTTGTACTAAATATTGACTTCTGACATATTACTGTGATGACTCCATGTTTGTACTAAATATTGACTTCTGACATATTACTGTGATGACTCCATGTTTGTACTAAATATTGACTTCTGACATATTACTGTGATGACTCCATGTTTGTGCTAAATATTGACTTCTGACATATTACTGTGATGACTCCATGTTTGTGCTAAATATTGACTTCTGACATATTACTGTGATGACTCCATGTTTGTGCTAAATATTGACTTCTGACATATTACTGTGATGACTCCATGTTTGTACTAAATATTGACTTCTGACATATTACTGTGATGACTCCATGTTTGTGCTAAATATTGACTTCTGACATATTACTGTGATGACTCCATGTTTGTGCTAAATATTGACTTCTGACATATTACTGTGATGACTCCATGTTTGTGCTAAATATTGACTTCTGACATATTACTGTGATGACTCCATGTTTGTACTAAATATTGACTTCTGACATATTACTGTGATGACTCCATGTTTGTACTAAATATTGACTTCTGACATATTACTGTGATGACTCCATGTTTGTACTAAATATTGACTTCTGACATATTACTGTGATGACTCCATGTTTGTACTAAATATTGACTTCTGACATATTACTGTGATGACTCCATGTTTGTACTAAATATTGACTTCTGACATATTACTGTGATGACTCCATGTTTGTGCTAAATATTGACTTCTGACATATTACTGTGATGACTCCATGTTTGTGCTAAATATTGACTTCTGACATATTACTGTGATGACTCCATGTTTGTGCTAAATATTGACTTCTGACATATTACTGTGATGACTCCATGTTTGTACTAAATATTGACTTCTGACATATTACTGTGATGACTCCATGTTTGTGCTAAATATTGACTTCTGACATATTACTGTGATGACTCCATGTTTGTGCTAAATATTGACTTCTGACATATTACTGTGATGACTCCATGTTTGTGCTAAATATTGACTTCTGACATATTACTGTGATGACTCCATGTTTGTACTAAATATTGACTTCTGACATATTACTGTGATGACTCCATGTTTGTACTAAATATTGACTTCTGACATATTACTGTGATGACTCCATGTTTGTACTAAATATTGACTTCTGACATATTACTGTGATGACTCCATGTTTGTACTAAATATTGACTTGAAAAGTTCATTTCAGTGATAAGGTTCATGATATTATAGAATTCTGTAGGAATCCAAATTCTTCATAGTTTGAAGTTTAAATAAAATGGAATTAGAATCAGATGCACTACCAAAATTTGTATGTTCAGCAACCATTTCTTTAGCATTTCCATACCAAGAAACCCTATCATTATGTTCACCAACCGTTTCTTTAGCATTTCCATACCAAGAAACCCTATCATTATGTTCACCAACCGTTTCTTTAGCATTTCCATACCAAGAAACCCTATCATTATGTTCACCAATCGTTCTTTAGCATTTCCATACCAAGAAACCCTACCATTATGTTCACCAACCGTTTTTTTAGCATTTCCATACCAAGAAACCCTATCATTATCTTCACCAACCGTTTCTTAAGCATTTCCATACCAAGAAACTCTATCATTATGTTCACCAACCATTTCTTTAGCATTTCCATACCAAGAAACCATACCATTATCTTCACCAACCGTTTCTTTAGCATTTCCATATCAAGAAACCCTATCATTATGTTCAGCAACCATTTCTTTAGCATTTCCATACCAAGAAACCCTACCATTATGTTCAGAAACCATTTCTTTAGCATTTCCATACTAAGAAACCCTATCATTATGTTCAGAAACCATTTCTTTAGCATTTCCATACCAAGAAACCCTATCATTATGTTCAGAAACCATTTCTTTAGCATTTCCATACTAAGAAACCCTATCATTATGTTCAGAAACCATTTCTTTAGCATTTCCATACCAAGAAACCCTACCATTATGTTCAGCAACCATTTCTTTAGCATTTCCATACCAAGAAACCATACCATTATCTTTAGTAACCATTTCTAAAGTATTTTCATAACTAAGCAAGCCAAATTTTGTAATTGCACATCATCTGTAGCTTTGATATTGTACATATGCAAAAATTGTGGAAGTATTAAAAATTTGTGGGAAAATACATTTGTGAATATCTTTTTATTTCATACTTTATTTTAATACATACCTTTCACTCATGTCAGTCATGTGTTCTTGTAGCCAGCTGGAACTTGATGCTGCCACCACATGGTTCATGGCCTTGTTATCCATACTGTATGTCACCACCATATGCAGTAGAAATGCAAACACCATCCCAACCAACAGACGACCACTGAAATAGGGAAAAAGTACTTAAGTTTAAGCCAATGTGTTGCTCATTTTAGCTGGTAAAATCAATGGCCTTTCATTTACAAACCACCACAAAAGGAAATGAGAGAGAAATAAATGGAATTAACATTTTTGAAGAGTACGCCTCTTGATGACTATCAGTTATTAAAATTAGCCATTTAAAATGATCATTGCAGACTTATTGGAGTTGGTTGTTTTTGTTCTGTGGAATCTGGCTTTGCTGTTGACTCATAATTACAGTGAACGAAACATGTTTATAAATGTCAACAGGAAACCAGTTCAAACTTCTTGCCAGGATCACTGTTTGAAATCATCACATTGAATCCCTAACTTTATAGCAAACCATTGAAACAGCAAAATTTCTTTTAAACATTTACCAGTCTGCCCTAAAAATTTCTGTTCATTTATGTGTGTGGTTTATATATGAATTTGCAATGATTATGTCATATTTGCCTGCATGACTTACATAAAAATCCAGGCATTATGTAACTTTATTCAGAAAACTATATACAGTAAAACTTGTCTTGAGAGACCAGTGCTATAAGAGACCACCTGTTTTGAGAGACCAGAATCTCCGTGCACAGATTTATTCAATATATAGTATTATGTCCTTTTAAGTGAGACCACCTGTCTTGAGAGACCATTATTTTTGGCAGAAGTGGTGGTCTTTCAAGACAGGTTCTACTGCATATGTTTTCTATTTCATTTGGCAAAAAGAATATGTTTGATATGGTGAATGCATATCTAATTATCACCAGACATCATCATGATGTGATTGTCAAAAGACATTATCATGTCATTTAATCAAACTTCATCATATGTCATTATCACCAGATATCACATCATTGTCAGCAGATCATTACTAGACATCATCATTTGTCATCGTCACCAGACATCATTATATGTAACAGTCATCAGACATAATTATATGTGTGTGTGATTTGGATTTTCAATGTAGCTTTATAAAACTTTCAGTCATATCACTATGATGTCTGCAGTGTGACAGTTTATAGTGATGTCTAGCACTGGGGCATCATGACATAGACATCTAGCATGATGTCCCACCCAGTCACATTTTCATGACATCTGGCTTACCAGTTCTAACACTAACTTCTTAATGCTGACTGCCAAGTGAGGCAGCTGTTAGTACAATTTTTGCAAGTCTCTGGTATGACTCAGCCGAGGATAGAACCTACGACCTCCTGCATCCAAAGCAGATGCTCTAACCACTAGGCCACTGGAGCAGTCATAACTATATGTAAATGTCAATAAATCATCATTATATGTAATAGTAGTCAGACATCATTATATGTAATAGTCATCAGACATCATTATATGTAATAGTCATCAGACATCATTATATGTAATAGTCTTCAAACATCATGATATGTAATAGTCATCAGACATCATTATATGTAATAGTCATCAGATATCATTAAATGTAATAGTCTTCAAACATCATGATATGTAATAGTCATCAGATATCATTATAAGTAATAGTCATCAGACATCTTTATATGTAATAGTCTTCAAACATCATTATATGTAATATTCATCAGACATCAATATATGTAATAGTCATCTGACATCATTATATGTAATAGTCATTGGACATCATTATATGTAATAGTCATCACACATTATATGTAATAGTCATATCAAACATCATTATATGTAATAGTCATCAGACATGTACTAGTCATCAGACATCATGATATGTAATAGTCTTCAGACATCATTATATGTAATAGTCATCAGTCATCATTATATGTAATAGTCATCAGATATCATTAAATGTAATAGTCTTCAGACATCATTATATGTAAGTCATCAGACATCATTATATGTAATAGTCATCAGACATCATTATATGTAATAGTAGTCAGACATCATTATATGTAATAGTCATCAGACATCATTATATGTAATAGTCATCAGACATCATTATATGTAATAGTCTTCAAACATCATGATATGTAATAGTCATCAGATATCATTATAAGTAATAGTCATCAGACATCTTTATATGTAATAGTCTTCAAACATCATTATATGTAATATTCATCAGACATCATTATATATAAGTCATCTGACATCATTATATGTAATAGTCATCAGACATCATTATATGTAATAGTCATCACACATTATATGTAATAGTCATCAGACATGTAAGTCATCAGACATCATTATATGTAATAGTCATCAGACATGTACTAGTCATCAGACATCATGATATGTAATAGTCTTCAGACATCATTATATGTAATATTCATCAGACATCATTATATGTAATAGTCATCAGATATCATTAAATGTAATAGTCTTCAGACATCATTATATGTAAGTCATCAGACATCATTATATGTAATAGTCATCAGACATCATATGCCAGATCAAACTGCTTCTTTCCCACAAATTCATAATAAAATAGCAATGCAGTTTTTTTTATTTAAGCGTACATGAAACACCAAATTAGGATTGATAGTGCGTCAATAAATATTGATGAAAAGACACTTGTGAATAAAAACCTTAAAGTTTCCACTATGTGTTCAATGAAGAAATATTTGAACTAAAGATCCATATTTAAAAAAATTATCAATTATTCAAGATTATGTAATAAACTGAAACAGTGTGGATACATTGTTCACAGCTTGATATTTTAAACTGTCACTGTTTCTGCCTTCAAAACTGACATAGAAATTATTCAGGCCTTGATACAGTTTTCGACTGCCATTATGATTATTCAGGCCTTGATACAGTTTTTGACTGCCATTATGATTATTCAGGCCTTGATACAGTTTTAGACTGCCATTATGAGTATTTAGGCCTTGATACAGTTTTAGACTGCCATTATGATTATTTAGGCCTTGATACAGTTTTAGGCTGCCATTATGATTATTCAGGCCTTGATACAGTTTTAGACTGCCATTATGAGTATTTAGGCCTTGATACAGTTTTAGACTGCCATTATGATTATTTAGGCCTTGATACAGTTTTAGGCTGCCATTATGATTATTCAGGCCTTGATACAGTTTTAAATTGTTACTTATTTCATGGTACACTTGACCAGAATTTGACTTTAATTACATTACATTATAGTGTCATCAGATGGTCAGGCCTTGATACAATTTCAAATTGCACTCACCACATAGGGCAGAAGGCCAAAATGTGGCTCTGGTCTCATGTTGCCTTATAGTATCATTGGATGCTGAGATGTTGTTGTAGCGTTTAACTCCATTTTTCAGCACACAATAGGCTATACATGGCAACCAGTATTAATGGTGGAGGAAGAACCTGGGAAATCTCCCTCTATGAAAACAAAGTCATATGGACAACGTTCTTTTGCATACCAGGGCCAGCAATGTGGAATGAATTGCTCATTGAAATTAGACACAAAGACACAGTGGTCACTTTTAGGAGTGCTCTTAAAACTCACCTTTTTCATCTGCAGGAACAAACTTAAGAGACCTAATAATATTTTGTACCTTATATGTTTTCAGCATGTTTTTTGTTTTCCAAATTTCATGGTTTTTGTTTTTTGTTTTTCTGTAGTGTAGTCATATCATTATAGATGTAAAGCACTTCGAGCTTCTAAAGATAATGTGCTATAATAAGTCCTCATTATTATTATGATCATTATTAAAGAAACACCAACCCAAGAGAAGCTACTGGCAAGCTTTCTTACATACCCACATTGGCCAAATCTGAGATTTGAACCCATGCAGACAGAAGTGAGATGGCAGTGATCCATAATGGAGAGCGCTTCAGACCACTCGGCCTCTCTGAGACTCCCTTGAGAAGGAACTTATGGTATTGCAAATTAAGGCTAAAAACAATCCAAGAATTAAAAAAAAACCACAAGTCACATCAATGAAAAGTTCTAAGTGAATTAGAGCTAAAATCTAAATGAAATCCAAGATGGAAAGCAATGACGTCTGTAATAGTCAGAACTGTACTGATGTACTTGCTTGAATCATAGACAATGTTATTCCAGATTTTGAATTCTGTAGAATTTCCAAGGAATATCTTTGTCCAAGAATTATCTGAACACTTACGCATTTCCAGGGAAAATGGTCATTGAATTTCAATAAATTTGAAGAAAATAAAAATCTCAGCCCAAATGGTCACAACATAAAACTATTTTAATTCTTAAGTGTTAAGGCACAACTGCTAAAATTCTTTTCATAACATCTGCTATAAAACTAACTACAACACAAAACAGATTGCTGGCTGAGGGTCAAGAGTTCAAATTTCTTGAAAGAAAAGGAAGTTTGTTTCAAGATAAATGACACATCTACCAGTTGTGATCCTGACTCAACTTAATGATGCTTACTCTAAGAAGAATAAAAACAAAACTTAAAAAAAGTTGTTTTACCAAAACTGTCACTACTGTGAATCAAGGTCAGCAACTTAATACCTGTTTCATTTATTAGTTGCTTACGTCAAATATTTAAAAAATTAAAAAATTCAGTCAGAACTGAACTCTATTCTAGACAATATCAAATCTAGTAAAAACAATTACATTACAGTAGCATGTAATGGAATAATTTTTTTAAAACTCACACAAATTAAATATACATAACAATCACAAGCAAGACAAAAATCTGCTTGTCCTTACACAAAACAGGCTGAGAGAAGTGGATAAGTGGATTTTGAGCCCTGGTAGTGTCTGTTGATTAAGTAAAATGCTAAATCAGTACACAACTAATTAACTTCTTATCTGTATCTTCAAATTTCATAACATTTTTGTATTAAATGAAATATGTTAACTTACGTATGGATCTCTGGTTGTTGTATAAAGCGTTCAACACTGAAATTTATGAAATAAAAGTTACAACGTTATAAGCAATAGGGCTAGATATTGCTTAATTTGGTTATGTAAAATAACAATTATTTCAGTAGCGGACCTAAGAAGTGTTCTAAGAATGGTTTCCCAAACTTTATTTCAAACTCTCATCTATATCAATCAATGATGACGAGTATGAAAACATGTTTACCAAAGTTTATCAGAATTTTAAACAGCAGAGTCTTAGATTGGTCAAAACTCAGCCACACATATGTGAGGTCATCTTCTAAATAATTAGGCAGAAGTTTTGGTCATAATAACACTCATCCAACCTCTTTAGGTTATTAGTCTAATTACCAAGCATGATTAATTATATTAGTCTATTTACCCAGCCTGATTAATGTTATTAATATATATAAAAAGCCTGATTAATGATCTTAGTCTATTTACCCAGCCTGATTAATGATCTTAGTCTATTTACCCAGCCTGATTAATGATCTTAGTCTATTTACCCAGCCTGATTAATGATCTTAGTCTATTTACCCAGACTGATTAATGTTATTAGTCTATTTACCCAGCCTGATTAATGTTATTAATATATATAAAAAGCCTGATTAATGATCTTAGTCTATTTACCCAGCCTGATTAATGTTATTAATATATATATAAAGCCTGATTAATGTTATTAGTCTATTTACCCAGCCTGATTAATGTCATTAGTTTATTTACCCAGCCTGATTAATGTCATTAGTCTATTTACCCAGCCTGATTAATGTCATTAGTCAATTTACCCAGCCTGATTAATGTCATTAGTCAATTTACCCAGCCTGATTAATGTCATTAGTCAATTTACCCAGCCTGATTAATGTTATTAGTCTATTTACCCAGCCTGATTAATGCCATTAGTCTATTTACCTAGCCTGATTAATGTTATTAGTCCATTTACCCAGCCTGATTTTAATGTTATTAGTCCATTTACCCAGCCTGATTAATGTTATTAGTCCATTTACCCAGCCTGATTAATGTTATTAGTTTTTATACAAAGCCTAATGATATTAGTCTATTTATGAAGCCTGATTTATGTTATTAGTCTTTTTACAAAGCCTGATTAATGCCATTAGTCTTTTTGCAAAGCCTGATTAATGTTATTAGCCTTTTTACCAGACCTAATTAATATCAGCCTATTTACAAAGCCTGATTAACGATATTTGTCCACTTACAAAGCCTGATTAATATTATTAGCCTTTTTACCAGACCTAATTAATATCAGCCTATTTACAAAGCCTGATTAACAATATTTGTCTACTTACAAAGCCTGATTAACAATATTTGTCTACTTACAAAGCCTGATTAACGATATTTGTCTACTTACAAAGCCTGATTAACAATATTTGTCTACTTACAAAGCCTGATTAACGATATATGTCTACTTACAAAGCCTGATTAACAATATTTGTCTACTTACAAAGCCTGATTAATGTTATTAGCCTTTTTACCAGACCTAATTAATATCAGCCTATTTACAAAGCCTGATTAACAATATTTGTCTACTTACAAAGCCTGATTAACAATATTTGTCTATTTACAAAGCCTGATTAACGATATTTGTCTACTTACAAAGCCTGATTAACAATATTTGTCTACTTACAAAGCCTGATTAACAATATTTGTCTACTTACAAAGCCTGATTAACAATATTTGTCTACTTACAAAGCCTTATTAACGATATTTGTCTACTTACAAAGCCTGATTAACAATATTTGTCTACTTACAAAGCCTGATTAACAATATTTGTCTACTTACAAAGCCTGATTAACAATATTTGTCTACTTACAAAGCCTGATTAACAAAATATTTGTCTACTTACAAAGCCTGATTAACAATATTTGTCTACTTACAAAGCCTGATTAACAATATTTGTCTACTTACAAAGCCTTATTAACGATATTTGTCTACTTACAAAGCCTGATTAACAATATTTGTCTACTTACAAAGCCTGATTAATGTTATTAGCCTTTTTTCAAAACCTAATTAATATCAGCCTATTTACAAAGCCTGATTAACAATATTTGTCTACTTACAAAGCCTGATTAACAATATTTGTCTACTTACAAAGCCTTATTAACGATATTTGTCTACTTACAAAGCCTGATTAACGATATTTGTCTACTTACAAAGCCTGATTAACAATATTTGTCTACTTACAAAGCCTGATTAACGATATATGTCTACTTACAAAGCCTGATTAACAATATTTGTCTACTTACAAAGCCTGATTAATGTTATTAGCCTTTTTACCAGACCTAATTAATATCAGCCTATTTACAAAGCCTGATTAACAATATTTGTCTACTTACAAAGCCTGATTAACAATATTTGTCTATTTACAAAGCCTGATTAACGATATTTGTCTACTTACAAAGCCTGATTAACAATATTTGTCTACTTACAAAGCCTGATTAACAATATTTGTCTACTTACAAAGCCTGATTAACAATATTTGTCTACTTACAAAGCCTTATTAACAATATTTGTCTACTTACAAAGTCTGATTAACAATATTTGTCTACTTACAAAGCCTGATTAACAATATTTGTCTACTTACAAAGCCTGATTAACAATATTTGTCTACTTACAAAGCCTGATTAACAATATTTGTCTACTTACAAAGCCTGATTAATGTTATTTGTCTACTTACAAAGCCTGATTAACAATATTTGTCTACTTACAAAGCCTGATTAATGTTATTAGTCTACTTACAAAGCCTGATTAACAATATTTGTCTACTTACAAAGCCTGATTAACAATATTTGTCTACTTACAAAGCCTGATTAACAATATTTGTCTACTTACAAAGCCTGATTAATGTTATTAGTCTACTTACAAAGCCTGATTAACAATATTTGTCTACTTACAAAGCCTGATTAATGTTATTAGTCTGTTTACCAGACCTAATTAATATCAGCCTATTTACAAAAGCCTGATTAACAATATTTGTCTACTTACAAAGCCTGATTAACAATATTTGTCTACTTACAAAGCCTGATTAACAATATTTGTCTACTTACAAAGCCTGATTAACGATATTTGTCTACTTACAAAGCCTGATTAACAATATTTGTCCACTTACAAAGCCTGATTAATGTTATTAGCCTTTTTACCAGACCTAATTAATATCAGCCTATTTACAAAGCCTGATTAACAATATTTGTCTACTTACAAAGCCTGATTAACAATATTTGTCTACTTACAAAGCCTGATTAACAATATTTGTCTACTTACAAAGCCTGATTAACAATATTTGTCTACTTACAAAGCCTGATTAACGATATATGTCTACTTACAAAGCCTGATTAACAATATTTGTCTACTTACAAAGCCTGATTAATGTTATTAGCCTTTTTACCAGACCTAATTAATATCAGCCTATTTACAAAGCCTGATTAACAATATTTGTCTACTTACAAAGCCTGATTAACAATATTTGTCTATTTACAAAGCCTGATTAACGATATCTGTCTACTTACAAAGCCTGATTAACAATATTTGTCTACTTACAAAGCCTTATTAACAATATTTGTCTACTCACAAAGCCTTATTAAAGATATTTGTCTACTTACAAAGCCTTATTAAAGATATTTGTCTACTTACAAAGCCTGATTAACAATATTTGTCTATTTACAAAGCCTGATTAATGTTATTAGTCTACTTACAAAGCCTGATTAACAATATTTGTCTACTTACAAAGCCTGATTAACAATATTTGTCTACTTACAAAGCCTTATTAACAATATTTGTCTACTTACAAAGCTTGATTAACAATATTTGTCTACTTACAAAGCCTGATTAACAATATTTGTCTACTTACAAAGCCTGATTAACAATATTTGTCTACTTACAAAGCCTGATTAACAATATTTGTCTACTTACAAAGCCTGATTAACAATATTTGTCTACTTACAAAGCCTGATTAACGATATTTGTCTACTTACAAAGCCTGATTAACGATATTTGTCTACTTACAAAGCCTGATTAACAATATTTGTCTACTTACAAAGCCTGATTAACAATATTTGTCTACTTACAAAGCCTGATTAACGATATTTGTCTACTTACAAAGCCTGATTAACAATATTTGTCTACTTACAAAGCCTGATTAACAATATTTGTCTACTTACAAAGCCTGATTAATGTTATTAGTCTACTTACAAAGCCTGATTAACAATATTTGTCTACTTACAAAGCCTGATTAATGTTATTAGTCTACTTACAAAGCCTTATTAACAATATTTGTCTACTTACAAAGCCTTATTAACGATATTTGTCTACTTACAAAGACTGATTAACAATATTTGTCTACTTACAAAGCCTGATTAACAATATTTGTCTACTTACAAAGCCTGATTAACAATATTTGTCTACTTACAAAGCCTGATTAACGATATTTGTCTACTTACAAAGCCTGATTAATGATATTTGTCTACTTACAAAGCCTGATTAACGATATTTGTCTACTTACAAAGACTGATTAACAATATTTGTCTACTTACAAAGCCTGATTAACGATATTTGTCTATTTACAAAGCCTGATTAACAATATTTGTCTACTTACAAAGCCTGATTAACAATATTTGTCTACTTACAAAGCCTGATTAACAATATTTGTCTACTTACAAAGCCTGATTAACGATATTTGTCTACTTACAAAGCCTGATTAACAATATTTGTCTACTTACAAAGCCTGATTAACGATATTTGTCTACTTACAAAGCCTTATTAACAATATTTGTCTACTTACAAAGCCTTATTAACGATATTTGTCTACTTACAAAGCCTGATTAATGTTATTTGTCTATTTACAAAGCCTGATTAACAATATTTGTCTACTTACAAAGCCTGATTAATGTTATTAGTCTACTTACAAAGCCTGATTAACGATATTTGTCTACTTA
Organism: Unio pictorum; assembly: GCA_030141615.1. Taxonomy (NCBI): domain Eukaryota; kingdom Metazoa; phylum Mollusca; class Bivalvia; order Unionida; family Unionidae; genus Unio; species Unio pictorum. The sequence continues at coordinate 10,363,734 of JARLTB010000140.1, read as the reverse complement.
CAAAGCCTGATTAACGAATTTGTCTAATTACAAAGCCTGATTAACGATATTTGTCTACTTACAAAGCCTGATTAACAATATTTGTCTACTCACAAAGCCTGATTAACAATATTTGTCTACTTACAAAGCCTGATTAACAATATTTGTCTACTTACAAAGCCTGATTAATGTTATTAGTCTACTTACAAAGCCTGATTAACAATATTTGTCTACTTACAAAGCCTGATTAACAATATTTGTCTATTTACAAAGCCTGATTAATGTTATTTGTCTATTTACAAAGCCTGATTAATGTTATTTGTCTACTTACAAAGCCTGATTAATGTTATTAGTCTACTTACAAAGCCTGATTAATGTTATTAGTCTACTTACAAAGCCTGATTAATGTTATTAGTCTACTTACAAAGCCTGATTAACGATATTTGTCTACTTGCAAAGCCTGATTAACAATATGTCTACTTACAAAGCCTTATTAACGATATTTGTCTATTTACAAAGCCTGATTAATGTTATTAGTCTGTTTACCAATTCTAATTAATGCTATTAACCTATTTACCAAGTCTGATTTAAATCTCGGTCAGAAATACTGTTTCAGATCAGCTCCAAAAATGTCTTTGTATTCCTTGATCAATCCTATTTACCAAACCTGATAAAAATCGGAAGAGTGAGAGAGTCTCTTGCGTGTCGACAAGACTGACCATTAAGATGCAAACTCAACTCATTAGTATTTGGTCTAGGAATTACAACCATCAAATCCAATTTTAAATGGTGCTATAAAATAACAACCACGGAATCCAATTAATAAAGGATATTTTCTTTTCTTGTACTGAACATAATGCATTGTGTGTAGCCAAAAAGATGTGAAAAGATATGAATGAAGAATAAAACAAGAAAATAAGTTGTCAGTAAGTTTCTATATGCAAGGATACATATGTGAAAATATAGTTGAAAAAATATGAAAATAGTTTTCCCAGTAAGTTTCAATATTTCACACTTAATTATATAATAAAATATGGTACTCTAGAAATAACAAACATTTAATCCAAATAAAAATGGTAGTCAAGGAAAAACAAAGACCAAATCCAATTAAAAATGGTGATCAAAGAATAGTAACCACTGAATCCAAAAAAAAATGGTAACCAAGGAATAGCAATATCAAATTCATTTAAAAGTGGTAATCAAGAAACAACAACAACTAAATCTAATTAAAAATGCTAATAAAGGAACCACAATCACTAAATATAATTAAAAATGCTAACCATGGAACAACATTCACTAAATCTAATTAAAAATGCTACTCAAGGAACAACAATCACTAAATCTAATTAAAAATCCTAATCAAAGAACAAAAATCACTAAATCTAATTAAAAATGATAATTAAGGAACAACCACTAAATTAAATAAAAATTGCTAATCAAGGAACAACAACCACTAAATCTAATTAAAAATGGTAATCAAGGAACAACAATTGCTAAATCTAATTAAAAATGGTAATTAAGGAACAAAAATCACTAAATCTAATTAAAAATGTTAATCAAGTAACAACATTCACTAAATCTAATTAAAAATGATAATTAAGCAACAATAACTAAATCTAATTAAAAATGATAATTAAGGAACAAGTGTCCTCAGTTTTGTCAAGCCCAATATTTATTAAGTTCAATTGTAAAACAACTATTAACATTCAGTTTAATGTGAAACAAAATTATCTTTGAAAACTAACCTTAATCATGTGGATGGATGTACAGATCTACGTAAATAGATTGATAATGGATAGATGAACAGACATGAACACAGGTACTGACTTGTTCCTAGTGGCGATATTCTTCGTCAGTGCCAGAGTTGCTTAAGTTGAAGGACAACAGTATGATTGGTCATAGGCTAAAAAAATATCATGCATTCACACATTTTCTGATCTTTTCTGAAATTCTTATTATGAAGATTTGCTAGTTTTTTCATATTTTGTCTCTCTGTTTTAATAATAAATGTCTTTATAAGGTTTTCACACTTGTTGAATTAATTTACCTATTTACCTTATTAAAACCCTAAGTATAATTGTAAATTTGCTGGATATCTTCAACATATTGATAAACACGAGTGGTTTATATATAAAGTATAAATTTGGATCTAGTGAGCATATTTATCATCTTTGTAACTAAAAATATCTTTATTGATAAATGGCATTATTTCAAGACTGCAATAATAAAAAGAAAAGTGCAAAATTACCTTTCTTTAATTACAAAAAGTGCCCCCAGCTGAGCCAACATCGTGCTGGCAAAGACTGCAAGTACTTCAAATCTCTCATATCTAAAATATAAAAAGGCAATGTATTTAACAATGGTTTCATGAAACTCATTTTTAATAAAAGGCAAAATGTTTCTTTGTGAATACATAACAATCATAATACATTAGGAGTAGTACTACCATGCAAACCCAGGCCTTTCTAGAACAAATTAGTTTCTTATTTGAATATGTTACCCAATCATAATACCTTATGAGAACAGGTAACAGGTGAAGGGAGGTACATACCTTTACCCCCCGAGATGAGAACTCCAGTCCCCTAAGGTAACCAACTGAAGAAGACTCCATCTGTTGGGAAATGGCATTGGAAAGTAAAAAATGTTTATCTCCTGTAAATCCAGCAGAAGTCTTGAAGTTATGCTTAATAAACTTGTTAAACGACCTGGGAGGTGGCCTATTGTACTATGGCTATAGAACCCACAAGAAAGACAGAAAAGTTTGATATATAGATGGAGTATGCAGTCCTCATGAAGTGAGAAAACTACTCCAACATGCTTTAATGTTGATTCTGGCTTTTGTGTTGAAGCATGCTTCTCAGTACTAGTAAAAGTAGTAACTGAGATATTCACTGATTTTGATGACAATCTCTATGTCAAGGGGAGATCACTCTGCCTGACCAGCATCTAGACGCTCTTACAGATTTGGCCAATTTGGGTATGTGAGAAAGCTTGCCAGTAGTGGTTCAGTGGTTCTTTCTGGGGGTTTACCTCGGGTTCTTCCTTCACCATTAATACTGACTGCCATGTATAGCCTATCTTGTGCTGAAAAATGGCATTAAACCCTACATTAACAACATTTCCAGAAAGGAGTGTACATTAAGTATAGACTGAATAGTTCTCTCTTTGACCTTCACTGACTGAATGTCTGGTCCAAAATAAAGAAACTTTTTCTTGAAGCTCTTTTCGCGGATGACTGTGCTCTCATGGCACACATGGAAGCAGATCTACATATCATCATTACCAGCTTTGTGAAATACTCGAGACTCTTCGGACTCACTATCAGTCTGAACAAGACAGAGGTACTTCATCAACTTGTCCCAGACTCCACAGTTCAACCCCGAATTGTGTCCATTGATGAAAACCAGCTAAAAAGTGTCAATCACTTTAAGTACCTTGGAAGCATCACATCTTCCGATGGATCGCTAGACGAGATAACGACATGCATCAGCAGCGCTAATCAATCACTAGGATGTCTTGTGTTGAGTCACAGGAATATCAAACTGTCCAACAAGATAATGATATATAAAGCACTTGTGCTAACAAACCTCATATATGAATGTGAGACCTGGACAGCATACAAGAAGCACATCAAGCAACTTGAGCACTTCCACAAAAGAGCCCTGTGCTGGATTATGGGCATCAGATGGCAAGACAGAGTGATGAACCTAAAAGGGCTGGACAGAGCAGGCTTAACCAGTATCGAAACGATCGTCATGAGAGCCCAACTCTGTTGCAGGTCATGTCATCCGTATGGAGGTGTCTCGAATGCCACATCAGATTTTGTATGAAGCTCTATGTAGCACACACAGACAGAAAAGATTAAAAACTCCATCAAGGAGAGAATGAGATGCTGCTTGAAAACTGCCCTAAGGACAGACCTGGCTGGCATGCAGCTGTCAGTAAGGGGTGCAAAACCTTTGACGATGCAAACAGAATGAAAATCACTGATGCCAGGGAATCCAAGAAGGCCTCAACATCAAGAACCAACCAATGCCTCCAATGTACACATTGCTCCAGGACACGAGTATCTCGTATCGAACTCATCAGCCACATGAGGGCCCATCAGCGAAGAGCATGGCAGGATTGATTTCATTGAGCCACTATGGTCAACCAACACTGATTCTGAGTCAGTCTCATGAGAGATTCTTGTGACAGTTTAGCAAGATGTATGTGGATTGATGTTTTGATAGAAACTTGGTGAATGTGTAATTCTGTCACTAGAGGGGAAGAAGCGTGTGATAACTGAAGATATGGCAAAAAAAACACCCAATGTTTATGTTCTCTGCTGCAATTACTCTGTGAGGTCAGAAGGTTGTCTTTGAGGTCATAAGGTTGCCCTGAACATTAGTTATTTAAAACCTTCGGATGTAATTTTAAACGACTAAAGAAGACTCGTATTTGAGAGTGAGTTTATTTGGTGTGGGGAATTACTCCAAGGGATTATAAACAGGTAGGAATAATGATCATTTACAACCAAGGAACATTCTTATTGGCAATCTTTGCATTAATTTCTGGAATAGAGGCAGCTTGTCCACAATATGCAACAAGTTCGCTACAAGTAATCAAACGTTTCACTAGAATATTTATCTGATCACATAAATTTTAAGAATATATGCCCTAAAACCTCCTGAACATCCAGCCCTACTGAAGATGAAAATTCATCTTATCTGTCCATAATACTGTAAAACTTGTCATAAAAGACCTACCCCTTTAGCAACAAAAAAAAATCAAATTTTAAATTAATTTAAAGAAAAATATTGACAATCACTGTACATATATTCTATTCTTTATTAATAGTTCTAGCTAAATTGTTGTAGGCATTCATCTGGAAATAAAAATTATATAGCAATAAAGATATACTTCTATCATTAAACATGAATCATGAACCACTCCGGTGGCCTAGTGGTTAGAGTGTATGCCTCATATGCGGGAAGTCGCGGGTTCGATCCCTTGCCGAGTCATAACAAAGACTTCAATAATAGTACTAACAACTACTTGGCACTCATCATTAAGAGGTTAGTGTTAGGACTGGTTGGCTTGGTGGTAGGATCATGTGACTGGGTCGTACATCCTACTACATGTCTGTGGCATGATGCCCCAGTGGTAGACATCAATATAAACTGCCACAGTGCAGACATCGTAGCAATATGACAGAATTTTTAAAAGTTACATTAAAAATCCAAATTACACATCACACTCAAACATGAATCACATTTATATTTGAAAATCACATATACATATATCCTACTGTCCAATTTACTCCTTTTAACACCCAAATTTGTTTTTCTTAAGTTTAAAATATTTTGCAAGCAGTCTCTTCTTTTTTACTTTTTTTAATTATAATAATTATTTTCGAAAATTTGTGTCCTATTAGTTGAAAGTTCTGCCATTATTATTAAGGTGCTAGATGTTAAAATTATCAGTGCTCAGTTGTAATATCAACTGTAACAATGATTTTGATCAGGCTTGGGGAAAATACGAAAAATAAATATAGCCACGTACATTGTATATCTATGAATGAATGATATAACAAGAAACAATTATCTCATCCAGAAACAGAATCATTCATTTTGAGACAAAGATCGATGGCTCAATTCATAGATGACAAAAAGAATTATCTCTAAACATAACATTATTCTTACTTGCTTGTTTAACAGATGAAGACCTCATTCACCCCTTAAGCAAAATGGATCAACTCCAAAGACAAAAAATGTAGGCAACCACTATGTAACCTTGACCTTAGCACTACAATGGCAATTCAAGACACACACATTAACCAGGGTTTACAGTCTATAACCAATGTCACTTTATGCTTGACATGCCAGACTGGTAACCAGACTCCTTTTTTATGGTTCTATTTTGTTTGTTTTAATCAGAGCAGTCTTTACTCTTCAAGTGGTCATCATTACAAGTTATTACATCAAGGTCAGTGGTGTTTGTCTCCGTCCTCATGATATGGTCATTCATAGCGCTGGAACAATCTGAATGTACTTAAGTCTGGTTTACAAACTACAATATATGACACTACATGCATGTCCTATACATTTTCAGAATGTGCAGATAGTCTTGTTACATTTAATGCTAAGTGGTCATTGTTACAAAGTATCAAATAAAGGTTGGTGGAGTTTAACCTCATTTTTGAAATGGGGCTGTTTATAGTGATGTCGAAATGCATATTTTGCCAAGACATTGTGGTCACTGGTTGAATTTAGCAGGTTGTCATTTGCAACACTGCATTTATATAATAAAATCGATTAATGCATTTTGATTGTGTTTGTAAATGATAGGTGGTTGCCAATAGCAGAGGTTGCTCATAACAGGTTTTACTGTACATAGACAAAGGCAATAACTCTTGCTCATTACCTCCTTTTGCTGCCTACTGGTGGCGCAAGTTTCAAGCTTTAGTAGGATTCTCACATTGTAGTAAGATAGGATGGTATTAAAGTAATGTAATCGGTAAAGTATTCTAATAGAAATGTAATTTACTGAAAATGTTAATTTCTCCTTCAAATACATTCCCATCACATTAACGTTAGGAGAACAAGTAATAGGCAGAGGGAATGTTTAGCATCAATCTATACCTCAAGCAACCTCTGAGGGGCGAATATACTGGATTTCCATATGAAGGATAATCCAAACTCCTTATTGTGAATACTACAAACAAAAGTGATGTAGTTCATGTCTAGAAAGAAAAAATAATGGGATGTTCTTAAAACAAAATTTCAAAGTGAATCCTGGGATAGCTGCACAATATATCCATCAGGAGGTGGTGCTAATGTCCACAGGGTCTGGCAGCCACTATCAGATTCAGAGTTTGTTTCTGTGGAGTCTAGTCTTATAAGTAAAAACTGTTTTGATTTGTAGGTGCTTATTCCTTCAATGCAAAGCATGTATGGAGGGGATTAAGTGCCCCATTGGGATGCATGGAAAAACAAAAATGTCAAAAGATGTACTACAAGTTTCTTATATCAAGATTTTACATGGTAATAATATATACCCAAAATGAGAAATTAAAACAGTTGCAAGTATCTGGTGTCAGTAAAGTTATTGTTATTTACATTAATTATTAGAAGTCTTCAAAATGCTAGTGCAAAAGTACCAATGAGGAAAATTTGGAATCTGTCAGGTTATTGTGTTGTACTTTAATTATTATTAATTATCAGACTTCTTCAAAATGAATAAATATATTTTGGATGGTTTCTGTTTACCCAAATTAATATACCTGGGATGGTTTCTATTTACTCAAATGCATATGCTTGGGATGGTTTCTATTTATCCAAATGAATATGCTTTAGATGGTTTCTATTTCACCAGACAAATAGTGAATGTTTTCTATTTACCCAAATGAATATGCTTGGGATTGTTTCTATTTAACCAAATGAATATGCTTGGGATTGTTTATATTTCCCCATATAAATAATGAATGGTTTCTATTTACCCAAATGAATATGCCTGAGAAGGTTTCTGATTTCGAATCCATACACTAAGCAAACAAGTCAGCAAGCTGGAAGAAAGAAGAAACAAATTGTCAGTTAATTATTTTTTTGTATTTATGCACATTCCAAGAATCCAATCTGGCAAATTTTAAATGGCAGACATCTCTGATTTTGTTGAAAAACTGCTGTGTAAAAAATATGGTATGATCAAAAATATCTAACTCATTTGTCTCAATTATTATCATTAGTTAAAATAATAATAATAATAATAATAATAATAATAATAATAATAATAATAATAATTCTTTCTCTTCTTTCATCATCTTTTCAACTTTAAACAAGTGTTGGGATAATACAGTATATCAATATGTGAATTCATACATTTGTAATGTCCTTATTAAAGCTAAGTACATGAAAAACAAATTTTCTGTAGAGTACGCTTCTCCTATAATACTTACCTGATTATACTAACTTTAGGATGATAAGCCCTACTACCTCCAATGTAAAACCCTTCCAATAACAAGAATTTATCCTTCTGACTAAATGATTATATATATATATATATATATATATATATAATTTTTTTGGTTTGAAACATTTTGACAGGTTGAACAACTTCATTTCTAGATGCATCCTTGTTTCACACCATTCAAAACGGCAAAGGATATAGAATAATTACCATGTCCTTATATATATATACACACTTATATATATACACAAAAGGCAATAACTCTTGCTCAAAGGCTGCCACTGGCTTTGGCTTGACTGCACCAAGCAGATTGATCTACAGTGATACTTTCGCAGCTGTCAGGATCAATGCCTAAGTTCTTCAGCGAGGCCTTGAGGGTGTCCTTGTACCATTTTTTAACCACCATGAGATATCTTTCCTTGCTGTAACTCTCTGTAGAACATCTTCTTAGGTTGGCATTCTTCCGGCATGCGAACAACATGACCAGCCCATTGGAGTTGTGCCTTGCACAGCATGGCGTGGAAGCTTTCCATGCTGGTCTGAGTGAGCACTTCTGTGTTCGTTACCATGTCCAGCCATATGATCTTAAGTAGTTATCTCAGGGAGCTCATTTGGAAGTTGTTCCGTTGTTTAACATGGTGGCTATACACAGTTAAAGTCTTGCAATCATAAAGGAGGGTGGGTGGGGAGAACAACAGTTACATAGACTTTGAGTTTGGTGGCAAGCTTGATGCCTCTCCTATCCCAGATGTTTAAGCGGAGTCTTGCCAAATGCTACACTGGCTTTGGAAATACTCTTGTTGTCCTCACTGTCTATGTGGACTGCTTGTGAGAGGGTGTTGCCAAAGGTATGTGAATTTGCCAACATTTCTGAGTTTTTGGCCATTGACAGTGATGGATGATTCAAGGTAATCTTTTCCAGGAGCTGGCTGATGCAGAACATTGCTCTTGCTGGTCGAGATAATGAGTCTGAAGTTGGTATCACACTGTGGATAAGAGGTCCATGCTCTGTTGAAAGCCTACCTCCATGCTTGAGCAGAGGGCACAGTCATCTGCAAACAGGAATTTGCCAATGATCTCTATTTTGGAGTTTGGTTTTGGTTTGAAACAACTTCATATCTAGATGCATCCTTGTTTCACACCATTCAAAACGGCAAAGGATTCAGAATAATTACCCATGTCCTTGTTCTCTGGCAAGCATGCCTTCATGAAAATGCATCACCATTTCAATGAAGTCATCCAAATCTGGCCAGATCTTTCAGCTGATAGTATCGAATACCTTGGTTAGGTCTATGAAAATGGTGGTATATAGCTGGACATTTTGTTCAAGATAATTTTCTTGCATCTGTCTGGCAGCAAAGAGCATGTCATTGGTATATCTTTCTTTTCCGAAATCACACTGAATTTCTGGCAGTAGGAGTAATATTAAGAGAATAAGTAATAGGCAGAAGGAATGTTGAGAATCCAACCTATACCGTGATTAAACACTGGGGGAAGACAAGATAATTTTTTTCTCTTGACTAAAACTGAACTGATCATCTTTCTGGAGGATGCTGTACAAATATTCTAATGTGGAAGTAGAAGTTGTATGATAGCAGACATAAAGCACAGTGGAGTAGTTTCATAAAGGCCCATGCACTTATTTCAAGTTGGGAGAGAGCACAAAACTGATAAAAACTTTCCCAGTATGTAAACTGCAGTAACTTCCTCAAGGATTTGGAACATAAAAATATTGGTCTGTCTGTTGTCGAGACAGATGAGAAATTCAACTGGCCAGATAGAGAGGCAGACTGATTTCAAGATCTCCATCTTGAAGTTTAGATGACGTATGAAATGATTTAGATAACTGAAGCTGATGATTGGTCTGAGAAACCAGAAAAAGCTTAGAAAGGAAACCTTTGAAGATTATGGATTCCAAACAATCTCTATGACTCACTTCTTGATGAGTATCCCAATCATTTACCGAGTCCAATAGTACTTCTGTCAGCAACAGAGAGGACAAATGGAGAGGGGGTTGTTAAAATTAGAACCAAAGCCACTCTGAGACAATGTGGATCTCCCACTATCTTAGTAGAAAGAGACTGATCGAACACTGTTTGAAAAAACTTTGGTGCCCAGAGGATACTTGTTTGTAAGCGGTCAGTGGTGAAACTTTGCTTCCTATTCCCTCGATACAACTGCCTCCAAAACTGATTAGCACATTGTCTTTATCTATAGATTTGGGATCACAGCTGGTTTTTGGGTTATGCACCGAACAATCCTCTATCCTGTCATCTCTGGTTATAACATCATTGAGGATAAAACAGACAGGATGTGCTAAGTTCATGGGTTACCTGCTCCTTTGCTTCATCTATATTCCCAATGAAGAGCAAGGACATTACAATGGGTTTGCAGAATCACAGCTGAATGTGTATTGTCAACCTTGAATAGAAGCTTGAAAAATTGAAAATAGCCATATTGAAGAAGTGACGACTATATTGGGAAGGAGCTTTAAAGTGGTGTGGAAAATGTCTTTATCCACCACATAGAAGTAGCTTAAGTCAGATTGACTGCAGCATAGTTCATGTTTATTGATGTCAGTTCTGTGAAGATTTACAAAGGATGCTGGTAAACTGACTGAAATAAAGCTTTAGAATTGCAAGGTTAACTGATCTTAGCAGACAGATTGTTGGCAATTTCCTTGCATTTTTCCAACTGTTGATGAGGATGGAAGGACAATCTGGTTAAAATCATATCTTCACTGCTGTAAGATAAAATCTGACATTGACCACTTAGGGGCCATGTTCTGGTGACCTATGAATTAGCCAATTCAAATATGAAAGTGAATCAAATCATTTGGCATACATTGATGCCCTTCAGTGATAATACTCAGTCTCACAAATGTGAAGATATAAGACTTCATCTAATTAGCTAATAAAATCAGTGATTATGGCAATAACACAGGTCTCCAGAACACGATTCTGTCAGATCTTAATTTACACAGTGGAGACATGATATAAATGAATCTGGAAGGAAGGGCTGCTACTTAATCAGAAAAAAACAACTTAGACGTTGACCTGTATGCTTGCATAGTAAGAGTGGGTTGGGTGGTATACATTCTAAGAGTCTAAGTTTGGCAATACCCCATAAACTCCTCTAAAGCTATACTCAGACTGATCCTATTTTGAAGTTCCACAAGGCTCTGTTCTGTGCCCCATTTTCTTCATTCAATATACTCAGCCAATGTCAACAGTAATACATTCATCATCTCACTAATTGTATGCTGATAACACACAAATGTACAAATCTAGCTGTTCAACTGAGCTGGAGGCATCTTATCAAGGCATAAAGAGATGCAGTTCAGATGTGAAGTCATTGGTCATTGGACAAGTTGCAGATGAAGGTATGCCAACATGAACCCCTCAAAAAGGCTTTCTCATTCGCATCCTTTATCTCAAACAATAAATATCAGCAACACCAACATTAAATTCATGGACAGTACAAAACATAGGTTTCACTTTTGACTACTTTCTCTTTACACCAACATGTAATGAATATAGCAAAGCTGCATATCTTGAGCTGAGACACATCAGCTGAATTCGCAATTTTCATTCAGTTGATGCCACTAAAACACTTGTTTGTTCCTTGGTGCTTTCAAGATCTGACTATTAGTAATTTCCTTCTATCTGGTTCATCACTGTACCTACTACAGAAAATTCAAACAGTTCAAAACATGGCTGCTCAGAAGAACTGAACACACCATCACCTGCTTTGCAACCTTCAATGGCTACCCATTTGATCCAGAATAAAATGCTACATTCTGCTGAATGGTTCCAGTTCACTACACCTTTTCACCCTCCTTATGTGTACACCCCATCTAGAAACTTATGCCCCTGTTCCATCACTCATATTCTCAGTTTCCTCTGGTAAAACAAAGTAATATGGGCAATGTTCTTTTGCGTACCTGGGCCCAGCTATGTGGAATGAATTTCCCATTGATCACAGTCACAAGGACATTGTGATCACATTCATAAAGTGCTCTTAAAACTCAACTATTTTAACTACAAGAACAGGCTTGAAAAATATTTAATAATGTTTGCATCCGTAATTATTGTCAGCATGTTTTGTTTTGTAATTTCAGAGTTTGTTTTAGTAATCAATATGCATTTTTGTGTGTTATCTAATATCAAAAAGTGCTTAGAACTTCTAAAATATGTGAACACAGATATTTAAAATATTCAATAATTTTTTCACAGGTCATGTAGGTCTGAATACAGTGGGGAAAAAATAGCACAATCACGTAACGATTGATGAACTGCATTTAATTTTCAGTACATCACAAGTCAGTAAAGGTCAGTAAGCGTTTTAAGCAATTGTTGGTAGCAATTCGTAAGCATAAACTTTTATCCTGCAGAAAGGAAACTTTAACAGCACAGAAAATGTGTTTCAGTCAAAAAATCCATCAGATTCCATTGCTTTTATTTAAGTTTGGTAATGACTTTCTTGGAAGGTTTTCTATTTTTCATTGAAGATTGTAGTTGGCTTTCTTTGATGAAGGGTGCATGTGTTATTGAAGTCAACAGCTTTGGAGAACCAAACAAATGCCCATTATTTATTGTGGCAACAACGTCAAAGAATTGTATTGCATGATTGAGACTGATTTTTCATCCATTTGCTTAGTACGTTTTCATAATAAATGGTGCTTTAAAGGTTATGTTATCTTTGAACTTTCAAAAAACTATTTTATCTGGGTATATTTTTAAACAAGGAATTGGCTGTCGTTTAGTCGAATGTACTGTTCCTTCCTGCATATTGAATAAACCAACAAGCATGACCATGTTTTTTAGGGGGAGTTACAATTGTGGTAGTGAAGTGACACTGCCTTCCAAATGTATGAAATTTAAAAAAGGGTCAATGGTTGATAGAGGTGCAGGTGTTCTGGTCTGACGACAGGGAATACTACAGAAAATGTGATTTTTCTGAAGGATTTAATTCTGAGTGAACTGATGAGGAATTTTACTTACCATCCACATACAAATGTCAGTATATGTAAATATATTAATTACTAATGAGTGGCCAAAAATCTGACAAAAGATTATGAGAAAATACCTTGTCCAGTTCATCTCGATATGATCAACCATTCAAGAGGAGTAGTGATACAAGGAATTCCAAAGGATGGCCACTATAATGGCAGCCATATTGAAATGTTGGCAGCATCATTTGCATCTGGGACTAACTAGATCTTGAGATGAAAGCGCTTGTAAAATTTCATGGCCATCATCCAATTTATTATTTTTTGAGTAGTGATAACAAACTACTGCTAATGAATGGACAGCAGAAGACACATGGACAACTTCTGCTAATGAATGGACAGCAGAAGACACATGGACAACTTCTGCTAATGAATGGACAGCAGAAGACACATGGACAACTTCTGCTAATGAATGGACAGCAGAAGACACATGGACAACTTCTGCTAATGAATGGATGGCAAAAGACACATGGACAACTTCTGCTAAGGATTGGACAGCAGAAGACATATGGCCAACTGATGCTATTGCATAGGCTGTTCTGGTCTGTAACAAGTAGAGACAAATATGAACATTGTAGATAAACAGTAAAACTAAACATAAACATGAACATTAGAGATAAATAGTAAAGCATAATAATGATAATTCAAGATAAATAGTAGTGCTAAATATAAACATTAGGGATAAAATGTTATGCTACATATGAACAATAGATAAAAGAGATAAAAAGTAAAGCTAAATATGAACATTAGAGATAACCAGTAATGCTAAATATGAACTTGAGATAAAAGTAATGCTAAATATGAACATTCAAGATAAACAGTAAAACAGCCAGATTTTATCACAAATGAAATGATAATACTTGTACAAACTTTAAAATCCATGGAATCTAATTCTATTTCGAGATCTAATAAAATTCAAAACCTCAGTTAGAAACTAGTTACCTCATGATGTCAAATATTGTCAAGTAGGTGTAGGCAGTCAAGGCTGGAAAACAAAAGACATCCTTTAAATCATTAATACACCATACTTTGAAATAAAGTTTAAAAACATCCATACATTTACCATCATTACTAAATAATGGGTAAAGACCTCATAAACTCTATTATCCTCTGCTAATAGGTGACAAATCTGATAACAATACATGTATGGAAATGTAAGATATGTAACTCAACAATTTACACTGAAATGCGGAGCAACAATCAACACAGTTGCCCTGACCTTTGATACCTGGATCCATCATCAATGAGGATATGATGTGTACAGTTTTGAATGTGGCTAACGTCTGATACATATCCATATACTAACCCCCAACCCCCCAAAACTGGCTACTATAGAGTCTGATCTTTTCATGTCCATACAAGTAATACTTATATCTGAAGGTAAACTTCCTACCCTGTCTGATTTGGCCAGAGTGGCAGAGTGGTTTAAATGCTCACTGTATCGGATCACTGTCTTCTCACCTATGTCTGCATGGGTTCAAGTTTCACAATGTTGGTACATGAGAAAGCTTGCCAGTAGCTTGCTATGGGTTGGTGGTTCTTTCTGGAATTTTCCTGATTTCTTCCTCCACCAGTTCTTGGCAACCATGTATAGCATATCCTGTGCTGAACAAATGGCATTAAACCCGATAACAACATCCTACCTTGTCTGATTTCAATTCATCGATAGCAACACACAACAGTATTGTCAGATCCAAAAATTGTAAACACTGACAACCCACCTATAATTTAAACAACTGCTCTGTGATCTTGAACTACAAGCTATGCGGTCATCAATCTATAAGTAAATGTCTTCCACCAGATGCATTTGTGAGTAAAGTCTGATGATGACCAAGTGATGAAAAAAGGTGCTGCACTTCAGATAAAATTTATCCATATGTTAATGTATTTTTATAAAATGCATGCTGTTCCATACAATGGATACTAACCTATACATTGGACACTAATCTATACACTAACCTACAAAATGCACAATAACCTGTACATTGGACACTAAGCTATAAAATGCACACTAACATGTACATTGTACACGAAGCTATACACTGCATAAGAACCTATACACTGGATACTATAAAATGCACACTAACAATGGATACTAATCTATAAAATGTATAATAACCTATACATTAGATACTAACTTATACACCGAACACTAACCTATACAAAGGACACTAAAATATACATTGAACACTTATCTATAAAATGCACAAAAACCTATAAATTGCACAATAACCTATACATTGGTTATTAACCCATACATTGGACACTAATTTATAAAATACACACTAGCCTATAAAATGCACAATAACCTATACATTGGATTCTAATCTATACATTTGACACTAACTTATACACTGAACACTAACCTATACACAGGACACTAACTTATAAAATACACAATAACCTATACATTTAGCAGTGATTTTGGGTTACTTGCGTCTTGGGCTGTTTAGAAATATGAATTTTCCAAGAAGATTAATATTTCAACATTTAACGAGGATTTTCCTTAAAGTTACATCTAAGACTTCAGACACCGTGTGATCAGTTTAAGTCTGATTTAAAGTTTAGCCAATCAGATTTAAAGTTTAGCCAATCAGATTTAAAGTTTAGCCAATCAGATTTAAAGTTTAGCCAATTAGATTTAAAGTTTAGCCAATTAGATTTAAAGTTTAGCCAATCAGATTGGTGGATTCTAGTCCTATCTTGGCCATTATATCCAATTTTTTCTTAACCTCTAATTTTCAACATTTTTTTCATACTGGACCTTCATATTCTGCCGAAAATTGTTCCTGTGATCTATGCTAAAAATTCTGTAGACTGATATAATTAAAGAACTGGCCTATTTGGCGTGTGAGGTACACATACCCATACTGTTTGTGCTGTGACACCATAACAGAAGAGTGATAGTTCCAAATACATTCAGTGCAAGGAATGCCAGAATCTTCTTTCCCTGAAATCACAAATAGACAATATTACGAGAGAAAGGGCAAACATAAACAAATGTAAACAAGTTTACGATGTAGAACATTAGATTAACTAGAAGTTACCACTAACACTACCAGTGTTCATTTACACCTACAATTAAAAGGATGGAGCATTGAAAACTGGCTGTGGTACAAAGTCAATGACGGGCAATAACACAGTAAAATGTGATCAAAATCTGCATTGAAACTGATCAATGACTTTTAATATGTTGTTTATATTCAGGTTAATATGACCTAAATGTGAACACTTACTTTTTTTCACAACATATTATTCTAAGTTAACCAACAGAAAGAGTTTTGTAAAATAAGTTAAAACATTATCATCTAACTATTCTGCTATCTTGATTTTTGGAAATTTCCTTAAAATCAACAAAACATATGGATGCTAGACTCTTCCCAAGATTGGGATGCATGACAAAAAAGACAGTTAAGTTTGTAAAATATTGTCACGAGCCTTAATTTTGTAAAATATAGTCAAAATCTGATCAGAGTTGAACTCATCTGAAACCATGCTGAGGAGCACTGTATTAGCAAATCTGGTTGAAATCAAACAAAAAAACCAATGACCTGCATCTGCGGTGGATGCTCTAACCACTAGGCCACTGGAGTGGTCAATAAGGTATTGTTGTGCACAAGGAATGTTGGTCAGTCCAACAATATACACCTAAATGAGTCTCAAAATTTGAGGCCTTAATCAGGCAACACAGGAACAAAATTTCAATGAGCTAAATGGTAGAACTGGAGATTCAGCATTTCTT
The DNA here is from genome assembly GCA_030141615.1 of Unio pictorum. Classification (NCBI taxonomy): domain Eukaryota; kingdom Metazoa; phylum Mollusca; class Bivalvia; order Unionida; family Unionidae; genus Unio; species Unio pictorum. The sequence goes on along the minus strand of JARLTB010000140.1, from coordinate 10,347,055 downwards.
TTAAAGATTATTATTGCAACTGGGGCTTAGTTTTGACATCTGAGAACCTGTAAATATGGGAGAAGAAGAATGTCCAAATCATGCAGAATTCCCAATTTTCGAAGTTTACTCCCGAAAATGTTCTTCCTAATTGGTCTGATTCTTTACCAAAATGATGGACCTGTGCCGCATTCCTACTTCAGCATAAATCAGGTTGCATGTTGAACATAAATAAAAGCAAAACTGAGAATCAAACTTGAGTAAGGTCTTGTGAATATCCAGCTGCCTACTAAATTTGTTTAAAATCCGAAAACATAAGTGGGTGGGTCTAACAACTATGGGCCATAACTCTACTAAATGACAAAAAACTAACAATAAAATACCAATGTATTATCAGCCCCAAGAGAAATAAATTCTGGTTGACATCCACTCAGATTAAACGAGTTGTTGTACATAAATAAAAGTGAATAGATGAAAAATCCAAGGGCTATAACTCTATTAAACAATGAAATACAAAATTCTATCAATATCCTCTATGAACCAAATTTTGTTGAAAGATCCAGCTATCAATAAATTTTCATTGAATCAAATAATAATAAGGAAGTTATTGTGTGACAATGAAAGTGGGTGAATCTATCAATGGTTATAACTATGCCTATAATCAAACTCAGGAAAATGGTCTTGTGATAATTACACTGCATACTAAACCTGGATTAAGTCCAATAGTAATTAAGGAGTTCTTGTGTGAAAACTTAAATGAGTGGGTCTGACAATCAGGACCATTGCTCCAAAGAGCAATGACACAAGATAATACAAATCTATGCTGGCCATGGTCTTCTTAATATTTGGTAGAAATAACATAATAATCATAAGATTTAATGTGTCGAAAAGAAAGAGGTAAGGAATGACATTCAGGGGATATAACTCTCCATAGCAATTATGTAGGAGGCTGAAAGTCAAACTGAGCAAAGGACTCATCAATATCAAGCTGCATACCAAAGTCAGATTAAATCCATTTATATTTAAGTGAGTTATTGCATAAAAATTAAGCTGAGTTGGTCTGACATTCAGGGGCTTTAACTCTGCTAAATGATGATGTAGAATGCAGTCAACTGAACTTGAACAATGTCTCGTAAATATCAAAGTGAATACCATGTTTACCTAAAATATAATAATAATGAAGATCAATAATTCAAGGTCACATCAATATCCAGCTGTACACAAAATGTCATTTAAATGAAATATTATTTAAGGGGGTTATTGTACTGAAAGAAAAGTGGAATGGATAGACAGAAGGCTGGATAGGCCTTATTTATTATGTCTACATTAAAGTGGGATGGATAGACATAAAGTGAAAATATGAATGTATCTGTGTTCACATGCCAATGGGGAATCAATCAATCAATCAATCAATCAATCAATCAATCAATAAATAAATAAAAAATGGTTCCTCTGTAACAAATTATTCTGAATTTGGTCAGAAACTCTCTGGAAATTTAATGCATTTAAGGCTTAACTATGCTTTTCTATAAAGGATAACAATGAACAATCATAAACTCAAGATCATGCATATACTAAGGTCAGAAAAAAATTCACCGTTTTAATTCTTTGGATGAAGGTCAGCTCTTGGACAAGAGTTCCAAAAGCAGATCGCTGGGGTGAGAAGAATGGGTGGATAATTCTTCCCTGAAATAAAGCGAAATCAAGACAAAGTTCATGTTAGTTTTTTTTCAACATGGAGTGAAAGACACAACATACTAGTAAACATGAAACTGGTAATCTGATTTTATATGAAAAATATGTCTTTTTATTTATGGATCATGTTAAGTGTGAACTATTCACTTATATTCACAAATTTACTGGAAATATAATCTGCAGGGGGGAAAAATGTGTTGGAATCGGACACAAGTTTGCTGGAATGGGGGTGGTGGCCAGAGAAGTATCTGAAACTGACATAAGTTTGCTGGAAATGAGAGGAGCCAAGAGAGAGAAATGTTTGAATCTAAAAGTGCAGCAATAAGTTCATGTCACAACTAACCATTGGGATATCAGCATGATCATCCAGGGGTCCATCTTGTAATTGGCACATTAGCACAGTCATCCAGGGGTTTATCTTGTAATTGGCACATTAGCACAGTCATCCAAAGGTCCATCTTGTAATTGGCACATTAGTACAGTCATCCAGGGGTCCATCTTGTAATTGGCACATTAGCACAGTCATCCAGGGGTCCATCATGTAATTGGCACATTAGCACAGTCATCCAGGGGTTCATCTTGTAATTAGGACATTAGCACAGTCATAAAGGGGTTCATCTTGTAATTGGCACATTAGCACAGTCATCCAAAGGTCCATCTTGTAATTGGCACATTAGTACAGTCATCCAGGGGTCCATCTTGTAATTGGCACATTAGCACAGTCATCCAAGGGTCAATCTTGTAATTGGCACATTAGCACAGTCATCTAAGGGTCCATCTTGTAATTGGCACATTAGTACAGTCATCCAGGGGTTCATCTTGTAATTGGCACATTAGCACAGTCATCCAATGGTCCGTCATATAATTGGCACATTAGTACAGTCATCCAGGGTCCATCGTGTGATTGGCACATTAGCACAGTCATCCAGGGGTTCATCTTGTAATTGGCACATTAGCACAGTCATCAAAGGGTCCATCTTGTAATTGGCACATTAGTACAGTCATCCAGGGGTCCATCATGTAATTGGCACATTAGCACAGTCATCCAGGAGTTCATCTTGTAATTAGGACATTAGCACAGTCATCCAGGGGTTCATCTTGTAATTGGCACATTAGCACAGTCATCCAAAGGTCCATCTTGTAATTGGCACATTAGTACAGTCATCCAGGGGTCCATCTTGTAATTGGCACATTAGCACAGTCATCCTGGGGTCCATCGTGTAATTGGCATATCATAATCATTCTGGGTTCAATCATGTAATTGACACATTAGCACTGTCATCCAGGGGTCCATCATGTAATTGGCATATTAGCACAGTCATCCAGGGGTCCATTATGTAATTGGCACATTAGCACAGTCATCCTGGGATCCATCATGTAATTAGCACATTAGCAGTCATCCAGTGGTCCATCATGTAATTGGCATATTAGCACAGTCATCCAGGGGTCCATCATGTAATTGGCACATTAGCACATTCATCCAGGGGTCCATCATGTAATTGGCACATTAGCACAGTCATCCTGGGCTCCATCATGTAACTGGCACATTAGCAGTCATCCAGGGGTCTAACTTGTAATTGTTTTCAAAGGTAGATTTGATCTTATTATTAGAAAAAGGTACTAACATGCAGGAAACTTCTGAGGGAATGAAAGTGTGGGGGGAATGGCAAGTGCAAGAAGACTTTTAGGAAAGAAAAGGTTTTTGCAAGAAAATGCCACATTACTTTTCAAAGACGAAAATTCATTTATTTTCATGAGTATCACGTTATGTGGTTTTCTGTAAAATGACAACTGGATTGGCACTAAAGTTCACTGACTGTATAATTGTTTTATTTTTTAGTGAGAACTCGCATGACCAAGTCTTTACATTCATAATTATAGAGGAATCATGAAATTCATGAATACTGGTACCTCGTGATTACTCCAGTGACAATAAAATTACTGTAGTGATTACTGAATTGATTACTGTATTGATACCTTATTGCTGTAGGCAAATAATGCAAAGTAAACTGATTTGCTGGTTGGAATCAATCAAAAGCACGATGTTATGAAAGACAGAAAAAAAGGTATGTTTTAATATAAAAATAACTAGAGCGACTGGTACTTGTATTGTACCTTGAGCAATAAAGGTAGCATTTACATCTCAAAATGGCAAATTTACCTTAAAAAATTAACAATACTCAAGTCTAGATAATTGAGAGCTGGGTGGTGGTATCCTTACAGAGGTACAGATAATTTTCTCCCATTAGCTAGATCAAGGGACAGCAGTGTGATTTAATCACTTATTTGCTGTATCTTACCATTGTGTTTCTTTCTCCATGTCTCCCCAATCCACTGTATCCACCAGAACCTGAAATGGCAAATATAACATTGATGATACAATTTCTCCAGGATCAGAGGTCACACAATGGTTTAAAAAGAAGCTTAAATTTATATGTGTTACTTTCATTTAGTATTTTCAGCTTTTGGAAATGACTGAATGGCTCATTCTACATAAAGGAATTAACTATTCTTTTATTTATCATAATTTTCACATTGGAACAGATTTTGTCACAAGAGCTCAAAGAATCAATTTTGGGAAAATATTATATTCAGTGTATGACATTTTTTTCCAATACTTAATTGGCACTGTGAATAAGCAGAAGACCATTCCTTGAATTAAATGTCTTTTGAACTTCAAAACTATTTTGCATCCTTCATAACTTACTTCTCTATTAGAGTAAATAATGAGAAGATATGTCACAAAAGGTTTTATTGTCATCTATCCCAAAAATGTAAAAAATAAGGTTAAAATCAAAATTATCTTGAAAATTACAATTAAAGTGAAATGACTTATTTATAAGATAGGAAATTCTAAAACCTTTATTAAAAAAATCAAAAATGTTGAGAATGCCAATTATTAAATATGTTGCAAAAGTATGTTTGCGGGTTAAATTTGCAAAAAGTAGAGTAAGAATAGACTACCTCTGAAAATATGAATGACAGGTCCGCATCAAGGTTTAATTTATAACTTTTTACACTGAAATTCAGTCTCAATGTGTTAGCCAAATGATTCAGTCACTGAATACATATGGCTGGAGTTAGCGACAAACGATTTTTATGAGGGTTTACTGACTGAAAATTATAGTGAAATGGATTTTTTCTCTCATGTTAATGTATTAGACCAACAAATTGTTCTCTGCCTTTTTTTATTTTGACTATCTGCCACTAGTCATAAAAAAGAAAAAAGGCTGAGAACAAGTTGCTGGTCTAGGAAATGTATGTTTTTCGTTTCACAACTGGTAATGAAAGGATTTTCAACAAATCTTTCAATGTAAACTCATGTTGTGATGGTGATATCATTGAGTGATGCATTCTCTTCCAGATGTGACTTTATGACACTACATCAAAATATGGTATGGAACAGGATCTTGAGCAGCGGTGGCCTAGCCATTTTTGTACATTTCAGTTTGAGGAAAAATGATGTACATTCATAAAACCAGACATGATGATGTCTGACCTAAAACCGGACCTGATGATGTCTGACCTAAAACCGGACCTGATGATGTCTGACCTAAAACCGGACCTGATGATGTCTGACCTAAAACCAGACCTGATGATGTCTGACCTAAAACCAGACCTGATGATGATCATGTCTGACCTTAGACCAGCGAAAGTTGGTCGCTAAGCCTTTTTTTTTATTTTGACTTGGCAGCTTACCAGCGAAAGTTGGTCGCTAAGCCTTTTTTTGTATTTTGACTTGGCGGCTTATAAGCCGCCAAGTCAAAATAAAAAAAAAGGCTTAGCGACCAACTTTCGCTGGTCTAGTCTGACCTAAAACCGGACCTGATCATGTCTGACCTAAAAGTGGACCTGATGTCTGACCTAAAACCGGACCTGATCATGTCTGACCTAAAACCGGACCTGATCATATCTGATCCACCGGTGCTCGACGTGAGCTTGATGTTAAGAAAAAAATAATAATCTAAAGAAAAAAAATCATACAGTGAGAAAAATACCTTAAGATTACCCCCAAGACCCATTCAGACATAGACCTTCTCTATCATACTATATAAAAAGAGAAGGTTCGCAACTTCCAAATACTTGGTTCCTCCCATGACCCTATATTTCATTTTGCTATTTCCGTATTTAAAAGCATTTGTTTTCCTTTATATTATTTTTTTTCCCACATCAAGCTTGCGTCGAGCACCTGTGGTCTGACCTAAAAGTTACATGTGGTGTTAATGACAATTCTTTATTAAACGTATCATCTGTCTGACAAATATATTTAATCTACATGCATACAAAATGTTCATGACAGTATTCTACATCTATAAAACATGTACATAACAATAAAACGAAAATGGGTGATTCCCGAAAATGGGTAAGAGATGACATGTCAAACAGTTTTGAATGTGATCACAGCTAAGTTACCTTTGCCAAGATCAACAGACACACTGCTGCTTATTAAATCTGGTATTACATTAGCAGTCATTGTAAGTCATGTAAAGTTGTGCAGCGTTATAAAATCCTACCGTGAATGCAGCTTGCTACAATACTTAACAACATGCTATATTTATTAAGTTGTTGATGAATGGTCAATATTGTATTGCCGAGGCCAATCAAAATCTTTGAAACATCAATGGAGACGAAATATAGGCAGTGCCAGAGATTTCGTCACCAGCCATTCAAAATCGTTTAAAATAGTTATCCCTTGATGTACCTTTTGGTAAAGTTTCACATATGTATGTAAACAAGGTGAAGGAACATGTAAACGATTAAACGATGGAGGTAACTGGTGAAAAGAACGCATCTATGGAAAGTACAAGTGTGCTTGTATTTTATGTTAATGGCAAGAAGGTAAGCATGCAAACGGAACACAATGCATTTTCAAAAAATATAAACAAAACGTATCTTTCTAAATATATATGCTTGCTATCAATGAGTATTAAACATGCACTTGATTCTGGGGAAATGAATGTGTACACTCACCATATAAGACTTGATTCTGGGGAAACTAACGTGTACACTCACCATATAACACTTGATTCTGGGGGAAACTAACGTGTACTCACCATATAACACTTGATTCTGGGGAAACTAACGTGTACACTCACCATATATGTTGCAAAAGTTTGAGGTCAAATGTAGCAGTTCAGCATCAGAGATCAGCTGAAATTAATCTATGAGTGAGTGTATAACTATAAGAGGGCACACTCTATTATGGTTGGGGTTAAACAGAGCTAATTCTTCAGGGAATTACATCACACAAATGCCTTTTTGGATAAAACAATCTGATTAAAAAAGACTGTTCTGGTCTTTTTATGTGGAATTTTTCATGTGACATAAGACCATGAAAGTTTGATTTTTATTGTATTGTGATATCATTAAATCATTTTTAATCAAGTTGGGAAACTTTATCTTTCTCACAAATGTACTGGTGTGAAATCTCTCTCTCTCTCTCTCTCTCTCTCTCTCTCTCTCTCTCTCTCTCTCTCTCTCTCTCTCTCTCTCTCTCTCTCTCTGTGCCCTGTTTACAGATTCTTATACTTTGGTCACTAACAGTGGAGGAAGTTCAATAACAGGCTTACATGGCACTGGAACTGTTTTATATGGATATTTAAGATGTGCTACATCTTAAACAATGTTAGATTTTTGGTGTTTGGTAAGAGTAGAAAATGTTGAGATTTGTTCTTAAAGCATGACTCTGTGCCACTGCCTGGTTGATTGACAAGCAGATAGTAATGTTTAATTGGCAGAGCTGGTTTTTACCTGGTCAGGACTTATGGATGAGTGGGTTACTTGCACATACATGTATACATACATGCATACACTCTCTGACTTTGAAGGCCTTTATTTTGATACAGTTCCTATTATAAGGAAGGTCTGGTCATTGATTCCATTTTTCTACCACGCAGTATAAAATTCTCAAACAAAATAAGAAATTATTTTTTTTAAAAAGTTTCCAATACTCTTGAACTTTGCTTTGTAATAGTATTCTCTCTTACAATGCTCTGGAATAATATTCTCTCTTTAACTTACCGGTACCTTTTTTGACTGCAAGAACAAACTTAAAGACTTAATGTTTCCTACCTTAAATATGTTCAGCCTTTTTTTTTTTCTAATTTCATGGTGTTTGTTCTGTTTTTTGTAGTCATATCATAATAGCTGTTGTAAAGCGCTTAGAGCTTCTAAAGATTAGATACTATACAAATTCCTTGTAAAGGTTTCTCATTAATTAGGTTGGGGTGGGGTGATCCCAATATTATATTAAATTATTACAGAAGACCCACCCTGGCTCGTTTTTGTCAGAAATTGAAATCGTCATAGAGAGATGCAAAGCTCCAAGCCCCCAGTCAGCGGTACCGACAGTTAAATTAATGAATACATAAAATGTGAAATTTTAATTGTAAAAAAAACCCCAATTTAATATCATTCAATAAGTTTCTATATATAATAAAAATCAACTTAAAAACCCTATCACTTGTCTTTCACTCGACCAAGTGACAGCCTATTTCATTATCTGACTCTAAGTCTGGTACTCCAGTCTGTCTAACTTCTGCTTCCGTTCTTCCTCTTTCTTGTCTCCCAGAGACTCAGGACCTACAACACTTGGGTATTTCCCTAGGTATCCTAAAGTTCCTCAGGTGCCCCAAAGCTTCCTGATCTTCAGTTACTTTGTAATTCCCAGGAAAACAACTTTCCCCGCAAGATGGTTTAGCAACTACTGCCGTTTAGTTCTCGAGATAATAGATTTAAGCTTGTGATTCTAATTGTGTCCACGCCTTGCTCAACTCTGAATGGATGTTGATTCACATAATTAGCATACACTGCCTCCTTCCCGGCAGTCTGTCAAGGGTGGATTTACGACCCCCACTTAATGTTCTTTTGATCTGAACATAGGATTTCATCACTTACCTGTGAACCATGTTATGTCCATGTTATGTAACTGGCTTGGCCAAAATAAGGTGCCAGTCATAAGTTCCCATGTCCATGTGAAATAACTGGCTTGACACCTCACTGTTCCCAGGACTGACCATTGTACAGTTATGATGCAAAATTATTAGCCTCAGGGTCTAGCATATACATGCTGCAATCTGGTTATTTTCCTTACAACCTGACAGCCCTCATTATTATTATTATTATTATTATTTCAGCTGAGATTAAAAATGCCCACTATTTGCTTCTCCCAAACCAATATATCCAGTGGCAGCGCCATTGCAAGGCATTTTGGTGCCCTAGGCGAGATCAGATATCTGGCGCACCCCCTTCCCACTCACGCCCTTCCCCACCCGCTCTTCATGAAATAAAACCCAGTTTGCAATTTTTTCTGCGCCCCCCCCCCCTTAAGCCCAGCGCTCTAGGCGATTGGCCAGTTCGCCTAGCAGAAGCACTGGCCCTGTCCAGTGGCTTCAGAGATGAGCTAAAATAAAATAATTCCTTTGTATGATGGCCTCAAGGTAGAGTAGTTCCTAGCTAATTGTGTTTCCCTCTTTAAATAAAATTAGTATTATTAGGAGAGAGAGAGAGAGAGAGAGAGAGAGAGAGAGAGAGAGAGAGAGAGAGAGAGAGAGAGAGAGAGAGAGAGAGAGAGAGACTCACTCAACAGCCATACCCAGAACAGCTAGTCATACCCAGAACAGCCGATAGCTAGAATAGGGTTTAGTATGTGCATTTTTGCGTTTGTCACCTCTGAAATCATTCCACTAAAAATTAGATGGGAGTAGCACTCAGTATTAAGAATTTTCAAAGTTTAAATATAATTCTGCAGTTATGACTGATACTTTTCTGTGAATTCAAATTTATTTGACATACTCTTCATTATATAATCAGATCACCTAAAATTTAGATGCCATATAGAAAACACCAGCGATAACAGTAAAATTAAGCAATACTGAAGGATACAGATATGAAGCTGTATTTTCATGCTGTCTGTGAGAAAATGCATATTTAGGCTTGTACAAATAATGTGGTTTTAACCCTAACCCTCAGAGGCGTAGCTAGAGTGTTTGGAGCCCGGAGACCAGATTCATTTTTATGTGTCCCACCCCCTGAACTCTGAAACCCATTATTTTTATCAATAAAATCATAATCACCATTTCAAAGCCGATTTCGGCACCCCCACTAGTCTGGCACCCAGGGACATGTGCCCCCCCCCCCCAGCTACGCCTCTGCTAACCCTAGCTATGTTCAGCAGGTTTTATTGAAAGTGTATTTGTTTGTAAAGCGTCCACACTTTTTTCTTCTTGTTAGCAGTTTTGCTTTTAAAATAGAGAAGGACAGAAAATGTGTTTTACAGCATGGCACTGTGTGTCATATAATTCAGGGTAAGCAGGAAATAGCCTAAAACAGCCATAACAAAATAAGATAAATTATGTGACATCACGATGCTAAAAGTAGCTAATAGAAACAAAAATGAGTATGAGAAAATAATATCGGACGAAAATGATTTTTTCCCACAACTGTACTTAAGAGTGTGATCTTGAGAATGGGCACGTCCCAAATTTGCACAAGGCTGTGCCATGTCACTGTTAACCTTTGGATTTAGCAGTGACTACTCATACATAAAGTACATTTAGAATAAATTTTAAATTCAAGCTACATCTTATACATGGATATGTCCTATAATATATTAAATTATCTGGTTTCTGTATTGAAAAGAATCCAACCAATAACATTAAATGCTCGTTAATATCTTAATATAGGAATCAAATAGAGATACCTCATATAAACGAAGATGCAGGAACAATAAATGAATCATGGAAATCAATGAATATGAACAATATTTGGAGTAAGATGCTTTCTGTTATACATGTAGTTGTTGAAAAACCAATCATTGTTGCTATCAAGGAAGCTAAAATTAATAACAGAAGAATGTAATTATTATGTATGTAGAAATGATATACATGTAACTTTATTTATATGGAGGAGGGTTATTACTGTTACATGAATGTTATACTTACAGAAGAATGTAATTATTATGTATATAGGAATGACATAATGTTATATGGGGGAGGGTTATTACTGTTACATGAATGCAATACTTACAGAAGAATGTAATTATTATGTATGTAGGAATGACATTACATTATATGGGGGAGGGTTATTACTGTTACATGAATGTAATACTTACAGAAGAATGTAATTATTATGTATATAGGAATGACATAATGTTATATGGGGGAGGGTTATTACTGTTACATGAATGCAATACTTACAGAAGAATGTAATTATTATGTATATAGGAATGACATTACATTATATGGGGGAGGGTTATTACTGTTACATGAATGTAATACTTACAGAAGAATGTAATTATTATATATATAGGAATGACAATGTTATATTAGGAGGGTTATTACTGTTATGTGAATGTAATACTTACAGAAAAATGTAATTATTATGTATATAGGAATGATAAAACTTTAAATGGGGGAGGGTTATTACTGTTACAAGAATGTAATTATTATGTATATAGAAATGATAGAACGTTATATAGGGGAGGGTTATTACTGTTACATGAAGATCCTAAGTAAATGCATCTATCAGAAATTTACTATGGAACAAATCTGGATGCCATGGGACAAAATTGTAGTGATTGGACAATTCTACTACAGAGATAGTTGGTACAGAGTATCAAATAGCCACTGTGATATTATCTTGTTGAGTGGGAAAATATAATCTAATAATGGATGAAAAGCCCATCAGTGTTTCCTTTTACCCTCATTTGCTCTTCAGAGACCCCCAGCTTTGTAATTTGACCCCCAGCTTTGATACAGACATTTGTTTTTTACTCAGTGTGACCTCCAGTTTTGACACCAAGGAGACTTTTGACTCTCAGTCTTGCACCCCTTGGGGATACACTAAGTCCACATACCGGGGCCCGGCTATGTGGAACGAATTGCCTATTGAAATTAGACACAAAGACACAGTGATCCCTTTCAAGAGTGCTCTTAAAACTCACCTTTTTCGACTACAGGGACAAACTTAGAGACCTAATAATGTTTTGTATCTTATATGTTTTTCAGCATGTTTTTATGTTTTCCAATTTCAATGTTTTTGTCATTTGCTTTTCTGTAGTGTAGTCATATCATTATAGATGTTGTAAAGCGCTTAGAGCTTCTAAAGATTAGGTGCTGTACAAATCTTCATTATTATTATATACATGCTAGTTTTTTTTAATTTATAGTTATAATAACATTGATTGTAAAATAGAATAAGCAAACTAGGAAATATGCTTAGTAACTCAGAGGGCCAACAACTGATATTATTAATAACCATGAAAGATATATTTAAGACCTCATTAGTAGGTAAAATCTCATGGGTAGATTTACTTGACTGGTTTATGATATTACAGCATGTTTATCAGTGGAAATTTTGATGCAACAAGGCCTGAAGCTAGTGCCTTTGCAAAATATGGTTTGGAAAATAAGGGGGATATGAAGTAAACTGGAAAATTATAAAATGTTTTACTCTGTGCTACACTTCTCTCAAAACTGAGGAAATCATTTGTGTCAGTGTCCTGGAATAGAGACAACATTAGAAGGGTATATTGCACAATAACAATAATAATAATAATAATAATAATAATAATGCTTTATTTATAGAGGGTGACTCATTAGTCAAGGACTATTCTCCCTTGAGGCCCTTTAAAGGAGAGTATAACAATGCACCTTATATGAAGATAGCAATAATTAGTGCTTATTTTAACATGTTTAGTATTAAAATACTAAATTCTATTATCAATTAGAAACACATGCATGCTCATGATATCTCTTCTTAAATACTCTAATATTTTCAGCCAATTTTACATGTAGTGGAAGCTTATTCCACAGAACTGTACCATAGTATTGAAAACTCTTTTGAATTGCTCTGTTCTTGGTTTTGGTACTAGAAGGTTTCCATGTGATATTGATCTCAACTGGTATTGTATTGAAAAAGGCCTGAATAAGTCCTGAAGATAACCTGGTGCAGTTCCATGTAGACATTTATATAAAAGAACTGCCTTTTGTGAAAATCAATCCTGTTATATATTGTGAACTATTTGAGTTCTGTAAATAATGCTTTTGAGGGATGATTTAAAATTACACGTGCTGCTCGTTTCTGGAGTTTATAAATCCTGTCAAGCTCAGATTTAGCACAGTTTCACCATACATTAGAACAATAATCAATTATTGGAAGAATATATGACTTGTAGTTAGATTACAAGTTTCCATAAGTAAATAATTTTTCTTGATTCTGCTGAGAAGGGCAGTTTTGGATAACAGTGTTTTACAAAGCTTATCGATATGGTCATTCCATAATAAATTATTATCTGTGGACACACCTACAAGCCTTTCATGTTTGACATTTTCTAATGGATGATTATTTATTGCAAGAGATGGTTTTGGGTTCCCTGACTTGTGTAGCTTTTGTGTTGTTCTCAAAATCATACATTTTGTTTTACCTTCATTAATTACCATCCTATTTTGTTGTGCCCAGTTTTTGACTCAAATTAGATCTGAGTTTAATCTTGTTTGGATAACTTCAGTATCAGAACTAGCTGTATAGAAGGTTGCATCATCTGCAACCAAATCTGTATTTGTGGATTCATTATTTAATGGTAGATCATTGATCTAGATAAGGAAGAGGAGAGGGCCCAAAACTGAGCCTTGAGGGACTCCTGAATGAATAGTGCGTCTGAGAGCTAATATTGCCAATGCTTACATGTTGAGACCTTTGGTTTAGGTATGATCTAAACCAGTTTAAAGAAGGATTGTCAAACCTGTAACAGTTCATCTTTTGCAGTAGAATTTCATGATCAACAAGATCAAAAGCTTTCTTGAAGTCAAGGAAAACAATCTCAGTCATATGTCCATTACCGTATTTTCGCGCATATATCCCGCGGGTTATACCAGATTTTACAAACCCCGCAGGGGGGGTGCGGGTTATATAAGGGTGCGGGCTATATCACAATTTTTTTACACATAATGATATTTCAACATATTGTTTGAAAAACGTAACTACATAACATATATTGTTCTAGTTTTGTTTTGCTAGGGTTGGATATTATGGCTACTACGGTGACTTTACAACAACTTACGGTATCGGGACCAAATCAACATTTCGGGATAAAAACTTAAAATTTCGTATCCGTCACGTTTTCATAATCAATATTTTCTGTTTTCAATCGAAATAACTACGGTACCTAATTTTACCGCTGGGCCACGATCCACTGCTTCAGGTCAGCTTCAAGGTGAGGCAACTTTGCTTTAGGTCCGCGACGAACACGTTTTCGTGGATTCATCTTCTCCAACGTTCCTTTTTCTTTTCTCCAACCTCGGATTACACTCTCATCAATATCAAATTTTGTGCCTGTGGCTCTATTGCCATGCACTTCAGCATACGCAATGGCAGTTAGCTTGAAGTCGGCTGTGTAAGACTTTCGTTTCGGCATTTTTTAAATTAAACAGAAAGAAATTATTTAAACTCGAATCTACACTTCACAAGAATACAAGATTATTTAAAAATGTCCGTGTTTATGTAGCCTGTAGTTGAGGCACAGCTCCTACGCACACAAGCACTGTGTACCGTGTTTTTCCTGACTTTTATTGAGCAAAGGTCGTCGGCTTACTTTGATGATGGCGCCGCTAAAGGCTCCAGTTGAAGGGTGAAACAAATACCTGTTTGTTATTGCTGCGGCAACTTCAGATAATTGTAGAACATTGAAACAGATTTGTTTTATTTGTTTAGTATATATCAGTGCTTCAAAGGTAATCAGTTCTCTTTGAAGTGTCAGCAAACGTATTTTTTCTTCTTCCATCTGGTATTTGTTTTTAAATTAGTGTCATCTGCTTGACTGTACTCATTTTACGTTTCCGCCTTCTGCGGATTCGGATTTTGACTAGTCAGTTGCATAAAGTAATAAGGCCAGATATCATCATTAGCGGATTATGATATAACAGTGCACTGTTAGTGTGGTTTGCCAGTATGAGACAAGGACTTGTTATTTTAACAATATATTCCAGTACATTGTTTCCTGTCATGGTGCCTTTGATTTTCTCTACTCCAAACGCAAGACTGTATATACGGTTTTTATCAGCCAAAATTGGTGTCGCCACAAATATCACCAGATGGTATATTTTGTCACCAAAACGGAAAACAGAATCGCAGTTTGCTACATTAGCGAAGCCCCGTGATCCTGTAATTGATTTCATTTCCGATTGTAGCTGTATAAATATATCTATGGTTGCGGGTTATACAAAGGTGCGGGTTATGCCAACGATTTTTTACACAAAACCCCAAAACCCGCGGGCTATATGAGGGTGCGGATTATCTGCGTGTGCGGGATATATGCGCGAAAATACGGTATCCATTTCCTTCAGCCAAAGATCAATTAATTTGGTGTATTCTGTTTGGCATGAGTGGTACTTTCTAAATCCTGATTGCGCTTTATGAAATAAAGAGTTTGTTTAAAAAAATTTATAGACCTGAATGGCTACATCCTTTTCAAACAGTTTTGACAATACAAGTAGATTTGATATTGGATTGCAAACAGGTGTGTAAGCACTGATAAGTCCTGTTGAAAGAATATATGAATATATTATATACTTGTACCAAAGTAGATTCTTGAGTACCTCAAGGCACATCATTGACATCATGAATGAAAATTATTGTGAAATTCGACTATGCTGAGCACGGTGCATGGATCCCCCATTTCTCCTTTCTTAAAGATAGGTGTAACCTTTGCACATTTCAGTGTTTTTAGAAAATTACCACTCATTATACTTAAATTTATAATATGTGTTAGTGACTTTGTTATTACTGGTGCAGCAATTTTAAGAATGCGTTGACCAATACCATCCAGTCCAGAGGATTTATTAATATTCACCTTAATTAGCATATCAAAAACATCAGCTCACTAACATTAGCTATTGAAAAATAATTATCATCAGGAATTTTAGCTCTTATAAATAGTTGAAGAGCATCGAGTTAAATTGGGATGTTAGTCTGGTTCTGAATATTGATACTGGAGATGCTTATGAGGAAATTGTTGAACATTTCCACAATGTCTTGTACAGATGTTTCAATATCATCATTTTGCTTAAGTCTAGGGGGAAGACAACTGTTCTTGGGTGGGTTCAGCTCTTTTAGATGCTTCCACAATCTTTTGGTACTCTTGGTACTCTTACTTTCATTAATAGCCTGTTTATAGTAGTCATCTAAGAGATGGAAGTCGTGCTAATGTACAGTGTTTCGGCAAAATTGAGAACAAAATGGAAAGAAAATGTTCAAAATTCACTTCCACAGCCAAGAAAAGATTCTCGGTGCATTCTTCTCCTTGATACAGATCATGAACTACAAAACTGAATAACAGAATACCCTATTCTACAGAGTTTTTAATAACTTGATTGACATGACTTTCTCATGTTTATTTCCAAAATTAGATAATATAGTAATGACATGTTTAGTTGCTACATGGTAATCAAAGCCATCAAAAGATTGTGGTTCTAGGTGACATACATCCAACACTACTCAAGGAACTATCTACCTAGTTGGCATTAGTGATTACACAATGCTTACACAGTGCTTGCACATGTTTGCAATCCACTTATTATATAACTTTTGCATCTGAAAAGCAACAGCCTTCCTGAACTTATTCAGCTGTAAAACACAAATTGTTGTGTTATTGATTATTGGGCTAAATATTTAGATAAATATGATTATGCAGATATTCCTGAATAGTATTCCACTTTGTGAAAAAGCTTTTTAAACTGTCCCTCATGACTTATCAAGGAATAAACTATGGATAGAATCTTTATATGTTTAAAAAAACTATGTTCAGAATCAATTTTCTTCAAAGTAGCTTCTGGAGTACCTCAAGGCACATCATTGACATCCTGAATGAAATTTATTGTGAAATTTGACTATGCTGATCACTGCGAATGCTACAGATCTATCAAAACCCAGTATGATACAATGACATTACAAAATGACCTTAATAAATTAGGACAGTAAGCATGGAAATGGGGCATGCAATTCCAACCTGAAACATGCAACATATTAGTGATCTGAAAAGGACCATCGCTTTGAAAGATAATCTTGTAAATCATGGATATTAAGACATAACTTGTCAACTTGCCCACAAAATGCAAATAGGGTAAATCATATTGTAAGGGGTTGGATGGACCTTTTCTACAATATGATTAGACCATTTGAGATCCACTTTCCCAGGTTTTAGAAGATGGTATTGAAAAGAATCTACAAGCTAACAAACACTTCTATTCCATCCTATTATAACCCTACCCTTGGAAGTAAGGCTGCAATATTTTACAAGTTGTAATGGAAACAGATTGGTTGTTGTTGTATGGCTTAACGCCATCTTTCAGCACACAATAGGCTATACATGGCGGCCAGTATTATTGGTAGAGGAAGAACCCTGGAAAACCCCCAGAAAGAGCCACCAACCCGCGAGAAGCTACTGGCAAGCTTTCTCACATAACTTCATTAGCCCAATCTTAGACTCAAACCCATGCAGAGGTGAGATGGTGGTGATCTGTAACGGAGAGCGCTTAAGACCACACGGCCACTCTGAGTCCCCTGGAAACAGATTGGAAAATATATTAATAGTTTTCAACAAATATCTAAAACCCAAAGCAAATATACTCTGTCACAGTATAATCAACTAAAATATATCAACAGAAATCAACATAAAAAACTTGCCTGATATCATATGGATGAACGGCCAGTCACAAATGTTGCTTTTTCACCCTAACAAATGTTGAGTGGAAGTCCTTCCCAAGAAATATTAATTATCAGAAAAGACAATTGAGATCTTTACAAAATTAATACAGACACCATTTTTCGGAATAAGTTTTTGCTGTAAATGCTGATGCTGCCCAGTGCAAAAATGTGCTGTTACAGGCCATTTCTGAATTTAATGCATAACTACAGGCCATTTCTGAATTTAATGCATAGTTACAGGCCATTTCTGAATTTAATGCATAGTTACAGGCCATTTCTGAATTTAATGCATAGTTACAGGCTATTTCTGAATTTAATGGATAGTAACAGGCCATTTTTGCATTTCATCCATGCAGTGTGTTTAGAAGCCATTTTTGCATTTGATGCATATATTCTGTTTAGATGCCATTTTTGCATTTGATCAAGAAAGGTAAAGGCCATTTTTGCATTTGATGCATACATTCTGTTTAGATGCCATTTTTGCATTTGATCAATACAGGTACAGGTCAGTTTTGCATTTCATGCTAACAGTTACAGGCCATTTATGCATTTCATGCATAAAGTTAGTGACCCTTTTCGTATTTTATGCATCTACATGTAGTGGGTTTACAGGATATTTTTCTATTTCGTGCATACAGTGGGTATAGATGACAATTTTGTTTTTCATGCATAGTGGTCAGGTCAGGTCAGTTTTGCATTTCATGCTAACAGTTACAGGCCATTTATGCATTTCATGCATAAAGTTAGTGACCCTTTTCGTATTTTATGCATCTACATGTATGTAGTGGGTTTACAGGATATTTTTCTATTTCGTGCATACAGTGGGTATAGAGGACAATTTTGTTTTTCATGCATAGTGGGGTTAAAGGCCAGTATAGTAGGTTTAGAGGCCATTTTTATATTTCATGCATTTAGTTACAGGCCATTTTAGTGTGTTGTGCATTTCAGTTATAGGCCACTTTTATATATCATGCATACTATGGGTTAAGAGGCATTTTTTTTCTTCATGTATATGGTGTGGTTAATTTTTTTTAATTCATGCATATAGTTAGTTGGTTTACATGTTTTTTTTATATTTCATGCATAAAGTGGATTTCAAGTTCAACAATATGTCTTAAAAATGTAACAGAAGCATGGCAAAACTCACTTTAATCTAAATTAATCATCAAATTTGCATCTAGATCAAGGAATCCTTTAGTGGATTCCAAGTGATAATTCTTTGTGTTGTTTTGGATAATATATGCACAGCCATTTTGATACAGTTGTTGCGCAGATATTTGCTAATGTTATCTTTGACAATAAACCCCATCCCAACTGTCTAACAATGTATTTGGCTGCCTCAACCTGACCCATCATTGGAAAAATATTGTATATGGCACAACAAATGCCTACAGCTGACCTTGATCTACCTGGGCATATACCAGATTGGTGACTACATTGGCCTAGTTTATTCTACCTACAATTTCATCTAAACAGCTGACCTTGATATACATTGTTAACTAATGAACTGATATCTAGGTTGACCTGCTTTATGCTGTTTATTCTATCCAATATATCGTCCTTACAGCTTATAGATCATGATATACCAGCATTTCTCCCAGGCAGGACAGTGTAATTGATACTCCAAAAATGTTTTGTGATGCAAGGGTCCAGGGGTCAGTGGATTTAACCCAAATATTCAACATTGTACAGTTAAGGACAAGTTATTTACTCATGTTAGTCTAGTAAGAGAACTGGAAATTAAAATCTAAATAACAAAATGGGTAAGAAATGACATGTCAAACATTTTTTAATGTGATCACAGCTAATGTACATTTGCCACGATCAACAGACACACTGCTACTTATTAAAGGGTATTACATTAGCAGTCATTGTAAGTCATGTTGCGCAGCGTAATAAAATCTTTCCGTGAATGCAACTTTCTACTTGAACACTTCACAACATGCTCTATTTGTTAAATTGTTGATGGATATTATATTGCTGAGGCCAATCAAAATCTTTGAAACATCAGTTAAGGCGGAATGTGGGCAGTGCCGGAGATTCCGTCACCAGCCATTCAAAATCGTTTGAACCAGTTATTCCTTGATAAGCTTCACATGTAAACAAGGTGAAGGAACATATAAACGATGGAGGTAACTCGTGAAAAGAACGCGTTTATGGAAAGTGCAACAAATGTGCTTGTATTTTATGTTAATGGCAAGAAGGTAAACCTGCAAACGGAACATAATGCATTTTATTTTTGAAACAAAACGTATCTTTCCAAATAGATATATTAACTACTAACTAAACCATTGACACACTTACATAGCAGTGCTCGTGTCCCAGGAATGGGTTTTTGATAACTGGGTTACATCGGATATAGTTGAATGACAGTATACATATCGAATATCAGGTCGATCTCCGTCTTTTTTCTTCTTTTTCTTCTTCTTCTTCTGATGACATTACTGACGTAGCCGCCACCAATAATGTCAGCCGGGAACAATTTGGTTGTCAAGTATGCAGACTTAATCTTTGAAGCATCAGCTGAGACGTAATGGGGGTAGTACCGATGATTCCGTCACCAGCCATTCAAAATTATTGGTTTAGCTGGTCCAGTTTCGATTAGTGGGATAAATACAACATATTATGGGCATAAACACACACACACACACACACACACACACACACACGGATTCAAGTTTGTTAACTTAGTAAGGAGCAGCTTGCAACAGTGAGAATATTGAAGGTGAAAGGTAGACCAACAAGTTGTACTCGTCCTTTTTGACAATAAAAGTAGTGAACAACTTGTGGGTTCAAAATTAGAGGCAAGTAATCATGGTCAACACAATATACAATTTTTTTAAATATTCAAAGCAAATCAAAAACCATTGAGTTTTTATTTCAAATTTAGCAGTTCAGCATACATTGTTTTTATAGGCCATATTTGCATTTTGTGTATACACTTGACAAAGGTTAAATGTTTGGTTTAGAAGGTACATCTTGTCAATCAGCCATTGTTGGTTTAGGTTTTTTTTTATTAAAAGATCAAGCTCCTAGATCAACAATGACAACACTAAAAAGAATAATAGTCCCAATTCCTATTGACCTGCACTGCAGGAAATGATAAGTATATTCCGTTTTTTTTGCGTGTAGGAAAACTACACCATAGATAACCAGGACTTACTATTGGTGATATAATGGACTGGTATCAATTTTTGGAGTAGTCTTTTAACAATATTTGATTAAAAATCAAACAAATAACAATATATCACATTAGTCAAGCAATAAGGCCAACTAAAAATGTGATCTGGTTTCATAAAGAACTCTAAAAAAAAATTCATGCTGACCCTATATTTAATGAAGGGTTGGCGAAAAAAAATAGATAAAAGAAAACAGTTTGGCGCAAAAAAATGTATAAAGGTATATTATTATGAAGAGAAATTCACTGTGAGCGATGCATATATTTTAGTTTGAGCTTCAATTGAAACAGCCCAGACAAAACAAACTACAAAAAAATGTTTGTATTGACCTTCAAACCCAATTTTTTTCAATCTAACCAGAACCACACATATTTCTTTATTTGCCTGAAGTAGCCAAATCAGTTTGTGGATTTAAGTTTCACGTAAGAAGGGTGGCTAATAAATCCTTTTCAGTTTTTTAAATATCCAAACCAGAAATGAATAAATATCAGTAATTTTGGCAAGGTTGTGTAAATAGAGATTGATATATCGAGTTTACTTCATAAATAGTCCACCCATATTTTTTAAAAGTATTTTTGCTTTTCAAGTCTAGAAGCCAAAAACAGTTTTAGTAAAGTTTGAATATCAATATACCAGGTATCAACCACAAATTCATAGTATCTGTAAATATCAGTATACATTATATTGTAAAAAATGGCTCCCTCAAGACTCTGTATCAGTTTCTCTATCCTTGTCTGGTCTCACTTTATAATTAACTAGAAAAATGCAAACATACACAGCATTGTAACCCACCAGGATCTACTTAAAAGGGTGTAGAAATGAATTGGCATCAAATTGACACTTATCAATATTCAGGAGCATGTTTCCCTAGATCACAATAACTTCCATCAAATGTCATTGTTTCGTCAAAGTATGTTTCTAAAAGAATACATGTTAAAAATTTACACTGTTCTGTTTAAAGTCTAAAAAAAAACTCCTTTAAGATAAAATTGCAATGCAGAAATATCAATAATAACAATATCGAGGGTTATATAATTAGTTCATGGAGCTAATCCTCCTTTTGACCCTCTATAATTTGCATACATAGTACATAGTTGCACACACAAGAAGGAAAGGCACATACAACATTTCTTCCTTGAGAGAAAACAAATACATACAGCCTCATGCAGAAAAATATACCCCCCCCCCCATGATAAATTTATATATATAAGTAAGGATATAATAGAAACTGTTTTAAGAACATGCACCAACTAGGTACATTCATTACAAAAAATGTGAGGCAACAAACTGGAGGATTTGAAAATGTTATGAATCTATAGTCCTTTAACAGAAAAGAATAAACAAATTTTAGTTAAATTCAACAAATAATTAATTTCCCTCAAATACAAAATGAAAATTTAAAAAGAACTTATAGTAACCCAACTTGTATCTCATTTGTAGTTGTTGTAGGGTTTAATGCCATTTTTCAGCACAAGATAGGCTATACATTGCGGCCAGTATTAATGGTGGAGGAAGAACCTGAGTAAAACCCCGGAAAGAACCACCGACCCATGAGAAGCTATTGGCATGCTTTCTCACATATCCGCATTCCCTTAATTAAATGTAATCCTAATTCAAGATTGCGCGAGCTTGTGATAGCTCATAGCACGCTTCTTACGATCTTAACTGTAGCTCGTAGACTACATGGGAGCTCGTAGGAGCTCGTAGAAGTAATTTGGCTACATTCAAGTAAAGTTGCTCGTATGATCTTGCTAGCAAACCCTGCAGATAAATTAATTATCTATAAAATGGATATCATGAAAAATTAAATTACTAGAAAATGTAACATTTTGTGTATAAAATCATTAATTTGCCTATCAAAACAATAATCTTGACTTGTTTTAAAAAAGGTATTGAAATTCCACTTCTAATAGTTATTTGCTAGGTTGTCTAGTTGGCCACCCCTGGTAAAATAATAATAATAATAATGACTATTAAAAGCTCATTTGGTCAGGCCTTCCCTCTACATTTACATTTGTACATTTTAGATATATATATGATGCACATATTTTTACAAGATGAGGTGGCTTTAGACAACAAATGCTACTAAAACTAGATAATTGATCTATTGCAACAATAACATATGTTCAAAGCTTTAAGGATAAGTACATACAGGATTCATACAAAGAGTAGTAGTGAAAATGTGTAAAATATATATATATATATATATATATATATATATATATATATATATATATATATATATATATATATATATATATATATATATATATATGTGTCTTCTAGTTTGATGTACATGTCCGCATGGTCCAGACTTACTACATGAATGTATATTTATCAATCATATTCAACAGAATTGGGGGGCGCACAAGCAAAAGCAGTGTTCTTGCCATCATTTAATTGGATATACACACACAAGTCTTTGACATTTGTAATTGGAACTATTTTGTACTGCACATACTTAGATTTCAAAGGGACTATATTAATAGGATTTTCATCAATCATGCCATTTTCAATTGAAACTTCAGTATTATTTCTCAGTTCCTTTATGACTGCATAATATTGTGCTTGACACAAACAATCAATGGTACAATTTCTGTGACACTGTGTATAAACTTCAATACATGTATATTTCTCAACATGGCCAAATTTTCTTGATTCATCATTTTCGTAGAAAATAACTGTGTACGAGTATCGTTCTGAAACTGTGGAATACTGTAAAAATTGAAACAGACTTCCATCTTTATACATCCTGTAGAAACAAAGCACAATTTTAGGTTCATTAATGCCAAGGATTGAAGTTAATAGGTTGAGCTCATCTGAAAGTCTGTGTATTACTCGACTGCCTATAACACCAATACCGTTTTTTTTCTCCATATTTTGAACCAGATTATGGGTGTACATTTTTTGTGCAAAAAATATTTTTTAATTTAAAAATAATTTTAAAAAATTCATTGCAATATTCAGTTTAGTATGGGCACTCTGTTCCATTATGATAGCAATGTATCGCATGTATATAGAAATACAGTTCTTCAATATGATTGGTTCTTTTGAAATCGAGGCTACCATTCATTAAAAAAACTTAGAAAAAGTTGTTCTAACCCAACTTCAATCTCATTTGAATTCAAACAGTCTTTTTAGCAATGTACAGTCTGCATATCGCCCTTGCCACAGTACTGAAACTACTCTTCTGAAAGTATTTAATGACATTCTGTCTACTTTGGATAGTGGAAAGATTATAGTCCTCACCCTCCTTGATTTGTCTGCAGCATTTTACATAATAGACCATGATATAGTACTTCACTGTGTCCAACATGTACGTGGCATTAATAATACAGCCTTACAGTGGTTAAAGTCCTACTTAGCCAACACGACACAAATTGTATCTGCAAATGGAATAAACTCCAGCCCAGTTGATATATGTTGTGGTGTTCCACATGGGTCTGTTCTTGGAACTGTTCTCTTCATTCTGTACACTCAGCTGCTCTCAAGTGTCATAGATCATCACAGTGTCTCACAAATTGTATCCTGATGACACCCAAATATATAAGTCTAGTCACACAACTGATGTTGATGCTACCATCCATGGAGTAGAGAGGTGCATTTCTGATGTGAAATCATGGATGACATGTAACAAGCTGCCGATGAATGATGATAAAACTGAGGCCATTCTGATCACAACACAAAAACTTTCTCATTCACATCCTTTACCTCAGACAATAAATATCAGCAACACCAATATTAAATTCACAGTCAGTATGAAACCTAGGTGTTACTCTAGACAGTACTTCACACTGCACCAACATGTCATGAACATATGCATCAGCTCCATTCTCAAATATATTTCAGTTGATGCCACTAAAACACTTGTGTGTTGATTAGTACTTTCAAGACTGGACTATTGTAACTCAGTTTGATCTGGTTCATCTCAATATATACTCCAGAAACTTCAAAACATTCAAAACACAGCTGCTCTGATCATCTTTAGAGTACCACGACCAGAGCACACCTCACCACTGCTCTGTACCCTACACTGGCTATCCATTCAATTCAGAATCGATCATAAAACTTGTTCTCTGTTCACTACGTTTCACTGACGGACTCCAGTCCAACATACCGGTACCTATTCTGCCTCACCCATGTGTACACACCAGCAAGATACTTATGCTCCTCTTCTGACAGTTGTATACTCATTGTTCCCACTATGAAAACGAAGTCATATGGACAAAGTACTCTTGCATACCAGGGCCTGGCATTGTGGAATGAATTGCCCATTGAAATAAGACACAAAGACACAGTGATCCCTTTCAAGAGTGCTCTTAAAACTAACCATTTTTGACTGCAGTTGCATCAACAGACTTTTTTATATTGATTGACTGAAATTTGGAACTTAAAGAACTGGTGGACACTTAAAAGTATGGTCTTTAATGTATCAAATGCCTCATGACTACTGAAACATGGTTGATGGGGAGGAGTTTTTACTGATTGGGGTATCCCACTTAATTTGGTTTTTGTTATCTAGAGGTTGACCGTCCTCGATTTTCTTGCCCAGTTTGAGTGAATATTAATATAAGTGGTGAAACTTACGGGTGAAATAGAGATCTTAGCAGCTATATAGAACAAACCGACATGAGCCCACATACAGGTAAACAATCATTTTAATCATTTACATGAAACAACTGTGAGAAGTCATTTCATCAGGAATATACTACGCTTTTATATACAAAACTTTCTCTGAATTACAAAGGAAATCACAAATGGATTTAAATAAAATAGCTGATCTATTTACTGATAGATTTAGTTTATCATAGGATCGAGTGAACATCAAAGTCAATGTCTTGTATGACTGCATAACCAGTTTCTTCGGTTCGCTCTACTTCCACTGTAGCAGTACAGAATTGATATGTCGCAGGATTATGTCACATGATTTTATGTCCCGCTACAGTTCTCTCTATACTTCTCAGTATACATATTGATATGCCACAGGATTATGCGTCACAGGATTATACATCTCAAGAGCTATTTTTTCCATTTGCTTTCAACGTTCCTTCAGATTAGTTTGTTGGTTTCCTTTGACAACAATCCCCTTTTGACACTAGTTTTTATGAGGGAATTTCTTGCAAATCACTCTGGTTTTTCTTGCAGAAAAGCTTTGATTATAATTTTCAATGTGGTGATATTAAAACCTAGGAAATTTTGTGGCGGAAACACGCCCCTTAATTATTAGCGTAACTTATCAGTAAATAATCTATGCTGCCAAAATCGGTGTCAGCTTGACCTGGTAATTTGATAGTTACAGAGTTTCTACGATTTTTCAATTTTGATAGCTTTACCATGAAAATAAAGTTTACCATGTCCCTAATAGTCCATCTGGCTGCTGTCTAAACAAATGATTAAGAATAACATTCTCCCTTCGAAAGGACATTACCGAAAATGGCAGTATGGTTATTGATATACGCCTGTACTCCATAAATCTAATTAATGGTTCTCTAGTCTCAACTAATGTATTCTTGTTAAATTGCCAAAAATGTGCCCCTTCACAATGGTCTTCTTACATGTCAAATTGTCAGGGGTTCAACAGTTATGGAGGAGAATTTCCGATAATATCATTCATACCCCAAACTTGCATCACATGCTTTTTAGTCATAGGAATTCAGAGATAGCCTTGAGTCCAACAATATGTCTTAAAAATGTAACAGAAGCATGGCAAAACTAATTTTATCCTAAATTAATTGTCAAATTTGCATCTCCGATTCAAAGAATTCTTGAATGGTTTCAAGTGATATTTCCTTGTGTTGTTGTAGATTATATTATATGCACAGCCATTTTGATAGTTTTTGCACATATATTTGGTAAGGGTATCTTTGACAATAAACCCAATCCCAACTTTCTGAAAATGTATTTGGCTGCCCCAACCCCACCCATCAATAGAAAAATATTGTATATGGCACAATTATTACCTACAGCTGACCTTGATCTACCTAGGCATAGAAAAGATTGGTGACTACATTGGCCTAGTTTATTCTACCTATAACTTCATTTAAACATCTGACCTTGATGTACATTGTTTCATAATTAAATGATAGCTAAGTTGGTCTGTTTTATGCTGTTTATTCAAGTGCATGTAACACATCCTCCTTACAGCTTATAGATCATGATATACCAGCATGCCTTCCAGGCAGGACAGTGTAATTGACACTCCAAAAATGTTTTGTGATGCCAGTGTCCAGGGGTCAGTGGATTTAACCCAAATATTCAACATTGTACAGTTAAGGACAAATTATTTACTCCTGTTAGTCTAGTAAGAGAACTGGAAATTAAAATCTAAATAACAAAATGGGTAAGAAATGACATGTCAAACATTTTTTAATGTGATCACAGCTGATGTACATTTGATAAGATCAACAGATGCACTGGTGCTTATTAAATATAGTATTACTATTAGCTGCCATTGTAAGTAATGTTTGTGAAGTGTGATACAATCTTTCAGTGAATGCAACTTGATACTTGAACGACACTTCACAACATTCTCTATTTGTTAAATTGTTGATGAATGGTCAAAATTGTAGTGTTGAGGCCATTCAAAATCTTTGAAACATCAATTCAGACAATGTAGGCAATGCAAAAAATTCCATTACCAGCCATTCAAAAAAAAAAAAAAGAAAATAGCTGTTTTCTCTGAAGCATTTATTACACAGAAAAATAGTTCTCAGGCTTATCATTGTTACATATAATTTTCTCTTTACCCACATTTGTGCTTTGGAGACAATCACATTTTTGATCTTGACCCCCAGCTTTGATACCAGAGTTGCTTTATTATTCTGTCTGACCCCCAGTTTTGACATCAAGGAGATTCCACCTCTGAGGAATGCATTGTCACACTGTTTCTGTTTTTTTTTAAAAAAATCTATTGGAAAGTGGAATATGCATGGAAGAAATAAATCATGTAATAGTGCCACAATGTGTATGCAAAACAAAGGATAAATTAATAGAAGATAATGCACTTGCTAACTTTCTCACAAAATACTCATTGATGTTTTAACCTGAAGAATATTTGTAATGGAAAAACATTAGAAAAATATCTAAGAAAAAAAAAAAGTAAGACCGCAACAAAAATTGAATCATTACAAGAAACTTAGACCAATACATTCTGTAAACTTATTAAAAGTTTGGTTGAAAATGATGACATGGAAAAGAACTTCCTGATGGGGCTAAATTTAGTTATTTCAGTTGCTATGGTACATGTATCAGTTTTAGAATGCAAAAGGAGTTTATTTTGTAGGGTTTTAGTGTGCAAGGAGGTGTGTGAATACTGATGCCATGTAAAACACTATAAAAATAACATGTTTAATCTCATTTATTCATTAAAAATTTGACCTAAACAATAGTATTTTATATAAAACATTTACGACCAAATTTTGCTAAGCCAGAGGGACATATTACAGGGCTACATTTAGTTATTTCAGGTGCTATGGTATAAGTTTTAGAAGGAAAGATATATTTTTGTATAAATTTTGTAAATTCTCTCCATAAATGTTTATAATAGTATGTCTATGATACAGGAGTATATCTTTAGTACAATCTGTACTAATCATATGGAAAAATGAGAACCAGCCTGGAAATGGATTAGCCTAAAATAAAGTATACATGTATATATAGGTTTTGCTGACCAGGATTGGTTAATAATGTAAGTTATGTTTTAGGATAAAGAATCTTTTGAGAGCTTATTCTAATTGTACTAAGTGAAAAAACAATAAGAGACATTATTTTATTGATGGAATTTCAGTCCTTTAACAGTCTCGAGTTTAGAACAC
Organism: Unio pictorum; assembly: GCA_030141615.1. Lineage (NCBI taxonomy): Eukaryota > Metazoa > Mollusca > Bivalvia > Unionida > Unionidae > Unio > Unio pictorum. The sequence goes on along the minus strand of JARLTB010000140.1, from coordinate 10,318,686 downwards.
TCTTTACTAAAATTATCACCTGACTCTTTGGTGCAAAATTGAAAGCACATGTTTCAAACACATGCAGGTACAGAAAATGTCATAGTCATATACTTTCCTCTACACAGAAGCTGACATCCAGGTTTCATCAGTACTGATAAATAAAGGCTTGATCATGACCACTAAAAAAATTTAAGTTTTTAATATACTGTAATGGTGTTTGCATAGGTTTAGTATGGGAACTTAATTACCGGTAGTGCTGTGACTGACCTATAGTCACTGTTTAATTCAGAGATAGGAATTTTGGGTAAAAAGGTATTATCAGCAACTACTCAAATACAATGGTGTCAAGTTACAGTGCTAGTTGAGAAATTGGAACAGAGAAGTCAGTATGACAGTTGGGTTATGTGTTTGCAAAGCTTAGATTTAAATCAGTTACCGTATATAGTAAGTTTTTTTTCCTTTTCCTCCTCCTCCACTGCCTGACTCCAGCACCAGCAAATGACTAGAAGTGGAAACCATTTTTTACTAGTCATCATTTGGTGTCATTGCACCTCTAGCTCTGCATCCTCCGATTGTTTGATAGGTCTTTCATTCATGTCGATAGCCCCTTATTGGGCTGCGGCATGATGACCAAATTAAATAGCATACTATGTATGCATAAACGCCCGTGGGGATGTGGCACCATTCCTTCCTCACAGGAAAATCTAAATCACTACCATATTAATTGGTAAAATAGTGAACAAATGATCCTTTGTGGCCGGTTTCACTTAAAACCATAATTCATTCATTCCCCCCCCCTCCATTTTTTGTTTGGGGGGGATGTTAAACTTGTGGCTAGGGAACATATACTTGCAATCACCAGGATGGACCCCTCACAGTAGCAAATCTATGTTGCTCTGAGCTCCTTAAACTAAGGCTCCCATTCCCCCACCCCATTTTTGGGACTGCTGTAAAACTGGTGCTAGGAATCATACTAGCAAACACTAGGCTGGACCCCTCACAGCAGCAAGCCTATGTTGCTCTAAGGCTCTCATGGTAGGGTTGGCTCGAAGGCTGCTTTCGATAAAAGCTCTATCCACACAACCCTACCTCAATCCTTTATGTTCCACCATCAAAATCAATACACCAAGAGTAAAACAAAGCGTGACACTAAATAAATTAGGGAAGCTTACTCCCAACTGATTGGTTACCATTAGACAAGCAAAGTACACGAAATTCCAAACTATTCAAAAATACAGTAATAAAATTATGCAACTCAAATGATTTGATCAATTACTAGCATGGTTTTCACAACATTGGACCAGGTTTTTGTTTTTCATAAAGTGCAACTGGACTGAATTTGATACATGTGCTCGAGTTTTATGGCGTACTGTCTTCCATTGCAGCCCATGACGTTTTGAGCTCTCCGGTCACTTGCCATTTTGCTGCACCATGACATGTTCATTAAATTCGACATTTGCTCTTTTAAAACGGCGGTGACACCAAACATCACAGCACTGACCAAATAAGTATTCTGACATTCAGGAATTAATCACAAAAGTACTGGGTGCATAAGCAACCTTTGTTTAGTTAGTGCAGGGAGTCAGCATGAAGAATGAGAGGTATCAGAGATCCTTTATATATAGAAAAGAAAAATTCTTTTGCTTGTGACTAATTACCAATAGTGCAGTTACATCAAATAGGCACTAATACAGTTTTTTTTTAATCATAAACATACTATATATATTATTAAATTAATTGAGAACATTTAGAAAATTTATACACAAATATATCCTCTCTTTTAAAACTTATACATATACTATATCATCTGAAATAACTAAATTTAGCTCTTTAATAACAGACTGAAGATTATCTAATATTCCGAAAGTAAAACACATTTTCACATTGATTGAATTGTTTACGGGATTTGGAGATATAATGGTAAGAGGGCTTACTACTTAAACTAAAGGGGCCCCGAGTGGTCTAAAGCGCTCTCCATTACGGATCACTCTTTGTTACTGATCACTGTCATCTCACCTCTGTCTGCGTAGGTTCAAGTCTCAGATTCAGCAAATGTGGGTATGTGAAAAAGTTTGCCAGTAACGTTTCATGGTTCAGTGATTCTTTCTGGGGATTTTCCCGGGTTCTTCACCATTAATACTGGCTGCCATGTATAGCCAATCATGTGCTGAAAAATGGCGTTAAACACTACTACAACTACTACAGCTAAATAGTTATAAAGAATACTAAGTTCAGATAAGCTCTAATGCAGATAACGATAAGTACTCGTCAAATAAGGCCGCCTTTACACTGTTTCTAATAATTTCTCATAATACATGTTGTTACCTTCATTTTAATAAAAAAATCAATAAAAATAAAATCAGTAAAAATAAAATAAATAAAAATAAAATCAATAATGCAATAAGTCTCTGTCTCTTACATTTTGTTAGCCATTGAGCCTATGAACAAATGATTTGTACATACACAATTAAATTTGGATAAAACTGTATTTTTAGTTGTATAAAAATATAAACTGAATAGTACTAAATGTCAGAGGTCTTGTCGCAGGTTTTTAGCTGTACTAGCAAGTTTGCCTGATAACAAAATAACAAATATGAATAGATTTTTATCAAGCCCATTCTGTGGACATATCTATGAATGATCGAACAAAATAAGATTCTTTTAAGAAAAAATGAATAGGCATTATAGATTAACCAAACTTAGCACATAGGTATATTTAGACATTGAGACAACTTGAATGGTTTTCAGTGATATTAGGTTCAGGTCAGAGACTGTGATATTCAGGTTAAAGACTGTGATAAAGATTTTTACATTGCATGCATATCCATTTTGTAAACATGTTAACTCGGACATGTAAAAAAAAGTTTCTGCTGTCAAATTATAAAAATTATACAAAAGCCTTCAAACAGTCAGAAAACGCTTAACATACACAGCCGTGACCTAGTTTTATGAATATATAGTGTTAGTCTGTAATAGAACTATTATTGAGATAAGACATTTGTTATAGCAAAATCGGTTTTTATGCAATACTTGGGAGTGATTTTTGAATGGGTGGGATGCATCTCTCATTGACCCTGCAGTTTGTTAGGATTAATCAGCAGACCAGACAACCTGTACACTGAACTGCTGGCACATTTTGGGACAGTAGATTATTACGACTCTATGATCTTAAACTAAGTAATAGAAAAGAACAAAAACCAACAAATTTTGTAACATTCAAGAAATAATTTATTTTCATTCAATAAAGTGAATTAAATTCCAAATATGTCTAAAAAAAAAGTCCGAATGTATTAAGTTCCTACTGAATTCCAGTGTTATTTCAAATCAGTTTCAATATTGAATGTGTTGATGTGCCTGTAGTCTCAGATGTGGTTATGTACCAATGACCTGAATTGTGATGATGTGCAAATGCTCTTTTGATGTAACATAATAATGTAATCCCCCCAAAAAAATTCTCCTGAAATCTAAATATAAATATAATTCAAAATTAATGTAACAGTTAAAAATGTTATTCCGGTAGATGAATTTTCCAATAAGTAATAATTTGAATAAATAAATAATCCCACCAAAATGAAATTCTGAATACATGTACAAACAATATAACTGATAATCTACCTCAGATGTTGAATGCATGAATGAGTAATTTCTCAAGAAAACAACATGATATAAGTAGCTAGGTTACAAAAGTAGAACCAAGATGAGGGTTAAAGTTTCATTTCTAGAATATTCTAAGCTGCTCAATAAGATAAAATCCATTGCTAAAATTATTATAAAAGAATTGTAAATATTATGAAGACCAGGTATTTCTTAAACCCAAATAAACATGACTGTTTACTACCATTGATAATGCTCTGAATGAATAGTCAATCAATAACCATAAGGAATATATATATATATATATATATAAAGTGGGGCCTTGACTTATGAATTTAATTCGTTCTGTGACGGAGCTCGTAACTCAAATTACTCGTATGTCAAATTCATTTTCCCCATTGAATTGAATTGAAATAGAATTAATCCGTTCCGGACCTCAAAAAACACCGCAATATCGATAATTCTGAAGCATATCCTGATGTTATAGTGGTCCTTCCAGAACTCTTTAAGGTTGAGGTTTGTGCTCTCCATCACCTCAAATCCACGTCGGAACAGGTGCTTGGTAAAGAGCTTCTTGAAATTAGAAATCACCTGCTGGTCCATGGGCTGCAGGATAGGGGTGATGTTGGGTGGAAGGTAGAGAACCTGCAGCAAATCAGCGTAAATAGCTCGTGCCTTCTCGCAGATTATAGCCTCCGTTGTGGTATCTCCGGTGAGCTGCTTCTCAGTCAACCCACCATCAGCAGCTTCTCCATATTTTCATGGAGATATGTCTGCTGTTTATTAATTATTTTAATGTTCTTGGCTAGCGTGATAGCCTTTATTGACTCCTTCTGCTTCAGTATGGTGCAGATCGTGGAAGTGCTACGCTTGTACTGCTTCGTCAAGTCGACTGCACGCACACCTTGGTCATGTTTTTCCATAATTTCTTTCTTTAATTCAATGCATATCATCTGCTTCTTTGCAAAATAACCGCAAGCACAAATGCGAGCACAACACTAATGATTCCACTGCGAGCTGACCGCTTAAAGTGAACGAGTGAGACACGGGATGCTTTGCGGATGTTCATGCATTCACTTTGATGTTCGCTGCGCCAACTAGAGGTGGGGTATCTGAAGCTGGCTCGTAACCCGAATTTTAGCTTGCAACTCAAAGCAAAAGTTCGGCCGAGAGACGACTCATATCTCAAAAAACTCGTTCTGTTCTGTTGTTTACAAAACAATGTCTCTTGTCAGGTACATAATGAACTTAATTTTGGACTAGGTCAATTACAAAAGGTGTTGATATTTAACATAATAATCATGGAGAAAAAACCAACAACTACAAATTATTCATAACAAGATAAGGAGCTACACTTTTTGATTTGTAGTTGATAGGTTTGTACATATGGTATACACAAGTGGATTCATTCTAAAACCTATAAAGTGCTTTTGATACATCTGAGTATCTCCTTTACAGATAATCAGGTCCCTCATAGAATTGTTTTCTTCTGCAGGTTGTAGAGAATAATGCAGATCCTGAGACGACCCTTCTTCAGTACTTAAGGACAAAATGTATCCAGTATAACATTGTTGTATGCGACTAACTTACCATATTGGATGTGGGAGGTTGCAGGATTGAACCCTGGCTGTGTCCAACCAAAGGTTTATAAAAAATGGTACTTACTGCTGCCTTGCTTGGTGCTTAGCATTAAGAGGCTAGTGTTTGGACTTGTCGGCCTGGTGTCAGGATTATAAAATGTGAGTTGGTAGGACATCATGCTGTATGTCTGCGCATTATACACCAGTGCTAGAAATCACTATAAACTGACACACTGCATACATCAAAGCGATATGACAGAAAAAAGTGTTAAAAATCTAAATCACACACACATTACTTACCACATTGTCTGTCTTCCTCTTCCAGCAGAGTGTAACACAAAGATAAAAAACACTTGTTCTGTCCATTGAAAAAATATACACAAATAACACACCCAGGTAAATACATGTAACATACATATATATATATACATATAAGATATATACATGTAAAATTCCCAGGTATATACATGTAAGGTACACATATATACATAAAAGATATACATATAACATACCCAGTTATATACATGTAACATACACACACACACACACACATATATAGCTATAGGATATATACATGTAACATACTCAGGCCCATTTTTCATAAAATATTTTAGAGGTAAAACTTGCTAGATGCTGTTGTCCACAAATCATTTTTCAGCAATATACCAGTTGTGTTATATTTGTTAAAACTTTTCAATTGGCCAAAATAGTTGTGAATTTTTGTTCCTTTCTTCCTTTATCAGGGTATGCCTTTATGCGATTGTTCGAGGGATTGATCCCAGGCCGAGTCATACCAAACACTTACAAAAATGGTACTTGCAGCTACCTCGCGTGGCGCTCAGCATTAAGAGGTTAGTGTTAGGACTGGTCGGCCTGGTGTCAGGATAATGTGACTGGTTGGGACATCATGCTAGACATCACTTTAAACTGCCACACTGCAGACATCATAGCGATGTGACTGAAGAATTTGTAAAGCTACATTAAAAATCCAAATCACACACACAGACACCCATTTATCAGGTATAAATATATGTTTAATGATACATTAATAATAAGTAATGAACATTTTAAAAAAAAAAAAGTATTACATGCTGATCTTTTAATAAAACAATTATGTTTGTTATCTTGATTTTGCTACCTGTCATTTTTCTTCTGTGGCAGTTCTTACCACTAAGAGGATCAAAATTTTGGGTAAGGGTCCAAATGGGGGAAATATGGTTAGATGTGTTTTACAAAGTACTGTAGAAGGAGGGGTTTCTAAATTTTCCTTGACTTGTGTATCAGTACATTTGACTGGGACGAAGCTAGGATGTGGGGAGGGAGGATGTGGAGCCTGCACTGTGATGGTATCCAGATATGACTCATACAGAAGGAAAATACAGTATCCTTTATTCCTTTTTATTTGACATCATTGATTTGTTATGTTTAGCTTGTCAGCCTTTTGCACTAGCTAAGTTATATACCTTTAGTTTCCCTTGCTTATTTTATTTCAACCAGATTTGGTATATGCTGTGGACCTGGCTGAGTTAGACTGGCATCATTCAGCATCATCATCCATCAACATGTTAGCCTGCGATTGTTAGTCTCATCAACTTTTATTTCTGTATTGTAAATCCCTTTCGTTTGTGTATGGGAAATGCCTTGCATGTTTGCATAGTAAATCCCTTTCATTATGTATTGTAAAATTCCTTTCATTTCTGTATGGTAAATCCTTTTCATGTCTATATGGTAAATTCTTTTCATTTCTGTATGGGAAATCCCTTCATTATTATTGGAATTCAAACAAAATGGATATTATGCTTGATTGTTGTGAGTCCTTGTCTGTGTCTGATAGGCAGCTTGTGAGTCCATGGCTGTTTCTGATAGGCAGATTGTGAGTCATTGGTTGTCTGGTTGGCTGTGAGTCCTTGGCTGTGTCTGCTAGGCAGCTTGTGAGTCCTTGGCTGTGTCTTATAGGCAGATTGTGAGTCCTTGGCTGTCTGGTTGGCTGTTTGCGAGTCCTTGGCTGTGCCTGATAAGCAGATTGTGAGTCCTTGGCTGTCTGGTTGGCTCTTTGTGAGTCCCTGACTGTGTCTGCTAGGCAGATTTGAGTCCTTGGCTGTTTGTGAGGCCATTGCTGTTCCTGATAGGCAGTTGCGAGTCTTTGGCTGTCTGCTAGGCCTTTTTTGTGTCCTTGGCTGTTTGTGAGTCCTGGCTGTATGATAGACAGCCTGATGTTTATAATTTCTTTGCTGCATTTGATTATCATCTTTCAAATGTTATTATCTAATAGTTATTATGTAATAGAGTTTTAGTTTTCAGATCCATTCTGTCATGATGGCTAAGTTAATTTGATTTGGATTTCTTCCCAATTTTGTATGCAGCTTGATACTGATAAAACACAGCTTGATACTGATTAATGACATCTTCATACACTTTAAACATGACTTGATACTTATAAAACACAGCTTGATACTGATAAAACACAGCTTGATACTGATAAAACACAGCTTGACATTGATAAAAGACAGCTTGATACTAATAAAACACTGCTTGATACTGATTAATGACATCTTCATACACTTTAAACATGACTTGATACTTATAAAACACAGCTTGACATTGATAAAACACAACTTGATACTGATAAAACACAGCTTGATACTGATAAAACACATCTTGATACTGAAAAAAACACAACTTGATAATGATAAAACATCTTCATACTGATGTAACACATCTTTATACTGATTAAACACATCTTGATACTGATAAAACACAGCTTGATACTGATTAATGACATCTTCATACACTTTAAACATGACTTGATACTTATAAAACACAGCTTGACATTGATAAAACACAACTTGATACTGATAAAACACAGCTTGATACTGATAAAACACATCTTGATACTGAAAAAAACACAACTTGATAATGATAAAACATCTTCATACTGATGAAACACATCTTTATACTGATTAAACACATCTTGATACTGATAAAACACAGCTTGATACTGATAAAATACATCTTCATACTGATGAAACACATCTTGATACTGATAAAACATCTTTATACTGATGAAACACATCATTATACTGAAAAAAAACACAACTTGATACTGATAAAACACAGCTTGATACTGATAAAATACATCTTAATACTGATGAAACACAGCTTGATACTGATAAAACACAGCTTGATACTGAAAAAACACATCTTGATACTGATGAAACACAGCTTGATACTGATAAAACAGCTTGATACTGATAAAATACAGCTTGATACTATTAAAACACATCTTGATACTGAAAAAACACAACTTGATAATGATAAAACAGCTTGATACTGATGAAACACTGCTTGATACTGATAAAACAGTTTGATACTGAAAAAAACACTGCTTGATACTGATAAAAGACAGCTTGACAGTGATAAAACACAGCTTGATACTGATAAAACAGCTTGATAAAACAACTTGATACTAATAAAACACATCTTGATACTGAAAAAACACAGCTTGACATTGAGAAAACACAGCTTGATACTCTTAAAACACAGCTTGATACTTATGAAACACATCTTTATACTGATAAAACACAGCTTGACAGTGATAAAAGACAGCTTGATACTGATAAAACACAACTTGATATTGATAAAACACAAATTGATAATGATAAAACACAGCTTGACATTGATAAAACACAACTTGATACTGATAAAATACAGCTTGATATTGATGAAACACATCTTTATACTGATAAAACACAGCTTGATACTGATAAAACACAGCTTCACATTGATAAAACACAGCTTGATACTGATAAAACAGCTTGATAAAACAGAACTTGACATTGAGAAAGCACAGCTTGATACTCTTAAAACACAGCTTGATACTGATTAAACACATCTTTATACTGATAAAACACAGCTTGGTACTGATAAAACATCTTCATACTGAAAAAACACATGTTTATACTGATAAAGCACAGCTTGATACTGATAAAACACAACTTGATATTGATAAAACACAACTTGATAATGATAAAACACAGCTTGACATTGATAAAACACAACTTGATACTGATAAAATACAGCTTGATATTGATGAAACACATCTTTATACTGATAAAACACAGCTTGATACTGATAAAACACAGCTTGATACTGATAAAACAGCTTGATAAAACAGAACTTGACATTGAGAAAACACAGCTTGATACTCTTAAAACACAGCTTGATACTGATTAAACACATCTTTATACTGATAAAACACAGCTTGGTACTGATAAAACATCTTCATACTGAAAAAACATGTTTATACTGATAAAACACAGCTTGATACTGATAAAACGCAGCTTGATACTGATAAAACACAGCTTCGTACTGATAAAGCATCTTAATACTGATAAAACATCTTCATACTGAAAAAACACATGTTTATGCTGATGAAACACAGCTTGATACTGATAAAACGCAGCTTGATACTGATAAAACACAGCTTGATACTGATAAAACACAGCTTCGTACTGATAAAGCATCTTCATACTGATAAAACATCTTTATGCTGATAAAACACAACTTGATATTGATAAAACACAACTTTATTCTGATAAGACAGGATGATACTAAGAAAATGCAACTTGATACTGATAAAACACAGCTTGACATTGATAAAACACAGCTTCACATTGATAAAACACATCTTGATACTTATTAAACATGGCTTGATACTGATGAAACACAGCTTGATACTGATAAAATGCAGCTTGATACTGATAAAACACATCTTTATACTGATAAAACACAGCTTGATATTGATAAAACATCTTCATACTGATGAAACACATTTTTTATGACTGATGAAACATAGCTTGACATTGATAAAACACATCTTGATAATGATGAAACAGCTTGATACTGATAAAACACAGCTTGATACTGATAAAACACAACTTGATACACACAACTTGGTACTGACAAAACAGCTTGATACTGATAAAATATTACCTTTATACTGATAAAACACAACTTGATACTGATAAAATGCAACTTGATACTGATAAAACACAGCTTGACATTGACAAAACACATCTTGATACTGATAAGACACATCTTTATACTGATAAAACACAACTTTATATTGATAAATTGCAGCTTTATATTTATAAACTGCAGCTTGATACTGATAAAATCCATCTTTATTTTGATAAGACAGCATGATACTGATAAAATCAAACTTCATACTGATAAAACACATCTTTATACTGATAAAACATCTTTATACTGATAAAACACAACTTTATATTGATAAAACACAGCTTGATACTGATAAAACACAACTTGATACACACAACTTGATACTGATAAAACACAGCTTGATATTGATAAAACACAACTTGATATTGATAAAACACAGTTTGATATTGATAACACAGCTTGATACTGATACAACACATCTTTATACTGATAAAACACAACTTGATACACACAACTTGATACTGATAAAACACAACATGATATTGATGAAACACAGCATGATACTGATAAAACACATCTTTATACTGATAAAACACTGTTTGGTACTGATAAAACATCTATATACTGGTGAAACACATATTTATACTGATGAAACACAGGTTGATACTGATAAAACACAGCTTGATATTGATAAAACACAGCTTGATACTGATAAAACATCTTTATACTGATAAAACATCTTTATACTGATAAAAAACAACTTGATATTGATAAATTGCAGCTTGATACTGATAAACCCAACTTTATTCTGATAAGACAGCATGATACTGATAAAATGCAACTTAAAACTGGTAAAACACAGCCTGACATTGATAAAATACAGCTTCACATTGAAAAAATGCAGCTTTATACTGATAAAACACAACTTGATAAAGACAAAACACAACTTGATACTTATTAAACATGGCTTGATACTTATAAAACACATCTTTATACTAATAAAACACAGTTTGATACCAATAAAACTCATCTTTATACTGATAAAACACAGCTTGATGTTGATAAAATGCAGCTTGATACTGATAAAACCCAACTTTATTCTGATAAGACAGCATGATACTGATAAAATGCAACTTCATACTGATAAAACACAGCTTGATAATGATAAAGCAGCTTGATACTGATAAAACAGCTTGATACTGATAAAACAGCTTGATACTGATAAAGCACAACTTGATACTGATAAAACACATTTGAGTGACATTAATATTACCTTGTAATACTAATAGATGGATTGTTATACAGCATGTACATTCCCAATGAGCAAATCTTAGAAGTTGCATGTTGTGACATGTAATTAAGTCATGAACGTTATTGCAGTAATTTTGGATGTTTTTATATAGATATATTATTGATGAGTACATTTAGAGGTTTTAAGAGTGCAGAGTACCAATATTACTTTAGGCAGAGGTTTTAATGGAGCACATAATTCCAATATTACTTTAGGCAGAGGTTTTAATGGAGCACAGAGTACCAATATTACTTTAGGCAGAGGTTTTAATGGAGCACAGAATTACAATACTACAATATTACTTTAGGCAGAGATTTTAATGGAGCACAGCATACCAAGTTTACTTTAGGCAGAGGTTGTGGAATCTGAAAAAAACTACAGTATTTAAGGCTGAAACCAGAGGTTTTAATGGAACATACATTTTGTATAGTATTTGAGGCTGAGGTATCAAATGAAGCTTGAACTTTAGGACTTAAAGACTCTGGGTGTAGGTACTGTATGTGTCAATAACATTAATGAGAATTAAAGAGTATGTGGGTGTGATATGTGTCAATAACATTAATGTGATTAAAAGAGTGGGAGGTAATGTATGTGCTATTAATTTTAATGGGATTACAAGAGTGTGGAAATATGTGTACTGTATGTGCCAAAAACATTAATACGATTAAAAGAGTAGGTGGGGCCCCGAGTGGTCTTAAGCGCTGTCCATTACGGATCACTGCCATCTCACCTCTGCGTGGGTTCGAGTCTAGGATTCGGCCAATGTGGGTATGTGAGAAAGCTTACCAGTAGCTTCTCATGGGTTGGTGGTTCTTTTCAGGGTTTTCCAGGTTCTTCCTCCACCATTAATAATGGTCGCCATGTATAGCCTATCTTGTGCTGAAAAGAGGTTGTGGGTACTGTATGTGTGAATTACATTAATAGGATAAGAAAAGTATTGCGATAGAATTTTCAGAGTTTGATAAGTGAATTTTCCAAAAAGCATTCCTGTGTTTACTAGCATATGTCTTTGGTTCAGTGAGAAATGTGTGTAATATGCATATTGACAACTTTATTGTCAACTTAATTATATGTAATTGCATATTGATAGCTTTCATGTCAACTTAGTTATCTGTAATATACATATTGACATCTTCTCATGTCAACTTTGTTACATGTAATATATTTACAGCTTTCTTGTCCACATTGTTATCAATAACATACTTAGTGACAGCTTTCATGTCAACATAATTGTGCATGTAATATGCATATTGACAGCTTTCATGTCAACTTAGTTATATGTAATATGCTTATTGACAGCTTTCATGTCAACATAGTTACCTGTAATATGCATATTGACAGCTGTCATGTCATCTTTGTTATCTGTAAAATGATTATGGTAGCTTTCCTGTCAACATAATTATAATATTTTTTGGCCACTTTCACGTCAACTTTGTTACCTGTAATATGGACATGTGGATGAGTAAGAAATATCTATAATATGCATATTGACAGCATTCATGTCAACTTAGTTATCTAATATGATGTGATAAATTGTATATGACATAGGCACCTGTGTCATACAATCAGCTGAATATGAAATGTTTTTTTATCTTGTTATTTTGTGATAAATTGAATATGAAATATGTCAAATGTATTCTACAGAATATGAAATAAGGGCTTTTTGTCATGTTGCAGTGTAATATTTCAGTATGAAATATGTGTTTATATCATGTTACAGTGTAATAAAATAAATATGAAATAGGTGCTTATGTCATGTTATAGTGTGATAAATTGAATATGCTTTTTGTCATGTTTAAGTGTGATAAATTGAATATGAAATATGTGCTTTATATCATGTGATAATTGAATATGAAATAAGTGCTTTATGTTATTTTATAGTGTGATAAATTGAATATGAAATAGGTGCTTTATGTCATGTTAAAGTGTGATAATTGAATATGAAATATGTGCTTTATGTCATGTTATAGTGTGATAAATTGAATCTGACATAGATGCTTATGTCATTTCTTAGTATGTGATCAGTTGAATATGGTACTTGTATCATGTGAAGTCCTTGAAAATATGCAATAATTTTCAGCCTTCAGATTTTACTGTTTGCAGCTGCTTCAAACTCCTTTTCTTAGCCATCAATATTTTAAAGACCATAATATATTTTGTTTTTGTTGCATTGACTTAGCCATGTACTTTTAACTTAATATGGCAACTTAAAAAGGTAATGAGAAGACTGAATTTGTATGGCTTTCTCTCCAAGACTTAGAAAACATAAGAAGTATGTAACTGTTATGCGTTCATTTGATTTTTTAATGTACAATCCTCAATGCCTTGTTATCAATTATAATCAGTATATGTCATAATTTGCTATCAATATATCTATTGAATTAATATTTTCCTTCATCTATATCGCAGACACTTTTCAGCAAATGCCTGCCTTCTACCTGTGTGTTCTGTTCATAGCATGGCAGTCACCACTGTTGAAGGAATTGGCAGTGTGAAAAACGGACTACACCCGGTACAGGTATGCAATAATGGCATACCAAAACTGTTGTGATGAATAGCAATAATTTAATAGAATTTTTGAATTTATTATTTAGATTCACCAATTCAGTATCTGGATTTCAAATTCAGCTGGAATTTAAATTTTTATGATGTCAGTATGTCATAGATAGCCATCATTTAAAATAAGTACCTGAAGAATGTATTTACATTGCAGAGTCCTGGAAAAGAGTAAAAATAGTAATAAAGATTTTCCTTGCTTTTCTCATGGTGAAAAAGTGATTGGGGTTTTTGGAAAAATTCTAAGGATGTCATTTAAATGATCTAAGATGCTTAAAAATACTGACAGCTGTTGAATCATTTTGAAATGTTATTGTAGAGTCTACTTTGATGAAATATTTTTGTAAAATCAATTTTACACATTGGTGAAATGGTGCTGAAATCTTCAAATGCATGTTTTTTTGGTGTGAAATTTACATGTAACTTTAATGCACACACGAGGCTGATCAAAGAGAATAGAAAAAGTTATATAATAACTAGGAAGAAACAAACATTTACTTGAAATGAAATGCAATAAAGTTTAAGTATTAAACATTGAAGGAATAACTGTCCATTAAAATTAAGAATAAGGATGTCATTAATTAACTTATCACACAACAAAATAGGCAGTTGAGATGCAAGATATTTGTTTACAATGAAGGCAGAACTCAGACTTGAAAAATGGCACCTGGCAGTGGCAAGGGGAAGTAAGGGGCAAGAGTTATTGCCCTTTGTTTATATGAGATAGAAAAGACGATTTTTTGTCTTTTAGTAGGGCTGGATTCGCGAGGTAGCAGGCTTATATCCCTAATGTAATGTGATCGGGTAAGTATTCTCGGAGAAACAATTTACTTAAAAATTTGCTTTCTGATTATGGATGGAGTCCCAATTACTGTCCAGTTTTTGCTGCCATTTCTGATCATGAATGGATTCCAAACCACTGTCCAGTCTTTGCTACCATTTCTGATCTTGGATGAACTCCCAACTTTGTCTTTTGCCATTGTTTACTGGATAACACTGCCCAGTCTTTGCTACCATTTCTGATCTTGGATTGACTCCCAACCTTGTCTTCTGCCATTGTCTACCTGATAACACTGTTCAGACATTGCTTCTATTTCTGATCTTGGATGGACTCACAATGCTGTTTACTTCCCCCATCTACCTGATTTGACTGTCCAGTCTTTGATGCCATTTCTGATCCCAATGCTGTTTACTGCCTTCATCTTTCTGATTCCACTGTCAAGAGTTTGTTTCCATCACATTAACTTTCCTTGTCACTCCATTACACTTTTACATCAAAGAAGTATGTTGCAAGCTTCTTGTTTCCATGATATCTAGAGATGACTGAGCCCTCTGCTTTCCTGGGTTTGGTCCTTCAGCTGTTCTGTCCGTGGCCACCTATATTATTCATGCATTTGTCAACACGTTAACCAAAAATCGCCAGCCTTCATTCAAACAGTTACAGTAGTGTGGTTGAGACACCTTGTACTGATTTTATGAGCAAATTCCAGATTTTACTATTAATAGCCTTCTTTTTTTCTAATTGTTTCCTATCTAACTTCACTGTGACCTTCTAAACTTGTGTGGGTTTTCTACACCTAAGTCCCTGGTGTTTACAATATTTTGCAGGTCTCATAATATGAAGAGAATTTACCATTAATCTTTACACACACATTCATCTCAAGATCAGGTTAGTTTGAAATGTAATTAGTGCTGCTGTCCCATTCAGTATGGCTGCCATGGTAGCCATCTTGAAAAGCTCTTTTTACTACACTCCTAAATGGATGGTTATATCATCATTAAGGTTTCGCTTGAAACTCTATACTACACTCCTGAATGGATTGTTCTGTTTACATTGGGGTTTTGCTTGAAAGTCTTTTTACTACTCTCCTGAATTGTTGGTTGTATCGACATTGGTGTTTCACCACTTGAAAATCTTTCCTCCACCATTAATACTGGTCTCCATGTATAGCCTATCTTGTGCTGAAAAATGGTGTTAGACACTACAACAACAACAACTAGAAAGTGTACATATGATTTCTCGTTGCATCTGTATGAAAATGGATTTTATTTTATGTCCAATACAATATCCATTGTAGCCATTTCGAAAATGTTATTGCTAATCTTCTTGAACAGAAAGTTAGATGGGCATGGGGTATTCACCAGAAGTCCTTTTTGGCTGTCTACTTATTCCTAGCTGAAAATAGTTCCACTTTCTGACATAAAATATAGCCACCATGTAGCTATATTTAAAATCTTATTGTTTTGTGGTTTAATGCCATTTCTCAGCAAATGATAGGCTAGACATGGTTGACAGTTTTCTCACATATCCACATTCACTGATCATGAGACTCAAACCAATGCAAACAGGTGAGATGATTGGTAAAGGTTAGCACTTTTGACTACTCAGCCACCTGGGACCCCTACAAATTTTGTTATCACTGAATTGTTTGTTATATATATTGAGGGTTTTCACTGAAAGATGTCTTATGATGTCTGATTGATACTCAAATGAAATGATGCCATTGTGATATCTAGGATTGCCACAATGGCAGCCATATTGAAATACTCCTTCCTAAATAGCTAGTCAGGACAACATTAGGACTTCAGCAGAAGACTAATTATGATATATAGTCGGTACTGAATCAAAATGGCACCAATCTGACCTCTAATTTGGCCACCATAGCAGCCTTTGCCTGAATGAAAATTCCTTATCAACATGGAGTTTTCACCAGAAGACCTTTTTATGATATCTAGTTTGTCCTCAATCAAAATGGTGCAAGTCTGAAGCAAGTCTATGGCAACCATGGTGGCCATCTTGAAATCTTATTATTGCTGCTGCCAGAATTGATGATTATATTAACAAAGTTTTCACCAGAAAACCACAAATGATATCTAGTTGAACCTAACGAAAATGATGCCACACATACATTCAATATGGCTGACATGATGTATTGAAAATCTTATCACTAATTCTGAATGAACTGTCAACAGTCTTCTGATTATGCATAGTTTGCCCAGAATGGAAATGATACTGATCATCCATCCAATATGGCTGCCACGGTGGCTACCGCATATACTCGCGTATAAGCCGAGAAATTTAGGACAAAAATATGGCCTGGAAAAAGGGGGGGTCGGCTTATCTGCGGGTCAAGTTCCAAATCTGAAATTTATAATGCTTTTTCCCCTCGATTTCCAATATTTATTGTTTCCGTCGATCGCCAAATATGAGATCACATGCCTAATGATGCCACATGGCTGATAAGATTTGTCCTGTCGTGAAGTAATTCAAATATTTTTTCTAACATAAGTGGTAGGATAATGAATGTAAAACATGTTTTAACGTACTTGACGTCTATTTGACAGATGTCCATCCACCAGAAAATACAGCCATACGTGTTATTTGAACCACGCAAATACGTGTATTTTCCAAAAGAACCGCCATATTAGTAATCTATTCAAGTATTTAACCCTCAGCTAATTAGTAATCATTAAACTCTACGGTTTTGTAGAAATGCACGCTAGTTTATTTCAGTGTAAATATGAAAAGAATCTACGTAAAAAAATAAAAGAATTACGATACTGAAGGTATACAGCCATACGTGTTATTTGAACTACGGAAATACGTGTATTTTCCAAAAGAACCGCCATATTAATAATCTCTGGTCAAGTAATTAACCCTCAGCTAATCAGTAATAATTAAACTCTACGGTTTCGTAGAAATGCACGCTAGCCTATTTCAATGTACATATGAAAAGAATCTACGTAAAAAGAAATAAAAGAAATACGACACTGAAGGTATATACGACAAACATTTTGATCGAGAGTAGAAATACATGTATGACAGTCTTCAAGAAACAATAGCGAGAGGCTCCATAAGGGTTTGTTGCGCGCACGCTTAGGAACGGTAAATAACAGTGCAATATACGAGTCAGCGTGAATAATTGTAAAACAATATAATTTGTTGGATTTCTTTGACAGGTGTTTTAGAAGTAATCGGGAGCCACAGTTTATATACAACTATTGATTAGTTGTTTGTAAAGCAAAGTGGTTTATTAGCGGAAGATTGTTGTACAATAGCTACCATATGCTTAAGCTGTGGTAAATGCCTCGGGGATAATACGTTTGTTTTGTTGCACAATGCCAATGACTTAACTAATAAATGCCAACTCTCAGATGTATTGTTTAATGAGATATAGGTAGTGGACATGGTTTCTGCTCAATGTTATAAACTGTCACAATACTTGAATAATGTCCACGCTGAAACCAATCATAGTTTGATCAATTGAATCACACTACCCGTAGTTAAAAAAATACAACACAAATAATAATGATAAATAATTATCAAATACAAATTGAAAACCAACTACACATATAAATAATTACAGGATAAGGTATATAAATAATATACTACTACTGAAAGAAATTATTTCAGTTTAATCTCTCTAGAAGTTTATATTCAATTCAATCGGATAAAATGAATAGTGTTGGAAGTAAAAGAAAGCGTTCTGCTTATGATGCAGCATTAAAACTTAAAGTTATTGAATATGCAGAAGCAAATAACAACTGTGCTGCAGCACGCGAATTTGTTGTGAACGAGACGCAAGTACGGGGAGGGGGGGGAGAGGACGTATATGATGAAAGCGCGTCCGTAACAGAAGCTGAGTTTCGTGAACTGTTTGGCGAGTCTGATACAGAGACCGATTTTGAAGGATTCTAAAAGTGATTGAACTTTTATAATTCATGATTTTAGAATGAGGATTAATTAAATTTCCATTAAGACTTAACACTTCAGAATTGTTTTTATTTCAACATATAAACTAGATTTCTTACTTTTATTTTATTTAATAGTGTGATTTACCTAAATACACGTATTCAGAACTCACTTTGTGCATCTTGTGATGTAACGTTTGTATAAAAATTATGAGTCAGCTTATACGCTGGTCATGCACTTTATACCACTTTTACCAATTCAGTTTGGGGGGGGGTCGGCTTATACGCGAACGGGCTTATACGCGAGTATATACGGTAATTTGAAATTCTTATTATGCAAGAATTTCAGAAAAAGTATCAATATTCACCAGTTAAAATGAAGAAACGGTCTTATCTTGAATTCCACCAGCAGAGCTTCAGCACCATTGAGAGATTTTTTTGTTTATTTACATGTTGGACTCAGATATTTGGCCTTTTTCATTAATTGGTCGTCTTAAATTGACTGCACTGACTGGGTTTGCAGTTGATCCTTTCCCACATTTAAGAAATCTTTTACTCGATTATTGTATTGGGTGTCATTGTTGATTCTCTTCAAGGTGTATTTATTCTTTAAAAAAATGGGACCTTACCATATATTACAAAAAGGGGCCACATTAGGCATATATACCTAAATTTAACCAAATGAATGGGACCATACTACCAATTGGGGTACATTTTATTCATGGACTTCGTAATAAAAGACCATTGTTATTATTAAATGTGTGCATGAATTATATCAAAACGATCATTGTTTTCATTAAATCACCTACTTTGATTCAGACAAGATGCTGACCTGTTGATCTTTGCCGATCAATTATACAGTAGTGTACTGTCCTATTATTTAATTTTGATCTTCATTTGATCTTTAGGAGCGACTTGCGAAGTCACATGGGTCACAGTGTGGATTCTGCACTCCAGGTATCATCATGTCTATGTACACTCTACTTCGTAACAACCCTCAGCCAGGGATACGGGACATGGAGAAAACATTTGAAGGTCAGCATTAGGGCATGCGATAAGTAAATCTCCTACAGACATCAGTTCTTCATCTTGGAAACATGCTGTGCATCTTTTATTATTTTTCTCCATTTGTTTATGTTGTAAATACTCTAGCATTTAATGCTAACCCATGCCAAGTTTAAAAGGTGATTTTTTTTTTTAATTGTCTGCTCCGGCATTACACAAATGCCAACATAATTTGTGGTCAGACACTTATGCAATGTACCTTGTTGAACTCTCTTTACATGTCATTGAATTTTTATGCTACATTTCAACACTAAAGTGTGAGAAACTAAACTCGCTACTGCAAACAGCTGACTATAATTCCATACCATTATTTCCATTTGTTTGATGACTTGTTGTTCTTCAACACTGTGAAAGTTGCATTATTCAAGTTTGTCATCAAAATTAGCCTGTACTTGTCTCCTAATTCTTGGATAATTTCTATGTTATGTTTTGAACTGTTCCAAGAATAACTAGTGTTTAAATTAAGTATGGATGTTTGTAGTTTGCTTCTGTCTAAAGTAAAATCTTTTGAAAGTTAATCAAAATAAGCAAAACTATCCTTGTCAGTAAAGGCACTACCTTTGGAACTATGATATATATTCCTATCAGTAAAGGAACTTCCATTACGGACTGTGATATGTATTCCTATCAGTAAAGAACTCTAATTATGGACTGTGATATGTATTCATATCAGTAAAGAATTCCTATTATGGACTGTGATATGTATTCATATCAGTAAAGAATTCTAGTTATGGACTGTGATATGTATTCATATCAGTAAAGAATTCCTATTATGGACTGTGATATGTATTCATATCAGTAAAGAATTCCAGTTATGGACTGTGATATGTATTCTTATCAGTAAAGAATTCCAGTTATGGACTGTGATATGTATTCATATCAGTAAAGAATTCCAGTTATGGACTGTGATATGTATTCTTATCAGTAAAGAACTCTAATTATGGACTGTGATATGTATTCATATCAGTAAAGAATTCCTATTATGGACTGTGATATGTATTCATATCAGTAAAGAATTCCTATTATGGACTGTGATATGTATTCATATCAGTAAAGAATTCCAGTTATGGACTGTGATATGTATTCTTATCAGTAAAGAATTCCAGTTATGGACTGTGATATGTATTCATATCAGTAAAGGAACTCCAATTATGGACTGTGATATGTATTCATATCAGTAAAGAATTCCAGTTATGGACTGTGATATGTATTCATATCAGTAAAGAATTCCAGTTATGGACTGTGATATGTATTCATATCAGTAAAGGAACTCCAATTATGGACTGTGATATGTATTCATATCAGTAAAGAATTCCAGTTATGGACTGTGATATGTATTCATATCAGTAAAGAATTCCAGTTATGGACTGTGATATGTATTCATATCAGTAAAGAATTCCTATTATGGACTGTGATATGTATTCATATCAGTAAAGAATTCCAGTTATGGACTGCGATATGTATTCTTATCAGTAAAGAATTCCTATTATGGACTATGATACTGTGATATGTATTCATATCAGTAAAGAATTCCAATTATGGACTGTGATATGTATTCATATCAGTAAAGAATTCCTATTATGGACTGTGATATGTATTCATATCAGTAAAGAATTCCAGTTATGGACTGTGATATGTATTCTTATCAGTAAAGAATTCCAGTTATGGACTGTGATATGTATTCATATCAGTAAAGGAACTCCAATTATGGACTGTGATATGTATTCATATCAGTAAAGAATTCCAATTATGGACCGTGATATGTATTCTTATCAGTAAAGAATTCTAATTATGGACTGTGATATGTATTCTTATCAGTAAAGAATTCCAGTTATGGACCGTGATATGTATTCATATCAGTAAAGAACTCCTATTATGGACTGCGATATGTATTCTTATCAGTAAAGAATTCCAATTATGGACTGTGATATGTATAGTATTCTTATCAGTAAAGAATTCCAGTTATGGACTGTGATATGTATTCATATCAGTAAAGAACTCCTATTATGGACTGTGATATGTATTCCTGTTAATAAGTAACCTCATTAAAGAACAGTCAAGTTATGTATTCATGTCAGTAAAGTCACTTCTATTCAGGACTTGTGTATTCCTACTATTACAATATTCCTATTGAGGAGCATATAGATGTGCCTTTAAAAGTACTCTTATTCAGGACCTTTATGCATTCCTGCCTTTAAAAGTAGTCCTATTTAATACTTTTTTTAATTCTTGTCTTTAAAAGTACTCCTATGTAATACTTTTTTTAATTCTTGTCTTTAAAAGTACTCTTATTCAGGACTGTTATGCATTCCTGTCTTTTAAAGTACTCCTTTTCAATACTTTTTTATTCTTGTCTTTAGAAGTACTCTTATTCAGGACTGTTATGCATTCCTGTCTTTGAAAGTACAGTCCTACCCGTTTATCTCGACATCCTCGGGCCCGAGGAAATATTGTTGACATAGGCGGTTTTTGAGATAAGTGTTGGGGAGGTGGGGGTGAAAAAAGATAAAATTTAAAATTCGTCAGCAAAGGGTGACCCGTCGTCAGTGAATAGCATTTACACGTTGAGAAAAAAAATTGGAAATTTTGAGTACATGAAGACAGAATCAGTGTAAAATACACTTGTATATTGACAAATTACATTTTGGCTACCTTTGTGATGTAAAATCCAAATTATAATATTGCATTGATCACATCCTGATACGAACAACATTACGATATTCAACATTGGCATTAGCACATGGTTGGGAAGTTGTCATTTACATGCTTCATGTACATGTACTTTAATTGGTCTCGATTTTGGTCAGTCTGTTCCCATCTTATTGAGGCTACCAAGGGGATAGGGCTATTCACAGGGAAGTGAAAAACTTTCAACAGTACATGTATTCTCCACAAATACTTTTGTATCCAATGTTATGACAAACATTAGAGCAACTGAATCAACCATATGTTGCAGCAAAGTTCTCCACACTAAGTTTTTTCGATAATGCTTCATTGAACCATTTTGATGCTTCCTCCACGTCTTCAAATGTAGCAGTCTTGCTTCTTCCTTTGGGGAGCACAGTTACCTTCAACTTAGTCTTTCTTTATAGACTCAGCAGCTTTCATCCTTCCTGGACATGTTATTTTTAAGTGAAAAAATTTCACAGCCCTCTTTGCGAGATGTTCATTTCTTAACTTCCTTAACAGTAGCCATCGTAAATGTAAATAAAGTTAAAAACAAAACTCTCACAGCAAAAAAAACTTGTTTTAATCACCGATCACTTTCAAAGGTCTCGGAAACGCGTAATCCGTATTTTCATGAAATTTTTATATATGGGATTCAGAAAATCATGTATACAGGAGTCCTCTGTATGCATCAATTTCCTGGATGCCAAATTTAAGGGCTTGCTTGTCCTGCTTCGACCACCTGTTGATTGGGAAATTGTGTTCATTAGTTGATCCTTTTAGCTGTGCTGATATTTACAACCAGAAATTTCAGTGGCTGAAAGACCCACAAGCTAGGCGGCAAGATCAAAGACTTAACTAGCTGCAGAGTGGTGAGAAAATGTGCTGCTATGTTTTTTTTTATCTGACCGCGACATCAAAAGCCAGGCGGCAAGATCAACTAATTGTTGAACAAAGTATTGGTCTTAACTGGCAGGTTGTCGACATAAACGTCTGAAAACAAAGGATTTGTTCAAGCTGGGACCAATGGCTTCTGTCGACATATACGTTTTTCTTTTACCTCGACGTCGACATAAGCATGACAATTTGATAGTAATAGTAGACCATGGGACCGGGACTTTGCTTTTTTGTCGACATAGGCGGTTTGTCGAGATAAGCGATGTCGATATAAACGGGTAGGACTGTACTCTTTTTCAGGACTGTTATGCATTCCTTTCTTTAAAAGAACTCCTATTTAGGAATCTTATGTATCCCAGTCATTAAAGGTACTACTATTTAGGAATCTTATGTATCCCAGTCATTAAAGGTACTACTATTTAGGAATCTTATGTATCCCAGTCATTATGGGTACTCCTATTTAGGAATCTTATGTATCCCTGTCATTAAAGGTACTCCAAATTAGGAATCTTGTGTATCCCTGTCGTTAAAGTTACTCCTATATAGGAATCTTTTTCCAGTCATTAAGGGTACTCCTATTTAGGAATCTTATGTATCCCAGTCATTAAGGGTACTCCTAATTAGGAATCTTATGTATCCCAGTCATTAAAGGTAATCTTATTTAGGAATCTTATGTATCCCAGTAATTAAAAGTACTCCTATTTAGGAATCTTATGTGCCCCTGTCATTAAATGTACTCCTTTTAAGAATCTAGAATCTTATGTATCCCATTCAGTAAAGGTACTGCTGTTGAGTCTGTTAGGGATTTACAACTGTCAGAGTAAAATCAAGCTGACCTATCATTTTCACACTGCTGCTGTAATAGAATGACATTGTAGATGAGGGATTGGAATGAATTAGAAAAAACAATTACAAATTAATCTTCATTGGCTCCATTTGGCATAATCATTGTTTTTAGCATGTTCTTCTTAACTATGGTATTAGACTGTATGCATGTATTATCTCTGTTAATGTGCTTTGTCTGTCCATCTATTACAGGCAATCTGTGTCGGTGCACGGGCTATAGACCAATCATTGATGGACTAAGAACTTTTACCAAGGTACATCCCCATGATGTATAAATGACCATTTGATCTTGCATCTAGTCACATTTATCTCCATGGACATTGAAAATACATCTGTTCAGTTTGACAGTTGTGGAAAACCCCAATTTAAATCCCTATGTAATTGCCTTAATTATAAAAAAAAAACAACATCTGTCTAAAGTGGATAGAAGATGCAAGTTCTAAATGTATCTTTGTATATGGAGATAAATTTGGATTGTGACCCACATTAGCTGCTAAATAATTTACTGCACCTTTTTCCTTATGTGGGGAATTTTGTTTGAATTCCATTAAATATTACTTGTTATTAAATTTTTCATTGGAAAGTCCTCCAGTTATTTATTGCAGATATGTACATTAAAAATACAAAACTTTTTGAAGATTAAACAACACTTATTTCGTAAGGACAAGATTGACAATCCCCTTCACTTGTCCCTTTTAAATAGATTGTACTGTCACTTTATTTCATTAAAAGAGATGTGCGTGAGCTTTGATTGATACATTAATAAGAGTAAGATGGGTCACCTACTTTCCCATAGACTATGGACATTGACAGTGGCGACATTTAGCAACTTAAGTGAAGCTCATGTCTGAACCTGACACATCCAGCTTACAGTCTAAACATAGTCTTATTTCACATACAGCTTAACAATCCTGAAACACTTGCCTCATGCCATAAAGCAGCAGACCCAGCTTCCAGTCTAAAACGAGTTATGTTTCTCATTCTACTTGACAATCCTGAAATACTTCAGACATAGTTCTCATACTTTTATGTGTCTTCAAAATCAGGATATTTTCTTGGCAATGAAAAGTTTTAATAATGAATTTGTTATTGCTGTTTCACTAGGAATATTGCCAGATGGGGGACCAGTGTTGTCGCAGCCAAGTTAAGGGAGACTTTAGTAAAGAGTCAGGGGTAAGTTTTTTCCATGGATTGAATGCATACAGGAATAGTTTCCAAATACAGCCAAACCTGTCACTAGTGACACACTCAAGGGAATAGGCAAAACTGGCTGTTACACACAGGTGACCTATCTACACAGGTTCACCTTTTAAAATTGGATTTTAAACAAATACCTTGCATAAAATATTATTATTAATATTATTATTAGTAGTAGTATGTCCATTGTACAGAAAAATCATTATTATTATTATTATAAGTAGTAGTAGTAGTAGTGGTGGTAGTAGTATATCCATTGTACAGCAATAATCATAATTATGGGTGTATGTAGTCCTTTCCTAAATTTATATTCCGCACAAGGTTACTGTATCCAGTTCACTTTAGTCCATCCTATAAAAGAAATCATCGTCAACATAAAAATGTACATCAATTTTAATTTGTTAATGATGTAAGAAACATTATTTGGATTAGTCAGTTGCTTAACTAACCAAACTAAAAAGTTGATTTTTGTGAGAATTCTGTGATAAATGCAAAGTCATAGTTGTACATGACTATTTATTGTGACTCATGAAAAGAAACATCAACTGACTATACAAATTTGAATATTGAATGACACCCAGCTCTTATGAAAAGGGCTAGTTAAAATCTTTTCTTAAAGCAGAAAATTTTTCTTCAGAGAAAGCTTTAGATCAAGATATACAACTGTACCTGGCACAGAATGCAACTTCCATGTCTGCTGTGGTAAGGCAGTTGCTTTTCCCACCATCCGACAAATGAATTGCATCAACCCTGTGCACTAATGGTACAAACTGCCTTGCTTTATAATTTGACATATTGATACCTTTTTATAATGTGACCATAGCTCTAAGTTAGATGAGATTGATTTACATGAAATTCAAATATCAAAGCATTTCCTTCCTCATGAACTATGATTCAGTTTTAGAAGGGCATCAGTAACAGGGGAATAAATTCTTGCCTGGTTTAAAAAAAAACAAACCACTGTCATTTTCTAAATCAACATCTTCATGTGCAAAACTGAGAACATTGTGGCATGGATGCATCTGGTGCAATCAAGTTGTCCATCTCCAGCTACCCAGATATGACTGTAGCAGATGGCTCTATCCAATGAATCTTTAGATGGGAATGTACCACTAGAACATCAAGAAGGAGAACTAAGGTCACGCAGGGCATGTAATACAAGGTGCTATTGATGTAAACTTATTACAAGTCAAGCAAATGTTGTGATACTGAACTTACTGTATTTTAAGCATGTCATTGCTACTGAAGAGATGATAAAAAGACCATCCACAGGAAATGATGATACAACATTTAAAAAATACAACAGCAACCTAACCACAAAAAAACTGAAACAATTTCAATTAGTTCTTGCAGTACATATATACAAACCACAGGTATGAACTGATATTGGTTGTGATTAAACAATCAAGTCTACAAACTTAGTAAATATATTTTAAACTCTCCTCTGAAAATCACAAGAAAGGTTACCAGTACTTGGAAGAATCCTTGAAAGAAAATATTACAACAAAC
Organism: Unio pictorum; assembly: GCA_030141615.1. Taxonomy (NCBI): domain Eukaryota; kingdom Metazoa; phylum Mollusca; class Bivalvia; order Unionida; family Unionidae; genus Unio; species Unio pictorum. The sequence goes on along the minus strand of JARLTB010000140.1, from coordinate 10,291,848 downwards.
ATTTTTATGGATGTATCAAAATATCTTGTATGACAAAGAGAGGCAATGTGGAATGATGTTCATCATACCAGAGTGAAAGGTAAAAGTCACCATATAGACATGAAAGATTCAGTTCTCATCTTCATAGGTTTCACTGGTGCAGATTTATTTTCCCTGATATCAGTGTCATTTGGAAATATATTCAATGTAGACATTTAAGATTTAACTTTTCCTAAGACTCTGATGCTAAATAAAATAGAACAAACTAAGCAGTGATCAAAGTGTTTATGAAGAAAATTGTACATGAGACAATCAGACTTGTCCTAATTGTCACCTTTACTCTGTAATCACTTGTTCACAACAGCTATTTTATATTTCCCGAGCAAATTTCCAAAATAGATGTTTTTCATGCAATGGTCACCTGCCTTCTGCAGTTAGCAGCCAAGTTTTTCCTATTCAAAGAATGGTTTCTACCCAAAAGAAGCAGTCATTAGAACATATCTATGATGTGATGGGTGGTGTTACTGTGTCATACATGTATGTCATACACAACATAGGGACTAATATTGGTATGGTATTTGTAGTATTATGACCAATATTTAGAATACAGAAGTGAAAATTTAAAAAGAACTTAGAGTAATGCAAATTAAATCCCAAAATGTTTTAGCATCAGTCCAAATGAACACAAAGTTTTAACTATATATTAGTGGTATTCCAAGTAAGATCCAATGTTGAAGGTGTTGATGTGCATATTGTCTTGAATGTACTGATTAAACAATGGTCTGAAGTGTGATGATGTGCCAACAATGTTGTGATGAATTGTAATAATATAATCCAAAATATGCTTGTTTTACTTCACTATTATTCTAAACTAATATTCCTGGCCAAAAATATTATTGAGCATTGTAATTCCAGAGAATAATAAGCTCAATAAATAATTCCAGCCCAAATGAAGTTCTGAAGAAAACAATAAGACTGATTTCTACTTAAGATGTTATGGCAGGAACAACTATTGTTTCCAGTAAACAAGATGATAAACCCTCTATTGGACCTAGGTCATAATTAGCATTTTCTAAGTAATATTACTTAATGGAAAATTCCATTTTAAAAGATTCTGTTGATGATATTATAATAAAGAACATGGTAAACACAATGTCCTTGACTCAGATCAAGATAATGATCCTAATATTTAACCTGCATTGATAAAAATATTAGCTGTGCATTATTTGTTTACCAAAATAAAAACAAGATCAGTGTCTTTAGTCAGGAACACAGTGAATTTAATGTTGGACAAGTCATGTACAAAATACAATTACCCGTAGCATATAATGAATGAATGCAAATTTTCTATACATAACTGAAGTATGTGCATGTTATACTTTTTCATTGTGGCCCACAATGCCTCGTGCCATACTACTGAACTTCACAAACTCCATCAACCATAAGTTCTAAAATATAACTTTTTAGGCTTTACTTGAATCACCAATGGCTCATTCTGTACCAAATTACAGTCATTTTGATATTTAAACATTGAATCACACTCCCACACTATTTCAGTTTCTGCCATAATACTTGGATGGACACATCCAACTTCAAAGAAATGTCAATGCTAATCACAAATTAGCGACTCATTGTTAATAAAGATGGTTTAAAGCATAATTTTTCAAGGCAGCAATGATTAAACACATTTGTTTCTTCAGCTTGCATCTCTTTGATTTACACATCTTTGAAAGGGATTCGGTTGTTCCACTTTGTGCACTTGACCTATGTAATTGAATGTAATGGGCTGCCCCACATCAATGAGTAAGTAATATCACTCATGCTTTTGTCAGTCAATTATGCAATCTGGAATGGTGGCTTCTATATCTAGAGGTAGTGCAGCCTATTTACCCTAATTTATAAAATCATACCTTATACTACAAAAAGTTCTTTATAAATCCACGGTAAAGAAAGTTCCATAAAACTTTTAGATTTTTGTCTGTTCCTTTCCTGCTTCAGAAATCTGTTTTAAGTCTTTAAATGATTCATTATTTTTGTACATTCAGTTGTCCACAGAACTGTATGACAAATCAGAATTTTCTCCTTTGGATTCAACACAGGACCCAATATTTCCACCTGAATTACAGGTGAGTAGAAATGTCATGATGCTTTGCCTCCTGCTCCATAGAGTGCTAGTCATATATATATATATATATATATATATATATATATATATATATATATATATATATATATATATATATATATATATATATGGATATTTGACGATTCTTTAGTCATCTCTGTATATCAGTGATATTGGAATATGCTTCAGTCACCATTTAACCCTGGGATATTTGAGTATTCTGCATTTATCAGTGTATGTCTTGGGTATAGAGATATTCATCATTGATCAATTTAGATCAAGGGTATTGGAATATTCTTCAATGATCAGTGTAGATCAAGGATATTAAATTATTCTTCATTGATCATTGTATATCAAGGATATTAAATTATTCTTCAATGATCAATGTAGATCAAGGATATTAAATTATTCTTCATTGATCATTGTAGATCAGTGTCTTGAATTATTCATCAAAGATTAATGTAAATCAAGGATAGCAATGTAGCTTGAAATGGCACATTCTTTAAGTAAGAAACATACAGATGCTTGAAAGTTTTTGTTCACTTATTCGACAGCTAATGATTACAAATCTGTATCACTTATTAGACAGATAATGATTACAAATCTGTATCACTTATTAGACAGATAATGATTACAATCTTTATCACTTATTTGACAGATAATGATTACAATCTTTATCACTTATTTGACAGATAATGATTACAATCTTTATCACTTATTTGATGGATAATGATTACAAATCAAGGGTATTGGAATATTCTTCAATGATCAGTGTATTTATCACTTTTTTGACAGATAATGATTACAATCTTTATCACTTATTTGATGGATAATGATTACAAATATTTATCACTTATTTGATGGATGAATTACAAATCTGTATCACTTATTTGACAGATAATGATTACAATCTTTATCACTTATTTGATGGATAATGATTACAAATATTTATCACTTATTTGATGGATGAATTACAAATCTGTATCACTTATTTGACAGATAATGATTACAATCTTTATCACTTATTTGACAGATAATGATTACAATCTTTATCACTTTTTTGATGGATAATGATTACAAATATTTATCACTTATTTGATGGATGATAATTACAAATCATTATCACTCATTTGACAGATAATGATTACAATCTTTATCACTTATTATGGATAACAATAACAAATCTTTATCACTGATTTGATGGATAATGATTACAAACCTTTATCGCTTATTTGACAGATAACAATTACCAATATTTATCTTTCATTTGACCAATAATGATTATAAATGGATTGATTGTCATAAAATTTATCAACATAATTTTATTATGTACCCATTTTTATTCATATGTTTTTGATATTGCATTTAATATTGATTTTCAATAATTGTTTCCATATTGCATACTCAGGCTTACCAATTGGGTGGTTTTGGTTATATCCATGCATAGATACTCATCAAGGAACTGAACCATTCATTAAGGATTTCATCTGTCCTATGAATTCTGTCCAAACTAAACAAACTTCACACATGATGTATCTGTTGTCTTGTGGTTTGTTAAATTGGGGCAAAGAGACTTCACACATTACATATCTGTATACTCATGCTTTGGTCTAAGTTTGGCAAAGAAACTTCACACATGATGTATGTGTAGTCTCATGGTTTGTTCTAATTTGGGGCAAAGAGACTTCACACATGATATATCTGTAGTCTCATGGTTTGGTCTAGGTTTGGCAAAGAAATTTGAGCATGACTTGTTGGTAGTCTGATTGCTTGTTCTAAATTTGGGAAAAGAATCTTATTGTTTGCTGAAAGTTGGGTCAATGAACTTGGAAAATATGTATTGGATGTTTGTTTTAAATTGGGGCAAAGAACTTGGAATACAACATATCTTTAATTATGTGATTATATCATATCATTCAGTGGCTGTTTGATAATCTTCCTGAAGTTTAAACTTTTTGGGTCTGTCTCAAAGGAAAATCAGTGACTATTCAGAGTCCATCAGCATTGTGTTAAAAGTTAATTAATGAAGATAATTAACAAAGCAAATCCAGTTAATAAGGACTCTTTTCTAATATTGGGCTTATGTGAAAGTTTATTATCAGCAAGTTTTTTTGACAGATACCATTATTGCTCTATAAATCTGATCTGTTAAATTATTTTTCCTCCTTTTAGACAAATACTAGTTATGCTTCAGAGGACCTGTACTTCTGTGGGGAGAGAGTCAAGTGGTACCGTCCTACAACCCTTATTCAGCTTCTGAAACTAAAACAAAAATATCCAAAGGCACGACTTGTCATTGGAAATACAGAAGTTGGTAGGTGTTGTAAAACAAATTATATTGTAAAAACGACGAGGTATTAGCAGTAAAAATCAATTGCAAAACAAAGGATGATGCCATGAAATGTAGAAGTTTTTGGGATACATTTTTTCTACTTATCAAATAAATAAGAGTTCTCACCATGTCAAGACAGAAAATAATCCAGATAGAAGGAAAATGATTTTTATAACTCAGTTCAAAGTCACTGAGATAGATTTTAATTGTGGAAAGTTTCATTGTGAAAGTTGTTGCTTGTCGGCTACGTTTTTTTTAAACCATGAAAATTCATTGATGCACTGTTTTGATGATTAGTTGTCTAATATAGGAACATTTCTGAAGTTTGACAATTAACTGTGTAACACAGGAACATTACATGTGTGACAGTTAGATGTGTTACAGTGTAACACAGGAACATTGCTGAGTGTTATGAGTCTGTGCTCTTAAAATAAGTAACAGAAAAGTGTGAAAGACATCAAGTTTTGTAAAATTTAACAAATGACCTGTATTACACTCAGGAAATTCCAAAACTATGACCCAACTAAACATATTTGCTCCTTCTATTAATAATTCCTGTTATTAAGTCCAGACATATGGAGAATAATTTAGCTATGTATTAGTTGTTTACATAAAATCAGATCAAGCAGAAATGAACTCAGTTTTGGATAAGGTCAAGTCCAGCATACAATGTGACCTTACAATAATAGCATGTAATAAAATTTTTAAAAACCCACCTAACAAACAATTAAATTAAATATACATAACACTGAGATTAGACAATTAACTGCCTAATACAGGAACATTACTGAAGTTTGCCAATTAGCTTCCTAATACAGGAACATTACTGAGGTTTGACAATTAGCTGTCTGATATAGGAACATTACTGAGGTTTGACAATTAGCTGTTAATACAGGAACATAACTTAGATTTGACAATTAACTGTGTAATACAAGAACATTACTGAGATTTGACAGTCAGCTGTCTGATACAGGACCATTACTGAGGTTTAACAGTTATCAAATACAGGAACATTACTGAGGTTGATAATTAAATGTCTAATACAGAAACATTACTGAGGTTTGATGATTAGCTGTCTAATACAGGAACATTACTGAGGTTTGACAATTAACTGTAACACAGGAAAATTATTGAGGTTTGACTGTTAGCTTCCTAATACAGGGACATTACTGAGGTTTGACAATTAGCTTACTAATACAGGAACATTACATAGATTTAACAATTATCTGTCTAATACAGGAACTTTACAGTGATTTGACAATTAGTTGTCTAATACTGGAACGTTACTGAGGTTTGATAATTAGCTTCTTAATACAGGTTTGATAATTATATAGCTAATTCAGGAAATTACTGAGGTTTGACAATTAAATGTAACACAGGAAAATTATTGAGGTTTGACAATTAGCTGTATAATACTGGAACATTGCTGAGGTTTGACAATTAGCTGTATAATACAGGAACATTACTGAGGTTTGAAAATTAACTGTAACACAGGAACATTACTGAGGTTTGACATTTAGATTCCTAATACAGGAACATTACTGTGGTCTGACAATTTGCTGTCTAATAGAGGAACATTACTGAGGTTGGACAGTTAGCTTACTAATACAGGAACATTACTGATAGTTGACAATTAGCTGTCTGATATAGGAACATTACTGAGATTTGATAAGCAGTAGTCTGAAACAGGAACAGTTACTGAGGTTTGACAATTAACTTCCTAATACATACAGGAACATTACTGAGATTTGACAATTAGCAGTGTAATACAGTGGGTTACAGAAGAGATTCTTAATCTGTGTGATGCCCGAAGAGACCTAAAAAAAACACCATACACACAACAGGGGCAGTGGAGCATCGAGAAATAAACAAGAATATCAGAAAAAACTTGAAGAAAGCAAAAGCAGATTGGATTGCACAAAAGTGCACAGAAATAGAGACCAGTCTGATAAAGAATAACAGCAAAAAGGCATTCCAAATTGTGAAAGAATCTCATCAGACAGAAGCAACTAAGAGTCAGTACCATTCAAGACGAAAATGGAAAATGTTTCACAGAAGCAAGTGACATTGCAGAAAGATGGACTGAGTATTGTAAAGAACTCTACAACCATCCCTCCACAGGAGACGCAGAGGTGCTTGAAGTTCCAAACTCCACAAATGATGATGATTTCTCCATTCTCAAAGAAGAGGTGGAGTCCGCAATAAGAGCACTGAAGAAAGGGAAGGCAGCTGGAGTCGACAACATCCCAGCTGAATTTATCAAGAATGTTGGGGATTCAGTGATAGAGCTACTAACAAAAATCTGCAACAAATCTGGCAGACAGGCGAATGGCCAACACAGTGGACCCAGTCACTGATTATAACACTCCCCCCAAAAGGCCATCTCCAGCTGTGCCAAAATTACAGAACTATCAGTTTGATCAGCCATGCGAGTAAGGTGATGCTGAAGATCATCTTGAACAGACTGAACCCACAAGCAGAAGAAATAATCACTGAAGAACAGGCAGGGTTCTGGAGTGGAAGAAGCCCAACAGAACAAATATTCAATCTTAGGGTTCTGTGTGAAAAGTACTCACAACATTAACAAGACATCTATCATGTGTTCATAGATTTCAAAAAGGCTTTTGACTGAGTGTGGCATGAGGCATTGTGGGCCGCAATGAATAAGTACAACAGTTGACCAACACCATCAAGCAGCTGTATGCTAAGGCTACCAGTGCAGTAATTGTTCAAGGTTCTGTGGGGGACTGGTTCAAAACTACAGTTGGAGTACGGCAAGGCTGTCTCCTGTCCCCCACACTTTTCAACATCTACTTGGAGCGCATCATGAGCAAAGCCCTGGAAAACAATTGTGGGACAGTCAGCATTGGAGAACGTAACATCACCAACCTCTGCTTTGCAGACAACATTGATGGGCTGGCAGGCAGTGAAGATGAGCTTGCCACCTTAGTGAAGAACCTGGGTGAAACATCTTCCAAATTTGACATGGAGATAAGTGCCGAGAAGACAAAGCTGATGACAAATAGTGGCAAACAAATCAATAGGAACATAATTAAAGTTTGACCATTAGCTGTCTAGCAAAGAACATTACTGAGTGCTGCAAATCCCTGAATATTGTGTAATAAAGAACTTTTAACTTGTTTTCATTTTATTTGAAGATTATGAAAATCATTGAAATAATACAATATGCATTCAATGCAAACATTGTATGGCATATAATTTAATGTAGCCCATTCCCTCATAGCACTTGTCACTCTGTTACATGGCTTTGCAATGTGCTATAAATAGTATAGCAAGCTACTGGCTGATAGTACCCCTGTATAACTTGTCACAAAACAGAATTACATTGATTTATGCATAATTAAAGATATTATAATCAAATTTTAGTTCTTAATAAATTAAATGTCTTTATCTTAATTATATCCAGTCATCTAATTGGTCAGGATCAACTAAGCATCTTTAGTTCACACCCATCAGAACTGAAATAAATGTTTTTGTGCTCAATCCACTGGTTCTGCTTTTTGGAGAAGATGCAGAGAATTTTGGGCAGAATAAATTGCAAGCTAATATTTGCTGATAGCAACTATGAGGATAGTGTATCAGAAATTACAGCTCCTCAGTATGGTGTAAATATAAAATAATGTTGTAATGATGATACTGAATGGTTGATCAAAGTTCTGCACACTGCAGTATTTTTGCTCAATTTTCTCCACACTGCAGTATCTGCTCAATATTCTACACACTGCATGAATCTGTGCTCATTGATCTGCACACAATGAATCTGTGCTCATTGATCTACACACTGTATGAATCTGTGCTCATAAAACTGTAATTCTTGTTTATATTGTTTAAAATATAAACTGATGACCTAGGGATATGATAGATGCATGTTCTTAAATTTGCCATTTGTGTGGAGCCACGGGATGTGAGTGATAGAGAGGATTAATTGGTGCTTATGCCAAGTCTTGCAACATTCTGCTCTGCTACAGGTTTCTTGTGTTAAGTGCAGCTGAAAATTTCACTGTATACATTAATATTTTTAATTAATTTTGCTGTTTGTCTTAATTACTTGTGAATGAAAAATCCTTGGATGCTGGTACGAGTAGTGGTTTTTGCAATTTTTATTTCTTTAGGAGTGGAAACGAAGTTGAAGAATATGCACTACCCAGTTCTTATAGCTGTGACACATATACCAGAACTGAATGAGATTAGGGAGAGGGAGGAAGGGGTGAAGCTTGGAGCCTCTGTGACCCTCAGTCAGGTGGAGGAGGTACTGAAAGAGTGCCTTGAGAAATATTCAGGTAAATATAAAAAATTTGGAAATTGCTGTACCAGTAGTTTACTTCAGTTTAAAAAAATCAGGCCAAGATAAACACAGAATTTATTTGCTTTGAGAAGATAGCTACATAATTAAATATACTTTTGGAGGTTTAGAGAAAAAAACATTATAAATATGAATGAAAAATATTGAAGTTAATGTAATGTAAATTCGTGCACATTCTGTTACCCACTGTAAGTGTCTTGCCATGAATATCCAAGCCTTAGACATGTATATTATTCTAGATGTCTATCAGTACTTCTCCAAGGTGTAGACAAAATTATCATTCCAGATATCTGACCATTGTTCTTCCAAGTATTCATGTCAGAACAGGCACCTCCATGGTTTGGACAAGACCAAAATTGTAGATGTCCTACCATGTTTCTTCAAGTCTTGATATTTGACAGTGATTCTTCAAGTCTAGATGTCAAAGCAGACTTTTTCAAGTCTTGATATCAATTCAAGTCTTGATGTCAAAGCAGACCTTTTCAAGTCTTGATGTCAAAGCACTTTTTCAAGTCTTGATGTCAAAGCAGACTTTTTCTAGTCTTGATGTCAAAGCAGACCTTTTCAAGTCTTGATGTCAAAGCAAACTTTTTCAAGTCTTGATGTCAAAGCACACTTTTTCAAGTCTTGATGTCAAAGCACACTTTCTCAAGTCTTGATGTCAAAGCACACTTTTTCAAGTCTTGATGTTGGACCCTGCATCTCCAAGTTTAGACAAGGTCATAATTCAAAATAATTGACCATTCTTTTCCAGCTTTGGACAAGTTAATCATTCTAGATGTTTGACCATGCTTTTCCAACTCTGTTGTATTGACATATCTCAAGAAGCTTTTAGATATGATCTGGTACATGTGCTCAGACTATCTGAAGCATACTGAGTCTGTTAATGGAACTCAGACATTTCCTTCTCCCAGTCAGATCTTGCAATGAGGATGTAGCCCCTAAAGCCCCCTCATTGTGGTTGAAGTGGGTAATATATACAGCATTCTCTGACTTTTTTCCAGAACAGAGTCATCTCATGAAGATCTCTGCTCACAAAATAAGAGCAATCTCTACAAGCCTTGCCTTTGATTGTAATGTTTCTAAAAAAGATTTTGTCAAGGCAATCGGTTTGCATGTGCAGTCAACCTTCTCTAGTAGTTATCTTCACAACTTGACCCCACAAGGACACATTCTTGATCTTGTAGACCAAGACTTGGTTGCACCAGTAGCTACCAGACCCAGTTGACATCAGCACAACCTTTGAATGAATCCCCTGCTGGATTCGCCAGAAACTGTTATTTGTAAGATCTAATTATTTTATCTGTCCAGATGTAATCCACGTTGCTCCAGTTTTGCTGCTTGCAGTTAGGAGAGTAGGTTAACATTCATATGGGTGTATCCAATATTCTCCTCTCAGAGGTTACCTAGAGTATAGGTTGAATACTCAACATTCCCTCTGCCTGATATCAATTTTTGTAATGTTAATGTGGTTGGGGAATGTATTTAAATCAGAAAGTTGTTGGTGTTGTAGGGTTTAATGCTATTTTTCAGCACACGATTATACATGGCGGCCAGTATTATTGGTGGAGGAAGAACCCGAGAAAAACCCCGGAAAGAACCACCGACCCACGAGAAGCTACTGGCAAGCTTTCTCACATAACTACATTAGCCGAATCTTAGACTTGAACCCATGCAGACAGAGGTGAGATGGCAGTGATCCATAACGGAGTGCGCTTTAGACTACTCAGCCACTCAGGGCCCCTTAAATCAGAGTTTTTTTTATAGTAAAGTATGTTTTTCTTAGAATACTTACTAGATCTCATCAGTTTAATACCCACCAAACCTATTTGAATTGCAGGCATCCGTTTACAGAATGTTCCGCTCAACTTGAAACTAGTGCCACCTGTAGGCAGCAAAGAGGAGATAATGGGAAAGAGTTATTGCCCTTTGTCCATATTTTACAGACAGAAAGACAAATTTGCATCTTTTGGGAAGCTGGATTTGGAAGTAGTAGGACTTATATTCTTTATGTTTGTGTGATCAGGTAGTTTTTCTGGGGGGGGGGGAAACAAAGAACAGTACTAGCCCCTCCAACCCTCAGATGACTAGAGAGATCCTCGTCGAATTGGCGGACAAACAATAACAACATTCCATCAGCACAGATATATCCTGGTTTCAGCTATGGTGTTGTTTTCAAAGATAATCAATATCAGACTTCCTTATCATTGACTTCCGGGACTGAGTACAGTGATCTATTATCCTAGTAAACAGTCCAAGCTTCATGATGCATTTGTCTTCTGGCCAGTGCTGACATGGTATTGCAGACCACCTAAACCATTCTTGGACCACCTTGGTAACTTGGTACTAGCTGTGGTGTCCATTATTTTGATAGCCAGTATTGATTTGGATACACAGAGTCAATCATAAAAAATGTCTCCTTGTTCAACAAATCTTCAGCTTATGCCATCTACTACCAGGGATGGTGTGGTGATTTATTTTCCCAGCATATTTAGCTCACAGTACCACCACCAATTTATTTAATCATGACATAATACTTGACCTGTACCAATATGGTACTGTTATGACTCTATGCTCTTAAACTAAGTAATAGAAATAAGCAAAATTAGCAATTAGTGAAAAACGTAACCTGAGTTACTATGATTCTGTGTCTTAATATGGCTAACTTGTGTCTCAATACAACCCACCTGACTTAATCATGTAATACAAAAATTACTCCAAACTGTACATAGTTTCATTATATTGAATTAATATATCACACAATTATACTATGACTGTTACATCATGGCTATGTTATTGTGTCAGAACACAACCTAGTTAACTTATATCACAATACAACCCAACTATCACAACCTAGTTAAATTATGTCACAATACAACCCAACTAACACAACCTAGTTAAATTATGTCACAATACAACCCAACTAACACAACCTAGTTAAATTATGTCACAATACAACCCAACTAACAACCTAGTTAACATATGTCACAATACAACCCAACTAACACAACCTAGTTAACATATGTCACAATACAACCCAACTAACACAACCTAGTTAAATTATGTCACAATACAACCCAACTAACACAACCTAGTTAACATGTCACAATACAACCCAACTAACACAACCTAGTTAAATTATGTCACAATACAACCCAACTAACAACCTAGTTAACATATGTCACAATACAACCCAACTAACATAGCCTAGTTAACATATGTCACAATACAACCCATCTGACACAACCTAGTTAACTTATGTTACAATACAACCCAACTGACACAACCTAGTTAACTTATGTCACAATACAACCCATCTGACATAATCATCCAATCAAAAATTACTCTAAACTATAAATAGGCACATTATATATGATGAATTTAGAACTCGTAAACAACTCGTCTATTGCTCTATCAAAAATATAGACCCTACAGGGATGGACCAAAAGTTAAACACAATACAGGTGTGCAACTGGACAGTTCAGTACTGCTTCCTGTACTAACATTTATCATCATTTTCTTGATAGCCATTCCCGGACCATGTCTCCAGCCTCAGTATACCCATGATCTGTGCCATCAGGGTTAGCCGATATGGCAATCTGTCTTCCTTATATATTTTATTAAGTGCCATTCCCAAAACATAGACACACAGCCCGACCAGCCCTGGATTGGAACTTTTCTCCCATACTTTCTTGTACCAGACCTAATGAATCTTTGTAGTCTATTTTCAGATAGGTCCAGCTCAGAGCCTGATTCAATAGCAACATGGGGCCAGCCAGGGTGACTAACCATTCTTGGACCCCCGCCACCCCAATATATGCCTTAGACATTTTGGTGATATCCATGTAATCACCTTGAGATCATTGTGTATCAACAATTGTAGATTCCCTGTCTTGTTTGTTGTCCCAAGCAGCCTACTTTGCCAGTTTTGTTATCATTACCTTTGTAGAAGGCCAGTTTTGTCATCGTTACCTTTGTAGCAGGTTTCCTTACAACCCTCACTGCTAACTAATGAATTTGAGGACACGCTCAAACATACACAGTCTTCCTTTCTCAACCAAATGTTGTCCAGAGAAGACCCAGCATTCAGTGAATCAATTGAAAAAGTCTTTTCTTTTTGTTTGATACTCAGTGTTGACAAGCCTTCAGAATTTCACCACAGAATGTGTAACATTATAAGTCAAAAGAGAATTACATGAATTGCATCTTGATACAGTATGGATTCCTTTGTCATCAAGGAAATCATGCCTCTTTCTGACCCACCTCTTTATTCATCTGGGCATGGAGTTCAAAATCTACATGTTTTGTGTATGCCTTCTTCTAAAATGCCTCATGTGGATAACATTTCAAATTGGAGAGTTGTATATTTTGATTCTGGAATAACATTTATTCTTAGGTGTTTTCAGATCAGTCATAAAACCATCTTATTCTGTGTTGCTGGTTCATGAGATTATCCTCTGATCCTAGTAGCAGGGTAAATGCAGTCATTGGAATCTTCTTCCCATGATATCCACATAATCCTATTCAAAGGCACAGCAGTAGTACCCGAAATGGACAACTGATCCAGAGAGAGAGAGACAGAGAGACAGAGACAAAGTTAGTTTCTGCTTGTCTTTTTACCACTAAAATAAAGATGTGATCATGTACAGGCAAATGAAGTTAGGATAATAGCAATGACAAGGTGGACAGAAGTTGAAGATGATATTGTCCAACTCTTAGTTCTGAGACCTTTCATCTGAAATGGGAAAGATTTTGATGTAGTGGAACCTGTGCTTTATCTGTTAACAGATCTATTTTTTAGGTCTCCAAACAGCTTTTGACATTACTATACTTCTGATGGATTTACTGAACAGACCTTTGTGTAAACTGAGTCTACTCACAGACACTGTACTAACTGTAGCGTGTATCTTAAACAAGGCCAAAAGGTGCTGCACATATGATAGGAGACTAGAGATATGACTCCCACCTGCACTTTCTTTTTCGCCTAATGGATTCTGATCAGGAAATGCATGTCGGACAAAGTTTTGGAATAAAGTATGGCTGTTTAATACTTTACAAACATGATTGCTAAGTGCTATCCAGTTTCATCCTTTGAAAGAGGTACTGTTGCAGTAACTGATTATTGAAGGGATTTGGCACCATTCTTTCTTTCTTGAGATTTGATCAGTTTTGTTACTAAAATAAACTGAGATTTTTTAACATAAGAGATACAAATTTTGAATATGAATCAAGCTAGACGGACATATACAGTACGTCTCGATGTTTTATTGTACTGCTTTACCATCCCTCTTTTAACTTTTTTCCAGAATACAAGACAAGGGTTTTCCAGGCAGTTATTGAAATGCTACGATGGTTTGCAGGTAGTCAAATCAGAAATGTTGCTGTGAGTATTGAAATTTGTATACAATTTATATTTACAGGTGTTAGTAAGGAATATAAATCTATACAATTTATATTTACAGGTGTTTGTAAGGAATATAAATCATTATAATTTGTATTTACAAGTGTGAGTAAGGATTATAAATCCCTACAATTTATATTTACAGGTGTTAGTAAGGATTATAAATCCCTACAATTTATATTTACAGGTGTTAGTAAGGAATATAAATCCTTACAATTTATATTTACAGGTGTTTGTAAGGAATATAAATCCTTACAATTTATATTTACAGGTGTTAGTAAGGAATATAAATCTATACAATTTATATTTACAGGTGTTTGTAAGGAATATAAATCTATACAATTTATATTTACAGGTGTTAGTAAGGAATATAAATCTATACAATTTATATTTACAGGTGTTTGTAAGGAATATAAATCATTATAATTTGTATTTACAAGTGTGAGTAAGGATTTCAAAACCCATACACTTTGTATTGACAGGTGTTAGTAAGGAATATAAATCCTTATAATTTATATTATAATAAGGTTAAAATAAACACAAAAGTCATTATAATGTGGCAAAAATTTAAATCTCTTATGATTAGCCAAACTTCTAAATGGGTCATCTAAATATGGATACAATTAAGCCTACCAAATGTATCTCATCTACCTCCCTGGCATAAAGCATCAGACCAACAATAATGAAGGAAATATTACAGAATATAAGAATACATTTTATGTTTAATTTGTTCAGCATGGACAAATACAATTTTTAAAAGGTCCTGATATCAACATGTTCATAGGATTCCTTTAGTGCCAAACTGTCCATTTAATTTTGAAAATCCATCCAGATATATACCGGTTTCAGGATGGTTTTAGCACTTCACTGATTTTCTTGTTTATCATCGCCTCTTTGATATTCTGCCATTTCTTTTGGATCAGGTCTGTAAAAAAGCAAAATATTAGTTGGAAAAAAAATTGTGATGAATTAATAAGACAAACAGTATGCATAAAACGTAACTGTTATTGGCAGCTATAAATTTACAAATGTTTTGGAATCTTTTAGTTCTGAAAACAAGGTATTAAACTTGAAAATGCTATATTTCTGTAACTAACTATTTGAATTTGGGACCATCATTCTAAACTTTTTATAACATATACATTTAAGATTATATTCTGTTCATGGCTCAATGCCCGACAAGTTCAAACTAATGCATCATTATTTTACTGTATACTCCGATGCTGTAGGAATGCAAGCTCAAAATTATCATGGCAAACAGGATTTTGCAATAATTTGAATACACACTGTTTGACGGTTCTTTACAGTGGTAAAGTTTTAGCTTGTATGGATGCAAATATTTTATGTACAATTTCCTTAATAAGTTTACGATGAAAAAGAATAAACATTACTTTTTTGTAAAGTGCTTGCAATTATGTTGATCATACAAAACTTAAGTAGAATTTGCTATACCTGCAATTTGATTACAAAATATATTCAGTGTATCGTCTAGTGACACACATGTCCTTAC
The DNA here is from genome assembly GCA_030141615.1 of Unio pictorum. Lineage (NCBI taxonomy): Eukaryota > Metazoa > Mollusca > Bivalvia > Unionida > Unionidae > Unio > Unio pictorum. The sequence goes on along the minus strand of JARLTB010000140.1, from coordinate 10,276,177 downwards.
ATGGTTACGTCTGGAATTCCATTCTTCTATGGTAGCCAGTATGAGCCATAATTGACGAAATGTTGCTTATGATTCTACTTATCCTACACAAATAAGAAAGCAATAATAGTTAAACTACTTATAAAATCAGTAATATTTCAGTAATAATAATAACATTAATAAGAGATTTATTTGTATATATATAGATTTCTTTGCCCACACTGCACTTCAAATGGAGACTAAGTGATATATATTTTTTCGTGTTTAATTTCTGTTGTTATCATGGATTTCAACTTAATGGACATAAGTGTATTCATTTGAGTCATTGCATCCTAGTTTTATATAGTACATGTATGACAGGTCAGTCATAAGCAACGATACGAGCCCCTGTGCATTCCCAACTGAAAAACTGATGCAGTTTTGACCAAACTTATTACACATGCCAAGAGAGTTGCATAGGGGCATATTTTTATGTTTTGAATTTTATATATTTAGTATTTGTTTATATTACCATTGAAACAATATATAATAAGTTGTCCATCCATCGCACTGCATTGTTCTGGAGAACAGCTAATACAATTTTCAAGATATCTTGATAAAACTTAGTATATATATATATACTTGACTACCGATAGTGGTCCAGATGTGAATTGTGCTAGTCACATTCTTCATTTTCATTGCTGTTTATGCTGTGGTCTTTTTATTTGTCATCGTCCATTCATTATCCACACTTTAGTTTCAGGATAAAACTCCAAAACAAATTCAGAGCTCTAAAAAAAGTCTTGTACACTTAATAAATTAGTGTTGTATCTGTACCTTTGATTTACATCTCTATAATGAGTTTGTCTTTCTGTCCATCTGTCAATAATGGACACTTTCATTTTTAGTGTAAAAGTAACAAATCATTCAAGATTTTTCATTGAACTATGAACACATTTTAGAATGTTGGTGCTAGCCCAAGTAGTATAATAATTTAGGATGTTGGACTATAGGGTACTTTCACTTTCCCTCCAGGAACAATTTGGCTTGAATGACATAAAGTGTTAAATTCTAATTAGATTTTATCTACAAAATGATTTAGTTAATTGTGACTAAATCTGTTTGGAATATTTGCAGCTTGAGATCATTTTAGCAGAAAGTAAACTTCCATGTTCATTTTTATATACAATAGTGTGTATTGCATTAAAAAATACTCAAGTTTGTATAAACATGATTGTCATGACATCTTTCATTTAAAAGAGGCATAAACTTTAAACAATTTTTCAAGAGTTGCAGTTAAATTTGGATCACAAATGTTTGAATACATAATACCATTTTGTTGGTGAGTATGGTCAGGATTGCTCAAGTTCAAATCAGATGACTTCTTTTCAGAATGTATTAGATCAGATATATAAATCTGGAGACTGATTTCAAGCAGATGTTCACCATCTTATTATTGTTTTTGTCACTTAAGTGTACTAATATTTATGTTTTTCAAAAACATGTTATATCAATTCTTTTTTAAAGGCTATTGGTGGGAATATTATCACAGCCAGTCCTATATCTGACCTAAACCCTCTTTTCCTGGCGGCTGGTGCCAAACTGGAGGTTATTTCTTCCGGTAAGTTCTCCAAATGCAGGTTGGTTTCTCAGAATATCAGAGTAATTTGGCTTACAGACTAATAGACTCAATTTTAAGTCAACTGTAGTTTTATCCCCTCGATTCATCATTTAAAAAAGATGGCTGCTTTAATGCAGAACAGGTGGAAAAAAGACTAAACCATAAACTTGTTTGGTAAGTACAAACTTATTGTCTTCAAAAATATCAGTGATATTGGTTTCAGTATGGACTAAATGGAAAGGATAAGAAAATTATTTTCATTTCAAAAAATATATATTTATATTTAGATCCAAGCAATCAGGATTTACTTAAAAATATATGGGCTAGTGAGCATTTTCTAGAATTTCTTAAAAATGTATGGTCTAGTGAACATTTTCTAGAATTACTTAAAAATCTATGGTCTAGTGTGCATTTTCTAGAATTTCTTAAAAATATATGTGCTAGTGTGCATTTTCTAGAATTTCTTAAAAATATATGTGCTAGTGAGCATTTTCTAGAATTTCTTAAAAATGTATGGTCTAGTGAACATTTTTTAGAATTACTTAAAAATGTATGGTCTAGTGAACATTTTCTAGAATTACTTAAAAATGTATGGTCTAGTGTGCATTTTCTAGAATTTCTTAAAAATATATGGGCTAGTGAGCATTTTCTAGAATTACTTAAAAATATATGTGCTAGTGAACATTGTCTAGAAATACTTAAAAATGTTTGGGTTAGTGAGCTTTTTCCTGCTCTAATCTTGGTTGAATCTCCATCAGAACAGAGAAAGGAACAAAAATGAATGAAAAAGAAGAGCAAGAAGGTCCTTAAATTAGACAAATCAAAATAAGAAGTTCTATCAAAAACAATAGCTGAAAAAGAAAGTTAAAGGAAAAGGAAGAAAGATTTCTATAAGCTAATTTATGATGAGTTATTAGAAGAAACGGAATACGAATATGGAGACGATTGATCTCAAATTGTAAAAAATATGAAAATACCTATGGAAAATGAAATCTAAAAGATCTGCAAGGACAAATTAAAACTAAAAGATCAGCAAAGACATACCAATTTTAAAACACAATCCATATAAATAAGCAAAAAGATAAATATTACAATTAAATTATTAAGCAATATACAAATTATAACTTGCAAAGAATATAGCATACACTAGCTATATACAGCAGGACCCCGCTATAACACGGTAGTTGGGAGCCATAGAATCCGACCGTGTTATGAACCGAACCGTGTTATAAGCAACCATGTACAATACCAACATATTTTTGGATTTAATTGGGGGGGGGGTACATAAAGACGGGTGTGAAAATGCATCCATAATACAAATATTTCCATCGAAAATATCCACACACGGATGTAAAATATTCAATAATTTTGTCACAGATCATTATGTGACTGAATTCAATTAAAAGAAAATAACAAATTATGTAACGGGTGTATGTAATGAATGATGAAATAGTACATGTCCGTAGATTAAATAATGGAAGCTAAAGTGTATTCTTATAATATTATAACTACGTGTACATCTCAGGATCTTTCTGTCTCTGAATTCAGTCATTGTAAATTTCAGCACATTGTCCCACCCAAGCTGCTAGTTAAAGTCCTTTGAACTTGCCGCCCAGCTATTGCGTCATGTTCTTTTGATGTACTCTAATAAATACAGCAGGCAGAACTGGCTGTATTTTAACCACTGAATTATGTCACTGTAAATATCAGCACAGCTAAAATGATAAAGTAATCAACACTAACTTTGTCTCCCAGCTATTTGCATACGTACAGAGTACTCCTGCATGGAGTGATTTATGTGTCCCAGATCAAATATTTGCATTCAAATACGCATAATTAAGCGTTTCTGAGACCTCTGTGTCGTATACATTTTATACCATTACATTTCTCATCTGTTGATAGTTATTATTTTTTTAAAAACTCTGATTTTTAGCTGCTTTCTGCTAATGTCACGTTTGCTCTTGGCAAAGTCAATTATAGTTCTCAGTTGCAGAATTCGAATTTACTAGTCAACAGATTGCATAAAACAATACACACACACATGTTGGCGGCTTTTTGTTTCTTTGATGCTGTATAAATCGTTTCCCCCTGATTTGAACAAGTTTAGCTCGGCAGTTCACTTTATTGATAAACAATGTACTTAAATTAATTGATTTATACATTCTAGTGAGAATCTTTTATCAACCCCTGCATTGGCTGCTGCTTAGTTGTGTATGAAATTAAGAGAACATATATCGGAGATTATTAGAGCAATGATTGTATTCGGAATGCATTCAAGACAAACACAAAGTAGACACGATGGCTTCATTGCTCAGGGATCAGTAATAATAATATTGACACTTATGAGCTGTCATTTTTCAACAATAAACAAAGATCAAAATTCTCAGTAGGCCCAGCAATTGGTTCATATTTCCGATGTTTATTCTGGCACAAAACTAGAAGAAATTTGTTAATTTCTGAAATTTTAGGAGCCATACAACGATTATTTTATATTCGATTTTGTGTGATTTCCTCCCCAAAATGATAATACATTTTCTATACGTTTTTTTTTCTCCACATTTTTTAGACGAGTATGAGAATGAGAATTAAACTCTTGATGTATTTTATTTTTCATACTTAGAAAGATTTTTTTTTTTGGTCTTTGAGAAAAATACCTGTAATAAATTACCTGAAATTTCGGGAGCCATGCCACGAGCGTGTTATATCCGAATTTGTGTTATAACAGGGTCCCACTGTATATATATATGTCTTAGGTTTTGTTTTATTCACCTAACTATAGGCAGAAGTGAGAATCAGGGGTATTGATTTTTTTATATGTCATCCTGTTACCATATATTTCTGTATGTAATGCAAACCTTATTAAAAACTCTTTAGGCCCTGAGATATCATTAGCAGATCCAAATTAATGTGCACCTTTTTCCAAAACAGTTTAGACCTAGAGACCGTTCCAGTGGCCTAGTAGTTAGAGCTTGCACCAAGCATGCAGTATGTTGCAGTTTGAACCCTGGCTGAGTCATACCGAAGACTTATAAAAATGGTACTAGCAGCTGCTTTGCTTGGCACTCAGCATTAAGAGGTTATTGTTAGGACTAGTCGGCCTGATGTCAGAATCGTGTGACTGGATGGGACAAAATGCTACATGCCTGCATCATGATGCCCATGTGCTAGACATCAATATAAACAGCCACACTGCAGGAATCATAGCAATATGACTGAATTTTTTTAAAGCTGCATTAAAAATTGAATATAAAACACTTATGTGTGTACACACACACACACACACACACACACACACACACACACACAGAGTTTAGATCCAGACATATCACTAGAAGATCTGAATTAATGTGCACCTTATTGAGAACAGTTTAGGCCCACTCCCATCACTAGCAAATCTGAATTTATGCAATTTGTATGAAATAATTGGACTGGTATATGCAGTGTCAACCCTGAACTTTTGGGACATTGTGTGTTGAAAGGTTCATGTCCATGTTGTGTGCAGTGAGTAAGTGTCATATATACAGATGTATATGTTGGTAAATATTTGGGAAGTGTTTATTTAGCAGTGATGTCTATATCTTATTTTTAGTTTATATTAATGTATTATATTTAGTCAGGCTTTAAGAAGAAAAGTCTAATGTGTATATCAGTTTATTGTATTATTCAGATGGAGGGAGACGTAAAATAACAATGGATGACAAATTTTTCGTTGGATATCGAAAAACTGCATTGAACGATGATGAAATTCTATTGTCTATCACACTTCCATTCACAAGAAAGGTAAATACTGATGTACATTTACATTATAAAATCAAATAAACTTTTAACGTCTTAATCTGACCGACAAATAAACACATCAGCTTCTTAGTCAGAAGAACAATTGTGTTACCCTATTTCTGATACTACAAGGCTTTACAGGTTACCTAATTCTCTCTAGCACATTTGTATTAATCATTTTTAAACATGAAAACTGACAACATAAGTTAATTAGCTGGAAAAGTTGATGTCAAAGGATGGTTTTATTGATATTTAATTAAACCAATATTTAATTGGATTTTGACAGACACAAGTGCTTTTAAATTATTTCCCTTTGCAAAAATTAGTGGTCATGTTTAATACTAATTTTGAAAAAAATCAAGGATTTATTATCATTAAATATGACCATTAGTTATTGCAAAGGGAAATAACTTACAAGCAAGATTTTATTCAATCAGATCACAGTGATTTCAATGTTTATTCTTTTATTTTTTTCAATCAAATCACTGCTTTCATTATTATTTTTCCTTTGATTTTTTTCAATCAGATTACAGTTATTTAAACCTGTTGGTTTTTTTTTTCAAAGAGTGTATTTTTGCTATCAAAGGAGGTGAGAAAAGGAAGAGCGGCACATTGAGTCAAGAAGCACTATTTTTGTACATGCATTTTTTTAAGTATTAAAAAATGACCAATTAAATAACCACTCATAAATTTAAAAGGTGTCAACTATCAAAAACTAGCTGCACATTTGTCTCATTTTTGGTGATGTAAGTAATCTATGGTTTCTAAATTTTTGTAGTATCTACATTTTCTGTTGCCTTAATGTGCAATCCTATACAACATATCAGGCATGATATTATTAGTGTACTCTCTGTTTTTTTATGATGGTTTTATTATATTGATGATATTATTAATTATGATAAGGAACACATCTCAAGCAGACCAAGTAAAGATGAAAATCACCAAGATTTTGTTCTATGGAAGGTTATCCTCATTCACTTGTATTATTCAAAGAATGTCAGAAGTAAAAAAAATAATATCACAAAATTTGTACTTTTTTTTGCAGCATGAATACTTCTTTGGATACAAACAGGCTTATCGCAGAGAAGATGACATAGCCACTGTTAATGCTGGAATGAGAGTTCTGTTTGAGGAAAACACTAACATTGTCAAGGAGATGGCCTTGGCTTATGGAGGAATGGCACCCACAACTGTCATGGCCAAACAGTCAATGAGAAGGGCTGTGGGAAGGTCAGTAAGCTAAGCTTGGAGGTTTTAAAACTTTTGGAGCTTAAAGAAACTGAACTTATATATGAAATGTAATTTTAAAGGGTTTGTGTTTAACTAAGATATGAAATGTAATATCGAAAGGGTTAGTGTTTAACTCAGATATGAAATGCAATTTTGAAAGGTTAGTGTTTACAACAGATATGAAATGTAATTTTGAAATGGTTAGTGTTTAACTTAGATATGAAATGTAAGTTTGAAGGGTTAGTGTTTACCTCAGATATGAAATGTAATTTTGAAAGGTTATGTTTTACCTTAGATATGAAATATAATTTTGACAGGATAGGGTTTAACTTATGTAGAGGCAAAATGTAATTTTTAAGGGTTATGGTTTGACTTAAATATGAATGTAATTTTGAAAGGTTTGTGGTTAACTTAAATATGAATATAATTTTGAAAGGTTTGTGTTTAACTTAAATATGAGATGTAATTTTGAACGGTTTGTGGTTAACTTAAATATGAAATGTAATTTTGAAAGGTTCACGTTTAACTTGGATATGAAATGCAATTCTGAAAGGATAGGGTTTAACTTTAGTATGAAATCCAGTTTTGAAAGGTTAGGATTTAACTTAGATATTAAATTTAATTTTGAAAAATGTTAAGGAGATTTTTTAGTGTAATAAAGATGTTGTTACAATCTGTTAATCTTGACAGTCAGTAATATGACTATCAAGCTGTTAAGAAATAATTACTTTTCTTCTTCAAATATGTTACTCAATTATTTTGCCTTAGAAGACCATCAACTTCCTCACAAATCCAGCACTCCTAGGTTAAAACGTTTTAGCTAAACCCATGAAGGTGGCAGTTAAATAGAGTGATCTCCCCTTGAGACAGGATTGATGCTAAGTTCCATGAATACATTAGTTACTTCTGTTCATGCTTAATAACATGCTGTCTACAGACAGAGAGGCATCATAATCCACATACAAGCATTTTGGAAGTTTTCTTCATAAAGCATGTTGGAGGCATGTCACCTTTGAAAGGTAATAACCTCCATTTTTTAATTTCCAGCTTTTCTGTTCTTTCTTTCATCAATGAAAAAGTTTCAGGCTTTTCAGTGTCATCACTTTGCCATCTTTACACACTTAGGCACTTTTGGTACATACCTGCTCAGGTTGCAGTTGTCTCCCCTGACATTGCTATTGTTATGTATTGTGATGCCTCTCTGTAGACAGCATGTTATCAAGCATGAGCAGAAGGTTCAAATATGTACAGGTTTTACTTATGCTTGTCTGGTGTGTGAAATAGAAATAATATTGCTGTATAATATCTGCTACAGTTGGATACAGATAAGTTTTCTATATTCATCTAGTCGTAGCATCCACATTGTATTAATATATGTGATGCTCTATTGATTTTACTTGTCGAGGCTATCATTTGACATTTTCTATAGGTAACATTGACTTACAATTGATATTATAGCGTCTGCTATGTAAGTACAGTCAAACCCACTTATCTTGACCTTGGTTATCAGGAGAAACCGTTTATGTCAAGCATTTCAGTCTGGTTCTGAAAAAAAATCCTTCTTTGTTTTGCTAATTTATCCTCACTTTTTTGGGTCCGAAATACTGCATATTTTGATGAAACGCTTCATACATATGCTCAGCACTGGTGACACAAACAATTCCATTAAAAAAAAAATACATTCAGCAATACCAGTGGAATTTGCAATCTCAATCTCATCAGCCATTGATTCAATACATTTCTGAATGAAGCAGTGAAATCTGATCGATTATTGTGCTTTCAGTTGTTATCAATGATTGGAACAGACGTAGTTTTTTTATGTGTTAGTTAGTCTATTCTGGATTTCATGCATGTATTAAAATAATACAAGTTTTACTTATGCTTAATTTTAAAAAAAACAACAAAAAAACAACCTTGTTGATAGGTTTTCATTCCCTATGAGTAGCTGCTTTCCTTGGCAGCCTCATTAAGAAGTTTATGTTTGTTGTCTCAGGCACTGAGGCAGCTGTTGTTGTTGTTGTTGTTGTAGGGTTTAACGCCATTTTTTAGCACACGATAGGCTATACATGGCGGCCAGTATTATTGGTGGAGGAAGATCCCGGGAAAACCAATGGAAAGAGCCACCAACCCATGACAAGCTACTGGCAAGCTTTCTCACATACCCACATTAGCCGAATCTTAGACTCAAACCCACACAGATAGAGGTAAGATGGCAGTGATCCGTAATAGAGAGAACTTAAGACCACTCGGCCACTCGGGGCCCACTGAGGCAGCTGAAAATCTAGGCCAATTTAAGTACATGTAGCATGTAAATGCTGTAACATACTGCTGGACAATGCATGTCGTGGTTAATTGTTTACACGTGTTGGCCAACAATGGATTTTTTTTACAAAACAGTATTATTCAGTGTCCAAAAATCACAGAATTTGATTTTTTTAAATTAAAAGATCTTAATAAACTTCAATTATTTAGACCACATGTGTGCATCTCAATAGTCATTTGAATGACCAATTATTTCTTTTAGCCATTACAATGTATTTGGTGAGGTTGAATAGTGTTTAACATTTTTTTTTACTGTATAATTTCTTATGCAATCATAATACACATACACCTGCTCAGCCTGCTGTTATATCCACATAGCGAACATGATTTCTGCTTTAGTAGTAACTAAACTGGACTTTGTTACACCATTATCAAGGGGAGATAAATCTAACTGCCACCTAGGTGTGCAGATAACTTTTTAGCTTTTTATCAGAACTGTTTCTGCTTTAGTAGTAACTAAACTGGACTTTGTTACACCATTATCAAGGGGAGATAAATCTAACTGCCACCTAGGTGTGCAGATAACTTTTAGCTTTTTATCAGAACTGTTTTTTTTCTGTGAAACCTGGGTTTGTGAGGTAGTAGTAGTTCTTCTATGGTATTATGATTGGTTAAGTATTATTGAAAATATATTTTACTAGAAAAATTGTTTTCTCTTTGAACATTTCCAGAATATCTTTAGAAAATATCTATGTTGTAATGTTTGTGTGTTGATGTGTGGGGTTGTAATAGATGGTATTCTGTTCAGATCTGGTTGGAATTGAGTAAGATAAACTATGTTGCATTATATTAATATTTCTGTGCTTTCTTTTAGTGATAAAGAATTCTGGTTTCATTTCTAGCGTTTAGTTCAAATTTTGTTTCTTTGTTTGTTTGATTAGGATATTTAACATAGCTTTAACAATGTTTCAGTCATATCGCTATGATGTTTGCACTGGGGCATCATGCCACAGACATGTCGCATGATGTCCCACCCAGTCACATTATCCTGACACCAGGCCGACCAGTCCTAACATTAACCTCTTAACGCTGAGCACCAAGTGAGGCAGCTGTTAGTACCATTTTTATAAGTCTTTGGTATGACTTGGCTGGATTCAAACCCATGACCTCCTGCTTCCACGGTGGATGCTCTAATCACTTGTCCACCAGAGTGGTTCAAATTTTGTTGTTGTTGTAAAACTTATGGAATCTTAGTTATTTTCATGTAAATGTACTACATTTGGTGATAAATGTGCACCATACCCAGATTTCTAAAGTGGCCAACAGCTCTAGAAGTTGATCTTTAATCATGCTTGTGGCCCAGTCAATAATAATGTATGCAGATGCCATTTAGAGTGGGTTCTAATATCAATACTTTTTCATGATGCAAAGATATTTGTGAGAACATATGTTTTACCATAATGATGCATCTATTCAGATTGTCTAGCCACAGAAAATTTAGAAAGATTAGCTTTATATTTATAAATAAATATGTTCAAATTGAGGTTACCAGTGGAAAATCTGCTATTAAATAAAATTGTGAAGACAAAATTTTGTAAAACTCACCATGTTGGAGAATGTGGCCTGCATTCATCAAGCTTTGTGTTGTGACTCTATTGTCATGAACTATGTAACAGAAAGAAACAAAACAAACGTGCTTTGTAAAACTTAACAAATAATTTAATTAAAGTTGTAAAGGAAATATGAAATGGATTTACAGCATTATGAAATTAATCCAAAATAATCCAGAAAATGTTATACTAAAGTCTGAAAAGTTCTATATAATCTTCGGAGCCAGAAATGTATTGGTCCACGTTGTCAAAATGAATTTGCAATAGTTCCAGAAAACGGAGCACTTTGTATTTAACTGAACAGACCAAACAAATGTTTTTCCTCGCAAATAATATCTAACTACAATATAAAACATGCCTGCAGATGTTATGTTATGAAACGAACACAAGAAATAAGAATGATTCCAAAATAGGAATTAATCTATTTGCTCTTTTCTATCCTTTTATATACCATCTATTACAACTATATTTAGGGGCCCCAAGTGGCCGAGTGGTCTAAAGCACTCTCGTTATGGATCACTGCCATATCACCTCTGTCTGTGTGTGTTCGAGTCTCATATTCGGCCAATGTGGGTATGTGAGAAGGCTTGCCAGTAGCTTCTCGTGGGTCGGTGGTTCTTCCTCCACCATTGATACTGGCCTGCATATATAAGCCTATCGTGTGCTGAGAAATAGTGTTAAACACTACAACAACAACGGCTATATTTCACAATGTACCCCCATGTGACAGATCCTGCAACTTAACAAATAATTTGAAATACTTATTTATGTGACCTAACACATACATACCAACCATTACACTTCTGGCATAATCATTACTCTTTTTTTTCACTAAATTACACGTTATGCATAAACATACATGGATTACACTTTTTCGGTATATCCACCTTCCAAAAAAATTAATTTCTTTTATCGTTTTTATTAACATTCTATTAATCCCACAGACCATATTTTACAAAAGACAGCTTTTACATAACTACATAATAAGAATACGCTTGTCCGTGGACTTGCATGCACTTTTCTAACAGTATTATGTTCAATAGCAAACCTTGTTCAACTTTCAAAATTTTGACCTCAAATTCTATTTATAGCATCTCTATGGCTTTGGGAAGAGAGAACAGACTGGTTTTCTAATTTTAATCTTTACGTGCAGATTCTTTGTTCTAATTCATATCTACTGCAGAACCAGTCAAAAGGTATTTGGGGCTAAAAAGTATATTGTATTTTAGTCGATGCAAATGAGAGCAAAAATATCTCCTTTAAAAAATTTCACAGATGGATTAGAAAAAGGTAATAAAAAACAAAACAAAAAATAACATAATCCTCTTAATATGAAGACAGGAGTGCAGGATCACATGACATCTATTTCAGGCCATGTGGAATGAATTTTAATATTTGGCGCTTAAAGTCTTAAGATGGATTCTAGTTGATGTGTGTGTAAAGTTAAAAGTGCTACATATGAAAACTTAAAACAATAAAGGACGTTAAAAGACGATAAGGGCAAATAAATCATTGTTTATTGAAATTTTAGCATGTTATATGTGGATTATGCTTTTTCTGCCTGGATTCCGCTTTTTGACCACTTGGACTATGCCTTTTCCTCGTCAGGGGTCGGCATGTATGCTAACCCAAGTAAAATTACTTAGTTCTTCTAGAACAACCCCAAATCCAACCAGTCATGTAGGCAAAATCTAAAATAACTACAATTTACAGCTGATAATAATAATAATAAGGACTTTGTATAGTGCCTAATCTTTAGAAGATCTAAGCGCTTTACATCTATAATGATATGACTACAAAAAACAAAACACCAAGAAATTAGAAAACATACAAAATCCTGAAAATATTTAAGGTGAAAAACATTATTAGGTCTTTAAGTTTGTTCTTGCAGTCAAAAAATGTGTGTTTTAAGAGCACTCTTGTAAAATGATCTCTATGTCTTTTGTGTCTAATTTCAATGGGCAGTTCATTCCACGTTGCTGGGCCCTGGTATGCAAAAGAATTTTAACCATATGACTTCATTTTCATAGTGGGAATAATGAGTATATGATTGTCAGAAGAGAAGCATAGGTATCTTGCTGGTGTATACATATGGCTGAGGCCAGAAGGGTATGTTGGACTGGAGTCTGTCAGTGAAATGTAGCGCAGAGAACAAATTCTGTGTTTGATTCTGGATTGAATGGATAGCCGGTGTAGGGTACAAAGCAGCGGGGAGCTGTGCTCTGATTATGGTACTCTAAAGATGATTCAAGCAGCTGTGTTTTGAATGCATCTCTCTACTCCTTGGATAGAAGCATCAACTTTAGTTGGGTGTCTAGATTTGTATATTTGGGTGTCATCACCATACAATTGGTGAGATACTGGATGATAATCTATGACACTTGAGAGTGGCTGAGAGTATAGAATGAAGAGAACAGGTCCAAAAACAGAAACCTTTGGAACACCACAACATAGATCAACTGGTCTGGAATGTATTCCATTTGCAGTTCAATTTGTGTGATGTTGACTAAGTAGGGCTTGTACCACAGTACGGCTGTATTGTGAAGGCCAAATAAATGCTGGAAACAGTGAAGTAATATATCATGGTCTATTGTATCAAATGCTGCAGATAAATCAAGGAGAGTGAGGACTGTAATCTTTCCACTATCCAAAGCAGAGAGAATGTCATTAAATACTTTCAGAAGAATAGTTTCAGTACTGTGGCAAGGATGATATGCAGACTGTACATTGCTAGAAAGACTGTTTGAATTCTGATGAGACACATGTTGGGTTAGAACAACTTTTTCAAAGATTTTTTATATGGACGGGAGATTAGAAACTGGGTGGTAAATCGTTATGGTCGAGTTTTGGTTTCCTAACACTGCTATACCACGGAGAACACTTTTGAATTGATACTCTGCACTTGGTGGCTTCAGCATGTTTTTCAAGTAAGGAATGCAGGCAGTTATCGAGTTGTTCTGCTGTAGGAGATAAGTAAGTTGTTAAGTTTGGTTCTATTTATCATATGGAGGTTTCTCTTAATAGCAAATAAAGGTGGAGGGTTAGGGACTGATATGTCCAAATGGCATATAATGCAGAGGTGATCTGATGCATGTTTGTGTAATACAAGGATGTAACGTAGTATATTATCATCAGGTCTATGAATAATCCAGTCTAAAATGTGACCATGTATACAGGTGGGTTGGTTAACTGAATGTTTAAGGTTGAAAACATGAATGGAATCTAGGAGTTTTAATGTGTATGGGTTTCCAGGACAGTCAAAGTGAAAGTTGAAATCTCTGAGAATAATCAGATTGCCACCTATCAAATTTCTATACTCTGCTAGATTCATAAACTGCTCCAATAATAGATTCAGTCAACTTGTTTTTTCTACTAGGAGCAGGGCAGTAGAGGCAAAAAGATTGGAGTGACCTTTGTTCCACTGTGAGTGTTGTTTGGACTAGTTCAAATGATGTTTGGCAGAAATTGAAGGTTGTGTTGTATTTAAGACGTTTTATCATGGAATTCTTTGTGATGACAGCAACTCCACCTCCGCGAGAATGGCGGGGGAACGACTTGATGTAGTAACCGGTGGGTGTGAGATCTGTGCACTTGGGCTCATTGCCTGATGTCTTTAGCCATGTTTTAGCCATGTTTCTGTCAGGAAGAAGACGTCAATATTCTGATCATTGATAAAATTAACTATTTCTGTGCGCTTTTCCATTGATCCTACTGATTGGGCATTGTTTCTGTGATAGTTGACACAACGGTTAACGATTATCAGGGATTTGCACCAATTTATCTAAATTAATGGCTGAATTTTAAATTGTTTAGCTGGAAGGGGTGAAAGTGAGATAAGTGGAATTCTTCTTCCTTTTCTACGCTGGCCAGCTTTGAAACAATGTGTCTTTTTTGCTTCTGTTTACATTTAAGTAATGATGAATGTAGTCCCAATTCATTCAGTCTTTAGCACAATGTAGTATGAAGAGCCAAAAAGTGGTCATTTAAAGCAATTAATGAAGTTCCACCATAGCATTAATAGGTTGACTGGTGATCCTGTGATGGTGGTTTATTCAAGAACAAAGGACGTTCTAAGAGTGAAGCGAGACAGCTGAGAAAAATTATATTTGTTTTCTTTTCCTAAACAAGGAGATGAATTAACACATACGAACTGAACAACCAAGGCATGATGAAACACAATAATGTAGACAAAGGTAGACATTTTGAGACACATGTATCATAAAAAACAGCATAAAAATGAAAAAGCTGCTTCAAGCTGGTTAAGCGATAGTGGCCATCTTTCTGGATATCCAAATAAATATAAATAAAAATATAGAAAAAATTTCAGTATAATCATGTACAGGAGTTAGGAAAAATTTAGATATATATATAACAATTGTATACATAACAATTATGAATCATGTCAGGATTTTTGATTGCAGTCCATCAATAATACATTTATTTAATCCACAAATTACTTTGGGTATTCATAGTGTTTTCACTGTTGGATGGTCATTTATTCAATCACGTTTTTTTTAGAAGTACTAAAACAGTCCTTAGTTAACATTCCATCTTGAATTATTCATCAGCTATAATAATATTCCTGATGTCTGAGAATTTCATGTTCAAATGAAAATTATTTCAGAGCATGGTTTGGGAAAAATGAAATGGTCAGGATATGTACATTTATGATGGTATTTGATTTTAAAATTTTTGCAGAATAATACAATGTGATATACAAGTTGTTAACTCACTTGGTCAGAGGGCAATGAAGTTTATGTGATGGTCTAACACATAGTATCCATTGCCCAACTGTCATTTGTTCACATTTGCTTGCTTTTGCTCCTGCAAACTGCAAACTGTGGGGAATAAATTAATGAATTTAGTCAGTTTCATCCTGAGGTCTTGTTTGCCCTGACTGAAAATGTTGCTGCTCATCCCTCAATATGGCAAAATATAGTACTGAATAAAAATGATGCTCCTCAGTCTTTAATATTGCCCCAAAAATAGTTCTAATTGAAAATGATGCCCCTCAGTCTTTAATATTGCCCCCAAAATAGTCCTGAATATAAAATGATGCGCTTCATTCTTCAGTATGGCCCAAAAAATAGTCCTAAATGAAAATGATGCCCCTCAGTCTTCAATATGATCAAAAAATGGTCCTGAATAAAAATGATGCCTCTCAGTCTTCAATATGGTCAAACAATCGTCCTGAATGAAAATGATACCCCTTGGTTTTCAACATGGCCAAAAAATAGTCCTGAATGAAAATGATACCCCTTAGTCTTCAATATATGGCCAAAAAATAGTCCTGAATGAAAATGATACCCCTTAGTTTTCAACATGGCCAAAAAATAGTCCTGAATGAAAATGATACCCCTTAGTTTTCAACATGGCCAAAAAATAGTCCTGAATGAAAATGATACCCCTTAGTTTTCAATATGGCCAAAAAATAGTCCTGAATGAAAATGATACCCCTTAGTTTTCAATATGGCCAAAAAATAGTCCTGAATGAAAATGATACCCCTTAGTTTTCAATATGGCCAAAAAAAGTCCTGAATGAAAAAAACTAATAAATATCTATTTAAGTTTATCCATTAATTTAGGAGAATACGATAGTATGGAAGTACTGGTGCATTAAGAGAAAGATGCTTGCAATTTTTTCAAGTTATTTTGTTATTTTATCTTGGATTTCCAGTTTATTTTTTGAAACATCCTCCTACTGTGACTGCAAGACCCACAATATTGTTATGCATTATTTTGCTAATTAATATTATTTTTTATTTTTTCAGATTATTTAAAATGTTTATATATATATATATATATATATATATATATATATATATACTTACCTACTTACAGGTCATGGGAAGATGATTTGGTACAGGATACATGTCACTGGCTTGCAGATGACCTCCCCCTACCACCTGGTGCCCCAGGAGGTATGGTGGAATATCGGCGGACACTCACTAGCAGTTTTTTCTTTAAATTTTATCTCACAGTCCAGATACAGCTCCAAACAATGGTAAGCAGGTATTAAAGAATACTCGTAATTAACATTGATAAGCAGGTGTTAAAGAATGCTCATAACTAACAATGGTAGTCAGGTATTAAAGAATACTCATAATTAACAATGGTAAGCAGGTGTTAAAGAATGCTCATAACAAACAATGGTAGTCACATATTAAAGAATACTCAAAATTAACAATGGTAAGCAGGTATTAAAGAATACTCATAATTAACAATGGTAAGCAGGTATTAAAGAATACTCATAATTAACAATGGTAAGCAGGTGTTAAAGATTACTCATAATTAACAATGGTAAGCAGGTATTAAAGAATGCTTATAATTAACAATGGTAAGCAGGTATTAAAGAATACTCATAATTAACAATGGTAAGCAGGTATTAAAGAATACTCATAATTAACAATGGTAAGCAGGTATTAAAGAATACTCATAATTAACAATGGTAAGCAGGTATTAAAGAATACTCATAATTAACAATGGTAAGCAGGTGTTAAAGAATGCTTATAATTAACAATGGTAAGCAGGTATTAAAGAATACTCATAATTAACAATGGTAAGCAGGTATTAAAGAATACTCATAATTAACAATGGTAAGCAGGTATTAAAGAATACTCATAATTAACAATGGTAAGCAGGTATTAAAGAATACTCATAATTAACAATGGTAAGCAGGTGTTAAAGAATGCTTATAATTAACAATGGTAAGCAGGTATTAAAGAATACTCATAATTAACAATGGTAAGCAGGTATTAAAGAATACTCATAATTAACAATGGTAAGCAGGTATTAAAGAATACTCATAATTAACAATGGTAAGCAGGTGTTAAAGAATGCTCATAACTAACAATGGTTGTCACATCGTAAAGAATACTCATAATTAACAATGGTAGTCAGGTATTAAAGAATACTCAAAATTAACAATGGTAAGCAGGTATTAAAGAATACTCATAATTAACAATGGTAAGCAGGTGTTAAAGCATAACCATAATTAGCACTTTATAAATGTTCAGTTTGAAAACATATTGGGGACTAGGATTTATTTTGGGGGTTTTGCTTTAAGCTTCCTAATCAGGGTTTGAATTAATGTGGCTTTATTTTTATAAGCAATGATCATTTCAGTCTGCTCTTTCAATACTGTCTTGTAGAAATTTGTTTAAATTAATACTCATAATTAACAATGGCAAGGAGGTGTTAAAGAATACTCAGAATTAACACTTTATAAATGTTTACATTGAAAACTTATTGGGGAAAGGATTTATTTTGGGGTTTTGCTTTAAGCTTCCTAATCGAGGTTTGAATTAATGTGGCTTTATTTTTATTAGCAGTGATCATCTCATTATGTTCTTTCAATACTGCCTTGTAGAAATTTTTTAAATATAATCAGAGCTTTATCGATTAAAACTCAAATGTAAAATTTATGAAATACCATATTTTTGTGTATATAAGACGCGTCTTATGCAAAGTTTTACGTACCCCGCATCCAGGGTGCATCTTATATTAATGGGCATCTTATCTAAGTATTTTTTAACACAAACGAACGGTACAATGTATGATATTGAAGGACGATTATTGCTGTAAATATTCACGTTTCATGATTTTCATTCCTAGTTGTAAAAACAATTGGGTAAGTGTTCACAATATAATAAACTGTTACTAAATAGTGTTGGACTTGATCAAAAATCAATGTACCGTATTGTTATATTCATCTTCATTTTCATCGTCATCAGTTTCGGCTTGAAATCCATCAAAACTTGAATCAAATTCACTGTCGTCGTCACGGAATAACTACATAACTGATGCTAATTGATCCTCATTAGCATCAGTGGTATCAGATGCGGCTGAGTCGTCGTCCGAAGAACTGATATAGCTAGCCGGTTCGGGAATTATCCTACACCTTCTGAAGCCATTGATGATTGTCATAATTTTCACTTTCTCCCATGCCATATATGATTTTCGCTTCGGCATTGTGACAGTTTTATAAATTTTAAAAATGCTAAGCAAATTGATCACTCATTTATATATAACAGGAGACTGTTCCCACGTTTATATATGCTAACCGCATACATCGGGCATTTATTGGTCTATGTACTAATCTCACCCATTGAAGACTTGGCCTAAAGGATCAATGAAGCCGCCTTCACATCCGGCGTTTATTGTTCTAGAATCTAGTTACCAGGTACTAAACCCATCCGCTATTGGCCTTTGATCTCAACTAAAAATGGTAATGAAGCCTTGTTTACATCCGACGGGTGATGGAACATTGGACAAATTTTCATTTATGATAAAGGAAAGGTAACCACTGGAGATAAGTTGCTCAGTTCAATGGATGGCTAGGCTGATTGCGTCTTATATTTGTGGGCGTCTTATTTAAAATATTTTTTACACAAATTGTCAAAACCCACGTCTTATATAAGGGTGCGTCTTATAATTAGGTGCGTCTTAAATGCGCGAAAATACGGTAGTAGAGTGACACATTTTTATCACTTCTTTTTATTTAATTAATTTTTTAGGAAATTTTTAAAAACTTTTTTTCTGTAAATGTTTCAAGTGTTCATTTGCATCGGTTGAGTACATGTCAAATACTATTCTGCATTATATTATTTACTTCAGCACACAAAGTCCAAGAATCATGTACCTTCATCCTACAAGAGTGCCACATCTGTATTTTATCGAGACCCACCCAAGAGTTCTCAGATTTATGATGCAGTGGCATCAGGACAACCTCCAGAGGACCCAGTTGGTCGAGCCATACCTCATGTAGCATCCATTAAACATGTCACAGGGGAGGCCATTTATGTTGATGATATGCCCAGATTTGAGAGTAAGGAATCATTTTACATACAACCTAATCTCCATAATCTGAGTTCCATTTATCCGGTAATTTAAATATCTTGAATTAGAAACCTTTTTTACATGTCATTCAAAATAAGAGTTTGATAATAATAATAATAATAATAATAATATTATTATTATTATTATTATTATTATTATTATTATTATTATTATTATTATTATTAATACTTTATTTATAGAGTTTGACTACTTAGTCAATGGCTATTCTTCCATGAGGTCCTTTTATGTAGAGGATAACAATTCACATTATATGAAGATAGCAATAATTACTGTTTATTTTAACATGTTTTGTATTAAAATACTAAATTCCATTATCTTTTAGAAACACATACATGCTCATGATATCTCTTCTTAAATACTCTAATATTTTCATCAGATTTTACATGTAGTGGAAGTTTGTTCCACAGAACTGTACCAGAGTATTGAAAACTCTTTTAAATTGCTCTGTTCTTGGTTTTGGTGCTAGAAGGTTTCTATGTGATATTGATCTCAACTGGTATTGTGTAGAAAAAGGCCTGAAAAAGTCCTGAATATGGTGCAGTTTCATGTAGACATTTATATAAAAGAATTGCCTTATGAAAATCTATCCTGTCATATATTTTGAACCATTTTCGTTCTGTAAACTATCCTTTTGAGGGATGATACTAGATACATCTAAAATTATGTGTGCTGCTCGTTTCTGAAGTTTATAAATCCTCTCAAGCTCAGATTTAGCACAGTTTTGCCATATTTTGAACAATAACCCATTGATGGAAGAATATATGACTTGTAGTATAGAATGCAAGTTTCCATAGGTAAATATTTCTTGATTCTGCTGAGTAGGGCACTTTTGGATGACAGTGTTTTACAAAGCTTATTAATATTATTAATTATAATATTAAATATACATAAAATTACTTATACATACAAGAATTTAATCCTTTCAGATCACAAAATAACATTTAGCATTTGAAAAATTTACAAATGTTAGCTGTTGCTGTCATGGACAGTATTTTAAGTCATTGTTCACATTCTGAAACTTAATATAACAAGTATGTATGGAGAATAAAACTGCATTTATTGACAACATTTCAGTGTAAGAGGGATGCCAATAAACAGTAAAACCTCTTTTATTGTTGACATCAGGAATGAGAATATGTATACACAGTAAAACATCGTTTATTGACAACATTGGGAATGAGAATTTTTCCTAATAGGAACCACACGTAGTAATGATCTGTCCTATGTGTTTGTGGATTGTACTGTATTTTGTTTTTTTTTTTACAGATGAGTTATACCTGGCATTTGTGTTGATGATGTATTTTATTAATGGTGTCCATAATTAATATTGTAATTTGATTTTTTACAGATGAGCTATACCTGGCATTTGTGTTGAGCACCAAGTCTCATGGTGACATAGTTTCCGTGGACACAACAGAGGCATTTAAAGTACCAGGGGTTGTGGATTACATCACTGAGAAGGATGTCCCTGGGGCAAAAGTGTATGGACCCATTATACATGATGATTATGTGTTTGCTGTCAACAAGGTATCAAAACATCAGCATCTGTTTCTCTTTCATTGGCACTCATACATCAGTTTTACATCAGCTAATTCACAAACTAACTCAAATAGTACCTATTAAAGGTTGCTCACTGAAATAGTACCTTTTAAAGGTTGCTCACTCAAATTATACCTATTAAAGGTTGCTAATTCAAATTGTACCTATTAAAGGTTGCTCACTCAAATAGGATCCTATTAATGGCTGCTAATTGAAATAGTACCTTTTAAAGGTTGAAGTCTTGCTAAACTGCCTGGCTGGCTGGAGTTCAGACCTTATTATGGTAGCATAGTATCAAGTGAGTGTGCATGACTCCTGAAGATGGGGTGTCAGAATGCATTTCTTCTGATGAGTTTTAACCTCATTAAGGTTTCCTCAAGTAGTATGCTTTTTTTAACCACACTGTCAGTAAGATAGTGAAAATAGTTACAGTATATTTTCTATGGTATGTTCATATGCTTCTTGGGTAATCATTATGCTTTTTTTCCCCAAAATTATGTCTTACACTTGACTCATATATGGATTACACCATTTCAGTATATTCCCCTAAAATAAATCAGTAATTTGTTTTCTAATGTTTTTATTAGCATCCATTTAATTCCACAGACTATTCTAGAGATAATAGCTTCTACATAACTACACCATAAGAGTATGTTTGTCCGTGGACTTGCATGCACTTTCCTAACAGAATTAATGTTCTATTTATAGCAACTGTCCTATTTTGAAGAAACATTCTGATTTCGGCTTTCAAAACTTTAACCTCAGATTCTATTTATAGCAGTTGTATGGCTTAGTCAAGAGAAAACAGACTGGTATTCGTATTTTTTAATATTTGCTCTCAACTTCTTTGTTCTAATTCATATTTGGTACAGAACCAGTCTGTATGTATTTGGTGCTGAATGTCAAGTCAGATTTATTCTAGTTGATGCGTGTACCAGAGCAAAAATGTTTTTCAAACAATCTCAAAGATAGATTAGGTAAAGACAAAACACCAATTCAAAGATGAATATGTTAATGACATATTACAGTGCTTAATGCTAGGGCAGCTTCACACCCATTGCTGGCTGTGTGGAAAAGATTTTAATATTGATGATGGTGGTAAATTTGATGTGGAAAAACACTTGAAAACAAAGTAATGACTTGTCATATTGGCTCAGGCTGACAGGCACCCAAGTTCAGAATGGAGAACACATGATGGATCCTAATTTTCATGTAGATTGGAAACGTTTGTAGTCCGCGAAGTTCTACAAGATGAGCACCTTTATGTTCCTATTCAATACATATTACTAACTATTTTACCTGTGTTACTTTTATCATTTTTGTTTTTATACCTTTAACACAGTTTTGATATACTGATCCTATTTTAATATTTTTCTCCAGCTTTTATTTAACTTCCTGGCATCCAATTCAATGTAGGTTTAACTCAACACTTCACTTATTTCACCTGTATATGTCAATGTTTTGTTGTTTTGATATACAGGTAGCAATTGAAAGAAATAAAAATGTGAAGAAAAAAATTGTGTTTTGTAGGAAGTTCAAGCTGGACAAAGATAATCACCCCATATGCATTAGCTGTATGAGATGGGACCATACCTGTTATATTTATTTGTACTGGTCTGAAAAGATTTGGATCATCATTAAGCAAAACAGATAACCCATGCTAACAGGCTAGCCTTCCTCCATCTGCTGAAACAATGCTACACACAGGTTTTCCATCCCAACATATAAATGCTGAACTTGAATGACTTCCTGAAAAAAAAACAATACCTCAAAAAGACACATTTCTCTGGATAGAATTGTTTTGGCATTGAGGCCCATCATTTAAAAGCCTCTCTAAAGAAAATGGGTTCAGCCTACAAAGAACTAAAACAATATCATGAATTTCTTGTGCGTAACAGCACATGAGATTTTGCCAGTTTCCACCAACATGACATTGAAACAAATTGATACATACCAATATCTTTCAAGCCATGGTATGGTGGTTGCAGATGTTTGTCCTAATAGGCTCAGTTTAACCTGTTTGGATCCATATCATACCAGTATCATTTAATTCATGGTATGGATGTTATAGATGTTTGTCCCAAAGGGTTTAATTTAACCGGGTGGAACCTATAATCTGCAGTACACCATAATACTTTCCATTGTCATTATGCAGCTTTGTAACAATGAAGATTAATCTGTTTCTGCTGGATTTTGGAATGAACATTTATTCTCAAGATTGCATCCATTCTCTGACATGTCTTAATTCTAACATACTTTTCACATACAACTTGAAGTTGCTTCATACGTTAGAAGACCTAGGGCCAACTTCAGATTAAGGAAAATTAACTCTTTCTTTCTCTGAAATATTTTCCTAATGTCTTATGATCTTGGAAAGTATTTGATGACCAGAACTTTTTGAGTAAAGGATGTTTTTTTAAAACAAAAAAATTAATACTTGCCCAATTATAATATGCATACACCTTCCCAGTCCATTTTTACATTTGCATCCCTGGAATAGTGTGTAATTGTGTTGGAGTAGTAACTGATAATTGATTTGGCATCAATCGCTCTATCCAAGGAAAGGAATCTCAACTTTCTTCCATTTTGGCAAGCAAATGCAAGGTGATGACTTCTGAGCACTTTTTATTAAAACAAGCCAAAGGACTTTGATAGATCTTCTGAAGGAACATATATACTACAAATTTCTATATAGGGTGGATACTAATGTTAATGAATTTTCTGTTTTGTGGTACTAGTATTAATAAGTTTTTATATTTGGCGGTACCAGTGTTCATACATATTCTGCTTTGGGGGTACCAGTGTTATTGAAATTTATAGTTCCAACAAATTTGGAATTTAAAGACCAGATAAATCCATGATCAATCTTTGGAAATGAAAGAAAACATTGTGTTCCAAAATCAGTGAATTTAAGGATAAATGAAAAATGCCACTTGTAACAAAATCATGAAAATGTATACCTATTGAATGAATTTACTGTTAAATGATCTTCATAAAGTGATAGTAATATCCTAAATCTTATTTAGGATAAATCTTGGTGTATACCCAAATAGTAATTAAAATTATTGTCTGCTTTTACTTTGCACCAGTTAGATAGATTAGTACCTGATAGATACAGGTGTGTATATTAATTACAGGTAACTACTCAAGGCCAGGTGATTGGAGCTGTTATAGCTGATACACAGGCACATGCACAGTTGGCAGCCAAGCTCATTAAGGTTGAATATCAAGAACATCCTGCTGTGATCACAATCCAGGTGAATAGCTTTACTACATGATTTCAACTCATTAAGGTTGAATATCAAGAACATCCTGATGTGATCACAATCCAGGTGAATAGCTTTACTACATGATTTCAACTCATTAAGGTTGAATATCAGGAACATCCTTCTGTGATCACAATCAAGGTGAATAGCTTTACCATATGATTTTGACTCCTTGGACTTGATGATGAGTTTAATAACAGGTGCAATATAGTTGTTGTTGTTGTTGTTGTATGGGTTTAACGCTATTTTTCAGGACATGATAGGCCATACATGGCAGCCAGTATTATTGATGGAGGAAGAACCAGGGAAAACTCCCGGAAAGAACCACCAACCCACGAGAAGCTACTGGCAAGCTTTCTCACATAAATACAGTACCCGAACCTTAGACTCGAACCCATGCAGACAGAGGTGAGATGGCAGTGATGTGTAACAGAGAGCGCTTTAGACTACTCTGCCACTTGGGGTCCCAGTGCAATTTAGTGAAATGAGTTTATGATTCAATTCTATACCTTCCACGATGACTGGATCTCCATAAATCCATAAAACAAATGTTACCCAATTTTCTATGAAGGTACCCCCACCTGCATTGAATTTCATTAGTAGTATAAAGCCAAAAATATAAATCAATACTTTGCATAAAAGAAAAAAATCTAATGAAAATGAAGTGTCCCAAATGTATGCCTTTTCAAAAGGTAGAATAACATTATTGATTAAAACAAAGCATGTAAATTGACATCATGAAGGTAAATATGTTTCTCTGGAAAAATGTTTAAACTCAGTTTTGTTGTATATAAATTAATATCATGTTTAAAATAAAAAATTTTAATGTAAATTAACATTGTGTTTAAAATCAATTTATTTTCTATAAGTTAACAGCATGTTTAAGATCAATTTGTTTTTCATAAATTAACATCATCTACTACATGATGCACATCAAACCATCATTATCTTTGGAGAGAATTATAATGTATTGAACAAAATGCTATGGGTATGGAATGGTTTTATTTCCCCAAACTGGTATGGCAGATTCTTGATGCAATTCAGTCTGGGCAGAGTTACGAATCTATGCTCTTAAAAAATTATAGTAAAAAGAGTGAAAAGTAACAAGATTTGTAAAATTCAGCAAATCTTTTTCCCTATAAAACAGAGTAAAAATTAAATAAAAAAAACTTATAGCATTGCAAATTAAATCCCAAAATAATTCAAGAATTACAGACACAAGTCCTAATAATTTATGTTCTGAATAATCTTTAGTAGAAATCCAATTGAAGTCCTATGCTGAAGTGTTGGTGTACCTGTGATGACCTGAATAATGCTGATGTGTCTTGTGTTGAAACAGTAATATAATCTTAATCATGAATAAATATTTTTTTCCAGTAACAAGATTAGTAAGTCTTCTACCTGACTTCGGGTCACAATTAGCATTTTTCTATATGAAATAAAGCATTAACTAGTTGAAAATAACCATCTAGAAAGTTCTTAATGCTTGCCAAACAAATGTTAGCTATAATCAGCAGTTTGTTCCTAAAATTATAATGCATAAGCTGAACAGTGTCAGGTACACCAAATAAATTGCAGAGTAATCCCAATAACCTAGACCCAGACCCAAATAAACATATTTACTTCTTTTGATAATGATCCTGATAATAAATCCATACACAAAGAATATTTAGCTATGTATTAGTTGTTTACGGAATAATAATATAAAAACCTTCAGTTTAAATTAAGTTAAAATAAACTTAATTTTGGACAAGGTTAAGTCCAGCATACAATATTTCACTACTATAGCAAATAAAAAAATATTTAAAAAAAACTAAGAAATAATGCAATTTAAATATAGATAACAGGCTGAGATTACTACCCCACCCCATTTCCTCAAAAATCATCATTTTTATCCATTTATACTGATTTTCCTTCATGCCTTCAGTAGTCACCACTTTAATACAACTGAAATTATTTCTACTTTCAGATGGCTGATTTTATGTATTTTTAATTTATACAGTTTGACCCATTTACATCAACATCACATATCTACCTGACCCTATGTCAAGGAAAAAGCAACCAAATTTGTCATGCAAATGTTGACATGGGCATAAAATGTAAATATGTAAGTTGACAGAAGTCCTAGGTCCCAAATTGAACAGATCTTTTGTTTTATTTTGAGTATTTTTGTTTAAGGGTTTAACACCATTTTTCAGCACACGATAGGTTATACATGGCGGCCAGTGTTATTGGTGGAGGAAGAACCCGGGAAAATCCCCGGAAAGGACCCACGAGAAGCTTCTGGCAAGCTTTCTTACATAACTACATTAGTCGAATCTTAGACTCGAAACCGACACAGACAGAGGTGAGACAGCAGTGATCCATAACGGAAAGCGCGTTAGACCACTCAGCCACTCGGGGCCCCTCTTTTGTTTTATAATCATTTATGTTGAAAAGCTGCCAGTTCTGACTCATACTTTGTTCTACTATTTTGTGATGCTGTCACTGCGATAACAAATGGGTTAGTCTTCTAAAGCTGACCTGTAACACTGACATCAAATACATATGTACCCTTCATCATAAAAGTTGGTTACAATCTTTAATTTTAAATAAATGCACCTACCTTCAAAGGAAGTCAGCACTAAACTTGAATAAAAGAAGTTTTAACTGATCGATAGTTGCATTTTCCAAAGTGATTGGAACATGTTTATTGTGCCATGAAAGTTTCCTTTTTGACAAAAAGTTTGTGCCTATAATTGCTACCAATGGCAGTGTAAAACATATTAAATTTCCGTTTTTTTTAAATTGTATATATCTAGCCATTATGCCATGATGTTTGTAAAATCTATTTTCTTCACATTTTTGCATTTCTGTATGAATAGCCTCATTTCCTTGGTAGCCTCAACGAGATGATACTTGTCTCAAACAGATCAAAATCCAGGCCAATTGAAGTACATGTAGCATGTAACAACAGCTATACAGTTTTGTGCTACTGGTAAAAATAAATATTGTAAGGAGTTGTTTAATGGCATCTGTTTGTTCATGGTGGGATGTAGATTAAATGAGGACTATCATTTTAAAAAAAATGTATATTTGTGCATTTTCTGATGAGATGAGACTTGTACATGAATTTTACAACATGTACTCAAATTCATGGATTTGTCATATTCATATTCTTGTACTGTACTTATTGCATTATAGATTGTACTACAGAAATGTAAGTTCTCAGTATGCAGGTGTATTTCAGACAAGGTAGGTCTTCATGTAATAAGACTTAATTCTTTATTTTCTTGCAGCATAAATCCCACTACCTGACAATAAGTCACCTCTTATAAATTTCCTTTGTAGGCAAAATTTTTTTTTTTTTGTAATCACACACACACACACACACACACACACACACACACACACACACACATCTCAACTTTCGTTAGTGTCAGCAGTTTTACCATGGTCCAGAGGATGTTGAGATAAAATGAGTAGTAATATATTGTGTACCTGATTCTTGTCATGTAGTGCCTACCTGATTTTTGTCATGTAATGCCTAGCTGATTCTTGTCATGTAATAATGCCTACCTGATTCTTGTCATGTAATGCCTACCTGATTCTTGACATGTAATGCCTACCTGATTCTTGTCATGTAATGCCTACTTGATTCTTGTCATGTAATGCCTAATTGATTCTTGTCATGTAATGCCTACCTGATTCTTGTCATGTAATGCCTACCTGATTCTTGTCATGTAATGCCTACCTGATTCTTGTCATGTAATGCCTACCTGATTCTTGTCATGTAATGCCTACCTGATTCTTGTCATGTAATGCCTGCCTGATTCTTGTCATGTAATGCCTACTTGATTCTTGTCATGAAATGCCTACCTGATTCTTGTCATGTAATGCCCGCCTGATTCTTGTCATGTTGCATTATAGATTTTTTTAAAAAATTACTATTCATAGGATGCTATTGAAGCCAACTCCTACTACCTGACACCCAAGACTATTCACAGTGGCAATGTAGACCAGGCATTTGCTCAGTGTGACCACATTCTTGAGGGAGAATCCCATGTCGGTGGACAGGAGCACTTTTATCTTGAGACACAAACCACACTCGCTGTACCAAAAAATGAAGATGGAGAAATGGAGCTGTTTATCTCGTGTCAGAATCCATCTGATGCACAAGTAAGATACATTCAGACACCTAAAAAATATTAATTGCTTCTCTGTTAATTGATGCCCATTCATTCCTTGCTTCATCAAAGGGACTAAAAAAATATATGAAGAAACAATATTAGCTTTTAGTGTGTACCTCAGAAGGCCTCCTGCCTCAGTCTTTCATTGAAAGGATAGAATAATGTTAATATTGCTCATATTATGTTGATTATATCTGTAGAAAATGTAACATACTAAATTTGTACAAAATTCCACAATGCCATTCACTTTTGTGAAATTTAGAAAGAAAAAAAATTATGTAAAATATCAAGGGAAATTATTTAGAAAATCACAATAAAGCAACATATTCATTTTTTTCCAAATCATGTGTAATACAAACGACAAGTGTGTGTGTGTATATATATATAGCTCAAAAGTAGTGGTAGTCTGCTAGCTGAATGCTTGTAAATTTCATGTTAGCTTTCATAGTCAGCTGACTACAAAAGTTTTCTTTGTTAGCAGTCAGCACGGTTTTGTATTAACATACATAATAGTTGAAAATATCTGAAGGATTGGCTGATGTGCAAGTTCTTTCAGATTTAATTGTGTAAATTCCTGAGATTCACTTTTTCCCTCTCCCCTAAGGCTAAAGCAAAAAAAGATTTTACAAAGAATATTTCAAATGATGCTATATATATCTTACTGGTTTTGTGAGATTTCTTGGGACAATTTTGTCAAAGACCGTTATTCCTAGATTCTTATGACCTTACCTACCCTATTTTAGATACTTTTGATATTGGTGTTGGAATATGAAGTCAGAGCTTATTGTCTTTGAAACCATGCAGCTTGGTATTGGATAACTGCTTGCTGTCTAGCCTATCAAACTTAAATGACCTTACATGGAACCCTGCCCACATGAATCAATAGCAAGATGATTTATTTTTTTATGTCTTATGTTCATTCACAAATGAGACAACTACGGCATTGTTGAAATCTGACAACAAGGTTCTATCCATTTTGCATTGAACTAGCCGTCAGTCATTTAAATTGCCATCATGGTTAGGTTTCAGTGAGTAATTTCAATTGCCCTTGTGTTTTGGTTGCAGTAATGTAAATTGCCCTTGTGTTTAGGTTGAAGTGAGTAATTTCAGTTGCTGTTGTGTTTAGGTTGCAGTGAGTAATTTAAATTGCCCTTGTGTTTAGGTTGAAATGAGTAATTTCAGTTGCCATTATGTTTAGGTTGCAGTGAGTAATTTCAATTGCCCTTGTGTTTAAGTTGCAGTAATTTCAAGTGCCCCTTTTTAGGTTCAGTGAGGAATTTCAATTGCCATTGTGTTTAGGTTGCAGTAATTTAAATTGCCCTTTTGTTTAGTTTAAGGTAGTTTCAGTTGCTGTTGTGTTTATATTACAGTGAGTAATTTCAAGTGCCCTTTTTTTAGGTTCAGTGAGTAATTTCAATTGCCCTTGTGTTTAAGTTGCAGTAGTTTTGATTGCCCTTGTTTTTAGGTTCAGTGTGTAATTTCAATTGCCCTTGTGTTTATGTTCAGTGAATAATGTTCATCCCTGGCATATGTCATGTTACCTGTGTGCAAAACCTCAATTAACATGACATTTACCTAGTTTGGATAAATCTGCACATACCTCAAAATAAAGGCTGCAAATGGAAACTATGGCAAAATTTATCAATGCTTTTAGAATCCGGTAGTAATTGATATATGATCTCTGAGAATGGTTGTCTATGAAGTCATTTTTTCATATACTTTCTTATGACCACATTGGCTTTCTCTGAAAAGTCTTGATCTGATCAAATGTGTCAAAAATCACATAGTCATTTGAGCTGTAAGATTTTATGTTTCATTCAGAAAAATAGTTATTCATTTGATGTTAGTATCAATTTAATGTAAGGGCATGCCTCTTAAGTCTGTTTTAGTTGGATGGTATGGAGGAGTTGAGAAGTGATCTTCTGATGCCAGCATAACATGAATCAAGACACATGAAGATGTAGTTGTTGAATTGCTTTAAACAAAACAACCACAATCCATTACTATTTTAGTGAGTTGCTTTGAATAAAAATTCCACAATCTATTATTATGTCAGTGAATTTGCAAAAACAAAAATTAATAAATAACCACAATCCATTACTATTCCAATGAATTGCATTTAATAAATAAACCACAATCCATTACTATTCCAGTGAATTGCTTTTAATAAAAAAAACACAATCCATTACTATTCCAGTGAATTGCTTTTAATAAATAAA
Organism: Unio pictorum; assembly: GCA_030141615.1. Lineage (NCBI taxonomy): Eukaryota > Metazoa > Mollusca > Bivalvia > Unionida > Unionidae > Unio > Unio pictorum. The sequence continues at coordinate 10,245,667 of JARLTB010000140.1, read as the reverse complement.
CCACAATCCATTGCTATTTCAGTGAATTTTCAAAACAAAAATTAATAAATAGCCACATTCCATAACTATTCCAGTCAATTGCTTTGAATAAATAAACTGCAATCCATTACTGTTCCAGTGAATTGCTTTTAATAAATAAACCACAATCCATTGCCATTCCAGTGAATTGCTTTTAATAAATAAACCACAATCCATTACTATTCCAATGAATTGCTTGTAATAAATAAACCACAATCCATTACTATTCCAATGAATTGCTTTTAATAAATAAACCACAATCCATTACTATTCCAGTGAATTGCTTGTAATAAATAAACCACAATCCATTACTATTCCAGTGAATTGCTTGTAATAAATAAACCACAATCCATTACTATAACAATGAATTGCTTGTAATAAATTAACCACAATCTATTTACTATTCCAGTGAATTGCTTTAATAAATAAACCACAATCCATTACTATTCCAATGAATTGCTTTTAATAAAAAACCACAATCCATTACTATTCCAGTGAATTGCTTTATGATAAATAAACCACAATCCATTACTATTCCAGTGAATTGCTTTTAATAAATAATCTGCAATACATTACTATTCCATTGAATTGCTTTTAATAAAAAAAAACACAATCCATTACTATCCCAGTGAATTGCTTTTAATAAATAAACCACAATCCATTGCTATTCCAGTGAATTTGCAAAACAAAAATTAATAAATAGCCACATCCATAACTATTCCAGTCAATTGCTTTGAATAAATAAACTGCAATCCATTACTGTTCCAGTGAATTGCTTTTAATAAATAAACTACAATCCATTGCCATTCCAGTGAATTGCTTTTAATAAATAAACCACAATCCATTACTATTCCAATGAATTGCTTGTAATAAATAAACCACAATCCATTACTATTCCAATGAATTGCTTGTAATAAATAAACCACAATCTATTACTATTCCAATGAATTGCTTGTAATAAATAAACTGCAATCCATTGCTATTCCAATGAATTGCATGTAATAAATAAACCACAATCCATTGCTATTCCAATGAATTGCTTGTAATAAATAAACTGCAATCCATTACTATTCCAATGAATTGCTTGTAATAAATAAACCACAATCTATTACTATTCCAATGAATTGCTTGTAATAAATAAACCACAATCTATTACTATTCCAATGAATTGCTCTTAATAAAAAACCACAATCCATTACTATTCCAGTGAATTGCTTTATAATAAATAAACCACAATCCATTACTATTCCAATGAATTGCTTTTAATAAATAATCTGCAATACATTGCTATTCCATTGAATTGCTTTTAATAAAAAAAACACAATCCATTACTATCCCAGTGAATTGCTTTTAATAAATAAACCACAATCCATTGCTATTCCAGTGAATTTGCAAAACAAAAATTAATAAATAGCCACATCCATAACTATTCCAGTCAATTGCTTTGAATAAATAAACTGCGATCCATTACTGTTCCAGTGAATTGCTTTTAATAAATAAACCACAATCCATTGCCATTCCAGTGAATTGATTTTAATAAATAAACCACAATCCATTACTATTCTAATGAATTGCTTGTAATAAATAAACCACAATCCATTACTATTCCAATGAATTGCTTGTAATAAATAAACCACAATCTATTACTATTCTAATGAATTGCTTGTAATAAATAAACTGCAATCCATTGCTATTCCAATGAATTGCGTGTAATAAATAAACCACAATCCATTGCTATTCCAATGAATTGCTTGTAATAAATAAACTGCAATCCATTACTATTCCAATGAATTGCTTGTAATAAATAAACCACAATCTATTACTATTCCAATGAATTGCTTGTAATAAATAAACCACAATCTATTACTATTCCAATGAATTGCTCTTAATAAAAAACCACAATCCATTACTATTCCAGTGAATTGCTTTATAATAAATAAACCACAATCCATTACTATTCCAATGAATTGCTTTTAATAAATAATCTGCAATACATTACTATTCCATTGAATTGCTTTTTATAAAAAAACACAATCCATTACTATCCCAGTGAATTGCTTTTAATAAATAAACCACAATCCATTGCTATTCCAGTGAATTTGCAAAACAAAAATTAATAAATAGCCACATCCATAACTATTTCAGTCAATTGCTTTGAATAAATAAACTGCGATCAATTACTGTTCCAGTGAATTGCTTTTAATAAATAAACCACAATCCATTACTATTCTAATGAATTGCTTGTAATAAATAAACCACAATCCATTACTATTCCAATGAATTGCTTGTAATAAATAAACCACAATCTATTACTATTCTAATGAATTGCTTGTAATAAATAAACTGCAATCCATTGCTATTCCAATGAATTGCGTGTAATAAATAAACCACAATCCATTGCTATTCCAATGAATTGCTTGTAATAAATAAACTGCAATCCATTACTATTCCAATGAATTGCTTGTAATAAATAAACCACAATCTATTACTATTCCAATGAATTGCTTGTAATAAATAAACCACAATCTATTACTATTCCAATGAATTGCTCTTAATAAAAAACCACAATCCATTACTATTCCAGTGAATTGCTTTATAATAAATAAACCACAATCCATTACTATTCCAATGAATTGCTTTTAATAAATAATCTGCAATACATTACTATTCCATTGAATTGCTTTTTATAAAAAAACACAATGCATTACTATCCCAGTGAATTGCTTTTAATAAATAAACCACAATCCATTGCTATTCCAGTGAATTTGCAAAACAAAAATTAATAAATAGCCACATCCATAACTATTCCAGTCAATTGCTTTGAATAAAAAAACTGCGATCCATTACTTTTCCAGTGAATTGCTTTTAATAAATAAACCACAATCCATTACTATTCTAATGAATTGTTTGTAATAAATAAACCACAATCCATTACTATTCCAATGAATTGCTTGTAATAAATAAACCACAATCTATTACTATTCTAATGAATTGCTTGTAATAAATAAACTGCAATCCATTGCTATTCCAATGAATTGCGTGTAATAAATAAACCACAATCCATTGCTATTCCAATGAATTGCTTGTAATAAATAAACTGCAATCCATTACTATTCCAATGAATTGCTTGTAATAAATAAACCACAATCTATTACTATTCCAATGAATTGCTTGTAATAAATAAACCACAATCTATTACTATTCCAATGAATTGCTCTTAATAAAAAACCACAATCCATTACTATTCCAGTGAATTGCTTTATAATAAATAAACCACAATCCATTACTATTCCAATGAATTGCTTTTAATAAATAATCTGCAATACATTACTATTCCATTGAATTGCTTTTTATAAAAAAACACAATCCATTACTATCCCAGTGAATTGCTTTTAATAAATAAACCACAATCCATTGCTATTCCAGTGAATTTGCAAAACAAAAAATAATAAATAGCCACATCCATAACTATTCCAGTCAATTGCTTTGAATAAATAAACTGCGATCCATTACTGTTCCAGTGAATTGCTTTTAATAAATAAACCACAATCCATTGCCTTTCCAGTGAATTGCTTTTAATAAATAAACCACAATCCATTACTATTCTAATGAATTGCTTGTAATAAATAAACCACAATCCATTACTATTCCAATGAATTGCTTGTAATAAATAAACCACAATCTATTACTATTCTAATGAATTGCTTGTAATAAATAAACTGCAATCCATTGCTATTCCAATGAATTGCTTGTAATAAATAAACTGCAATCCATTACTATTCCAATGAATTGCTTGTAATAAATAAACCACAATCTATTACTATTCCAATGAATTGCTTGTAATAAATAAACCACAATCTATTACTATTCCAATGAATTGCTCTTAATAAATAAACCACAATCCATTACTATTCCAATAAATTGCTTGTAATAAATAAACTACAATCCATTACTGTTCCAGTGAATTGCTTATAATAAATAAACCACAATCTATTTACTATCCCAATGAATTGCTTGTAATAAATAAACCACAATCTATTTACTATAAACAATGAATTGCTTGTAATAAATAAACTTCAATCTATTTACTATTCCAGTGAATTGCTTTTAATAAAAAAAAACACAATCCATTACTATTCCAGTGAATTGCTTTTAATAAATAAACCACAATCCATTGCTATTCCAGTGAATTTGCAAAACAAAAATTAATAAATAGTCACATTCCATAACTATTCAAGTCAATTGCTTTGAATAAATAAACTGCAATCCATTACTGTTCCAGTGAATTGCTTATAATAAATAAACTGCAATCCATTTACTATAACAATGAATTGCTTGTAATAAATAAACCACAATCTATTTACTATTCCAGTGAATTTCTTTTAATAAATAAACCACAATCCATTACTATTCCAGTGAATTGCATTTAATAAATAAACCACAATCCATTACTATTCCAATGAATTGCTTTTAATAAAAAAACACAACCCATTACTATTCCAGAGAATTGCTTTATAATAAATAAACCACCATCCATTACTATTCCAGTGAATTGCTTTTAATAAATAAACTGCATTACATTACTATTCCAGTGAATTGCTTTATAATAAATAAACCACAATCCATTACTATTCCAATGAATTGCATTTAATAAATAAACCACAATCCATTACTATTCCAATGAATTGCTTTTAATAAAAAAAAAACACAATCCATTACTATTCCAGGGAATTGCTTTATAATAAATAAACCACCATCCATTACTATTCCAGTGAATTGCTTTTAATAAATAAACTGCATTACATTACTATTCCAGTGAATTGCTTTATAATAAATAAACCAGAATCAATTTACTATTCCAATGAATTTCTTTTAATAAATAAACCACAATCCATTACTATTCCAGTGAATTGTTTTCAATTTAGAAAAACCCACATTCCATTACTATTCCAGTGAATTGCTTTTAATAAATAAACCACAATCAATTACTTTTCCAGTGAATTGCTTTTAAATTTTAAAAAACCTACAATCCATTACTATTCCAGTGAATTATTTTTAATAAAAACAAACACAATTCACTACTATTACAGTGAATTGCTTGTAATAAATAAACTGCAATCCATTACTATTCCAGTGAATTTCTTTAATAAATAAACCACAATCTATTTACTATTCCAGTGAATTGCTTGTAATAAATAAACTGCAATCCATTACTATTCCAATGAATTGCTTTAAAAAGAAAACAACCACAATCTATTACTATTCCAGTGAATTGTTTTTAATATAAAGAAAACAATCCATTATCTATCCAATAAATTGCTTTATGAGATGACCTGGCGATAAGGCCAAATGTTATGGTTCTGTATCTGTCCTTTGTCATCCATTTATCAATCAACTTGTCACCCGTCTGGATGCCATATATCTGATCAGATTTTGATAAATCTTGGAATTATGATTGTATCATCAGGGTCTTCAACAGGTTAATTTCAGTAATGACTGTGATCCACACACTTGCATGAGGTGATCTCTTGCATTTGATTGTGTGAGATTGTGACCACTATCAGTGATCCAATTTTGATCAAATGTGTTAAATATATTTTGGTGTACCATCAAGTTGTTGGATGAGTTTGATAATATGATTTAGGATTAAATCTTCTATCTGTTACCAGCCTGGAGACTGAATTCAGAATGGATTTTGCTCCGACGTGAATGTTGGGATATAATTTACACAGGGTTATGCTTTTACACTGCAAAATAAACCTGTGTAATAAAATGGTCAACTGCAAGGTGGAAGATGACAGGCTCACTTAGGCTTATTGTTTAATCATTTCAGTTTTGTGTGGCAGAAGTCCTTGGAGTTCCAGCCAACAGAATTCTTGTTAGAGTGAAAAGGTTAGGTAAGTATGGAGAAATTGTTTCAGCAATGTTTGTTTTTTACTTAATAAACATAAAATAGTCTAAATCGTGAAACAAAACAGTCACTTTTCTAATAACAGTATCATAAACAGTCAGTTTTCTAATAACAGTATCATAAACAGTCACTTTTCTAATAACAGTATCATAAACAGTCACTTTTCTAATAACAGTATCATAACAGTCACTTTTCTAATAACAGTATCATAAACAGTCAGTTTTCTAATAACAGTATCATAAACAGTCACTTTTCTAATAACAGTATCATAACAGTCACTTTTCTAATAACAGTATCATAACAGTCAGTTTTCTAATAACAGTATCATAAACAGTCACTTTTCTAATAACAGTATCATAAACAGTCACTTTTCTAATAACAGTATCATAAACAGTCACTTTTCTAATAACAGTATCATAACAGTCACTTTTCTAATAACAGTATCATAACAGTCACTTTTCTAATAACAGTATCATAAACAGTCACTTTTCTAATAACAGTATCATAAACAGTCACTTTTCTAATAACAGTATCATAAACAGTCACTTTTTCTAATAACAGTATCATAAACAGTCACTTTTCTAATAACAGTATCATAAACAGTCACTTTTCTAATAACAGTATCATAACAGTCACTTTTCTAATAACAGTATCATAACAGTCACTTTTCTAATAACAGTATCATAAACAGTCACTTTTCTAATAACAGTATCATAAACAGTCACTTTTCTAATAACAGTATCATAAACAGTCACTTTTCTAATAACAGTATCATGAACAGTCACTTTTCTAATAACAGTATCATAACAGTCACTTTTCTAATAACAGTATCATAAACAATCACTTTTCTAATAACAGTATCATAAACAGTCAGTTTTCTAATAACAGTATCATAAACAGTCAGTTTTCTAATAACAGTATCATAAACAGTCACTTTTCTAATAACAGTATCATAAACAGTCACTTTTCTAATAACAGTATCATAAACAGTCACTTTTCTAATAACAGTATCATAAACAGTCACTTTTCTAATAACAGTATCATAAACAGTCACTTTTCTAATAACAGTATCATAAACAGTCACTTTTCTAATAACAGTATCATAAACAGTCACTTTTCTAATAACAGTATCATAAACAGTCACTTTTCTAATAACAGTATCATAAACAGTCACTTTTTCAATAACAGTATCATAAACAGTCACTTTTCTAATAACAGTATCATAAACAGTCACTATTTCAATAACAGTATCATAAACAGTCACTTTTCTAATAACAGTATCATAAACAGTTACTTTTCTAATAACAGTATCATAAACAGTCACTTTTCTAAAAACAGTATCATAACAGTCACTTTTCTAATAACAGTATCATAAACAGTCAGTTTTCTAATAACAGTATCATAAACAGTCAGTTTTCTAATAACAGTATCATAAACAGTCAGTTTTCTAATAACAGTATCATAAACAGTCACTTTTCTAATAACAGTATCATAAACAGTCACTTTTCTAATAACAGTATCATAAACAGTCACTTTTCTAATAACAGTATCATAAACAGTCACTTTTCTAATAACAGTATCATAAACAGTCACTTTTCTAATAACTATCATAAACTGCTAGTAATTGTTTGGGGTAGAGTTCTTTCATTTTTTTTATATTCTTGGCATTTATTATTACAGAGTTCACACAATTCTGCAATTCTGTCTATGACATGCTTGCTTGCCTCTTTCTACTTTAGATTGAAGACAGCTCACTCTTTCACATGCTTGCTTGCCCCTCTTTACCTTCAATTGAAGGCAGCTCACTCTATGACATGATTGCTTTCCCTTCTACTTATACTGAAGACAGCTCACTCTGTGACATGTTTGCTTTCCCTTTCTACCATGGATTGAAGGCAGCTCACTCTATGACATGATTGCTTTCTCTTTCTACTTATACTGAAGACAGCTCACTCTGTGACATGCTTGTTTGCCCCTTCCTACCATAAATTGAAGACTGCTCGCTCTGTGACATGCTTGCATGCCCCTTTCTACTTTAGATCGAAGACAGCTCACTCTTTCACATGCTTGCTTGCCCCTCTTTACCTTCACTTGAAGGCAGCTCACTCTATGACATGATTGCTTTCCCTTTCTATCTACTTATACTGAAGACAGCTCACTCTGTGACATGCTGGTTTGCCCCTTCCTACCTTAAATTGAAGATAATTCATTCAGTGACATGCTTGCCTGCCCTTTCTGTCTTAGATTAGAAACAATTCATTCTATGACATGCTTGCCTGCCATTTCTACCTTAGATTGAAGACAATTCCCTCTATGACATGCTTGCCTGCCATTTCTACCTTAGATTGAAGACAATTCCCTCAATGACATGCTTACCTGCTATTTCTACCTTAGATTGAAGACAATTCACTCTATGACATGCTTGCCTGCCATTTCTACCTTAGATTGAAGACAATTCCCTCTATGAAATGCTTACCTGCCATTTCTACTTTAGATTGAAGACAATTCACTCTATGACATGCTTGCCTGCCATTTCTACCTTAGATTGAAGACAATTCCCTCTGTGACATGCTTACCTGCCATTTCTACCTTAGATTGAAGACAGTTCCCTCTATGACATGCTTACCTGCCATTTCTACCTTAGATTGAAGACAATTCCCTCTATGAAATGCTTACCTGCCATTTCTACTTTAGATTGAAGACAATTCACTCTATGATATGCTTGCCTGCCATTTCTACCTTAGATTGAAGACAATTCCCTCTATGACATGCTTGCCTGCCATTTCTACCTTAGATTGAAGACAATTCCCTCTATGACATGCTTACCTGCTATTTCTACCTTAGATTGAAGACAATTCACTCTATGACATGCTTGCCTGCCATTTCTACCTTAGATTGAAGACAATTCCCTCTATGAAATGCTTACCTGCCATTTCTACTTTAGATTGAAGACAATTCACTCTATGACATGCTTGCCTGCCATTTCTACCTTAGATTGAAGACAATTCCCTCTGTGACATGCTTACCTGCCATTTCTACCTTAGATTGAAGACAGTTCCCTCTATGACATGCTTACCTGCCATTTCTACCTTAGATTGAAGACAATTCACTCTATGACATGCTTGCTTGCCCTTTCTACCTTAGATTGAAGGCAGCTCACTCTATGACATGATTGCTTTCCTTTCTACTTATACTAAAGACAGCTCACTCTGTGACATGCTTGTTTGCCCCTTCGTACCTTAAATTGAAGACAGCTCGCTCTGTAACATGCTTGCTTGCCCCTTTCTACATTAGATCAAAGACAGCTCACTCTTTGACATGCTTGCTTGCCCCTCTTTACCTTCAATCAGCTCACTCCATGACATGATTGCTTTCCCTTTCTACTTATACTGAAGACAGCTCACTCTATGACATGCTTGCTTGCTCCTTTCTGTCTTAGATTGAAGATAATTCATTCTATGACATGCATGCCTGCCATTTCTACCTTAGATTGAAGACAATTCATTCTATCAGATGCTTGCCTGCCCTTACTGTCTTAGATTGAAGATAATTCATTCAATGACATGCTTGCCTGCCCTTTCTGTCTTAGATTGAAAACAATTCATTCTATGGCATGCTTACCTGCCATTTCTACCTTAGACTGAAGACAATTCCCTCTATGACATGCTTAACTGCCATTTCTACCTTAGATTGAAGACAATTCCCTCTGTGACATGCTTAACTGCCATTTCTACTTTAGATTGAAGACAACTCCCTCTATGACATGCTTATCTGCCCTTTCTACCTTAGATTGAAGACAATTCATTCTATAACATGCTTGCCTGCCTTTCCTGTCTTAGATCGAAGACATCTAATTCTATGACATGCTTGCCTGCCATTTTTACTTTAGATTGAAGACAATTCATTCTTTGACATGCTTGCCTGCCATTTTGCTACCTTAGATTGAAGACAATTCATTCTATGACATGCTTGCTTGCTCCTTTCTGTCTTGGTTTTTGAAGACAAGTCTTTTCAATTATGACATGCTTGCTTGCTCTTTTCTGTCTTGATTGAAGACAAGTCTTTTCAATTATGACATGCTTGCTTGCTCCTTTCTGTCTTGATTGAAGACAAGTCTCTAAAATTATGACATGCTTGCCTGCCCTTTCTGTCTAAGATTGAAGACAAGTCTCTCAATTATGGCAGGCACAATTTCCCTTTTTATGTTAAGTTTAAGGTGCCAGATAAAACAATTAGTGCGAAAGTTTTTGTTGAAGTTTGTTTCCTAATATTTTGTAAACCACTTAAAGGTCTTTATTCATGCATGGATGAATTATTATGAAATTTAGATAATTCAGTTAAGAGATTTCATTTACTGGCATGCTTGGTAACTTCACTAGTAGAGAATATGCATTAAGGTGTTGGTTCTAGTGTTTTCATTTGCTTTTGATTCCTAAATCCCAGATGGATTTTCTTCTCCATACTTTGGATGTACTTGTATGAAGCGAAGACCAAGTGTTCACTAACATGCATGCTTTTCCTTTTCACTTTGGGGTCAAGGCCAAAGTCATATTTCATTTTTATTTATGTTTGGGTAAATGATTGTTTTTCTTGTCCATATTTTCTAAACCTTAGGATGTATTTTCTTCATACTTTGGATGAATAAATGCAAAGTTAAGACAAATCATTCAGAAACAAACACACACACTTACTCCTTCGACCTTGGGGTTAATGTCACAATAAAAAATTATACCTAGGACAAATCATTCCCCTCCATACTGGCTTGCATCATTGACAGTATGGTTAAGGATTAGCATAGTTTCAAAATCAAAGGTTCTTAGCATCAGTAAGTATAATAAATTGTTTTCTCATTTAAGGATTAGCATAGTTTCAAAATCAAAGGTTCTTAGTATCAGTAAGTATAATAAATTGTTTTCTCAATTTCCATATTTTTTTTTCTCATGATGTATGTTTTTGTTATAATTTAATTTTACTTATGTTTTGCATGGGCATGTTTGACTTGTTTCCCAAAATAAAATTTTCAAAACTCCTTGGAATTTTTTTTCCCCATCACATGTATATTACTGCCATCAGCCTGAGAAAACCATATTTTACACATTACATCTCTAAATAATGCAACACGAGACCAACCTTGCATAATAGCTACCTGCCTTAACAACAGCCTCATAATTCCAGCCATACAGTTAATTTTCTCCATAATTGTTTATTTTTTACCTCTCTCAAAAAGCCAGTATTTATATCCTGGTAAAAATATGCACCATATTTTTGATATGCTAGACCAGTGGTCCCCAACCTTTTTATTGCCGCGGATCGGTTAACGTTTGATAATTTTACCGCTGCCCGCTGGGGGGGGGGACGTTGATTGTTTAAATTTATAGATTCTTTTGATTTAATAATTTTAATTTAATTGTATTTAAACTTCTTTCAAAATAAAATACAGTTACACCAAAAAATGAATATAAAGTGATTTAACATTTTAACTCACTAGAACGCTAAATCAATGAGAACCCTGAGCTTGTTTCTTTGCAACGAGACGGTTCCATCTGGAGTTAATAGGAGACAATGACACCCGAAGTGTGTTGCTTATGTCCAGTTTATTCCGTTGTTTTGTTTTGGTTGCTGTCACTGCAGAAAACCCCGCTTCACACAGATAGGATGTCGGAAATGGCAATAGGGATTTAAGTGCTGTGGTGGCAATCTCAGGGTATTCCGCCATGACTTTAATCCAGAACACCGGCAGAGTTGTTGTCTCGAACGTAGTTTTAAGGCCGCCATCATTTGCAATCTTCAGCAGTTGATCTTCTTCTTGCACAGACATGCTAGATTCGCCTGGTTTGTTGCCAAATGGGTTGCGGATCCATTCCTTACCAGTTCGTGGGTCTTTTGTGGTTGGGAAGTAGCGCTTGAACTCTTTTAAAAGCAAAGACAGGTGATCGTGCACCAAATGGGAGAATGAATGCTCAGGCTCAGTCTCGTCTAAAATCCCCGCTAATGTCTGAAACATGTCCAAAATGCCTCTGTTCACGCGCCGTCCCCACAACTCCAGTTTGGCTTTAAATGCAGCTACTTTGTCTGCCAACTTGAAAACAGTTGTCATTTTCCCCTGAAGGGACAGATTGAGTTCATTGAGCAGGCTGAATATGTCACACAGGTAAGCCAGTTTTGCGACCCATACCTTGTCACTGAAATGTGCTGCCAGCGGTGACTTCTTTTCTGAGAGAAATCTTTGCAATGGCTCTCATAATTCAAATACTCTGGTTAGCGATTTTCCTCTGGATAACCATCTTATTTCTGTGTATAAGAGAAGGCGTCTGTGCTCTGCGTCCTTCTCCTCACAAAGCTGCTCAAACAGGCGCGAGTTAAGGGCGTGTGCTTTGATGTGTTTAATAACTTTAACAATACGCTGTTAAATTCCGGTGACATTTTTCGGCTTGCCAGCATTTCTCTGTGAATGATACAATGCGTAGATTCACTCTCAGGTGCAACCTCCTTAATCCGAGCAGTTAAACCAGACAGTCGTCCGGTCATGGCAGCAGCTCCGTCTGTGCATATGCCGACACAAAAGGACCATTTTAGTTGTCCTGATATATAACTATCCAGTGACTTGGTGTTGGTTGGCAAAGATAGTGCCCATAACAAATCCTCATGCACATCCTCCTGATATAGATATCGCACATAAACAAGTAGTATTGCCTTGTTGTTGATATCTGTAGATTCGTCAACCTGGAGTGCGTACCACGGTGATGTATTAATCCTCTCCAACAATTGTGTCTCAATGTCTTCGGCTATTTCCTCAATGCGCCTAGTCACAGTGCTAGCCGACAAAGGCACATGTGCTATCTTTTCCATAGCAGCCTCTCCTAGAAGTTCACGGCAAATGTCTTTAGTGGAGGGCAAGATCAATTCTTCACCGATAATGAATGGTTTTTTAGCCTTAGAAATACGGTTAGCCACCAAATATGATGCTCTCAGTGCATTCTCCTTTATTGATGTGGTGGTCCTCATAAATTTCTTCTGTCCTTCGTGTTCCCGTTTTTTTCTTTCAAAATACTCCAGGGGCTTGTCTTTTAATCCAGGGTGCTTGGCGTTCAAGTGGCGAAGCAGTTTTGAAGGTTTCATTGCCTCATTAGAGAGCTGGTCGCCGCAAACTATGCAGAGCATGGTTGGTGTGTGGGAATCACCTGTCCCGATAAATCCATATTTCAAGTAGGACTCATGGTATTGTCTGTTGAAAGTTTTATGTTTCTTTGATGTTGAAAGCTCTTCTTCTGTCTCTTCACTGGGCCTTTTCTTTTTCCCAAGGAAACTTTCTAACGACGTCTGTTTCGTACTCATTTTTGCTAATTTGTGGGTTAAATTTGAGCAAACACAATATACACGTACACCAAGCACTGTTAAACATGACAAAGTACCGGTGAACAGAGAGAAGAGCGATACACACCTTCTCTGCACCAAAGCTACAACGCCACTGCCGCTTGCAGCCGCTCAGCTCCAGACGTCACCTAAAACCGCCCCGATATCACGATATTTTGCGCATGCGCGGTATTGGTGCGGCTTTAGGTGACGTCTCTCAGCTCCCGGTTAACCTCTCCATGGAAAGTCGCACAAACCCGAGAGAAATACACCACAGTAAATAAAATGGAAATAATTTAATGTTCCTTGGGTGGCCCAGTACCATTTGATCTGCGGACCGGTACCGGTCCACGGCCCAGGGGTTGGGGACCACTGTGCTAGACTACAAGATACAGTGAAGTTGTCCATGTCCGAAAGCTGAAATTAAGACATTTTGATTATTTTAATAAAAAATGATTTGGAGAGAAATTATATTGATAATATTTTAAACAATACAACTTGTATGATATCCATAGCCTTAGACAGCAAGCAATGTGTGCCTTTTTACCATCATTTTTTTTTACCTTTATTTTTCATATTTAAAAGCTGATTATGTCTATTTATCAGAAAACTTCAAATCAAGTCCATTATTCTAAACTTTCAAACTGAATTGTTTTTTTTTAAAACTTGATACCATGTCCCTGTGACACTAATACTATACAAATCTTAAATTCTTTTTAATTATAATTGATATTAATATAATGTTATGTCAGTGTACTAGTCATTTAGTTTTTATGTCTAAGGTGCCTATTACTATTAGCTCTAAGACAGTGTCACAATTGTTTATCTAAATTAACATTTAGTAATTCATTGCCACTTGAGCAGAAAATTTAGTTAAATGTCAACTTTATTGTGGGGGCCTCGAGTGGCCGAGTGGTCCAAAGCGCTGTCCATTACGGATCACTGCCATCTCACCTCTGTCTGCATAGTTTCGGGTCTAAGATTCGACTAATGTAGTTATGTGAGAAAGCTTGCTAGTAGTTTCTCGTGGGTCGGTGGTACTTTCCGGGGGTTTTCCCAGGTTCTTCCTCCACCAATAATACTGGCTGCCATGTATAGCCTATCGTGTGCTGAAAAATGGCATTAAGCTCTACAACATCAACAACAACAACAACTTTATTGTAAAAGTGTTCATATTTGAGATAATCTATGTACATGTAATATGAATACATGTATTTCATTATAATAATAATAATAATAATGAGGACTTTGTATAGTGCCTAATCTTTAGAAGCTCTAAGCGCTTTACAACATCTATTATGATATGACTACAAAAAACAAAACCAAAAATAACCACCATGAAATTAGAAAACAGAAAATGCTGAAAATATTGAAAGTAGGAATTTAGAAACATTATTAAGTCTTTAAGCTTGTTCTTGCAATTTAAAAAGGTGCATTTTAAGAGCACTCTTGAAAGGGATCACTGTGTCTTTGTGTCTAATTTCAATGGGCATTCATTCCACATTGCTGGGCCCTGGTAAGCAAAAGAAAGTTGTCCATATGAATATTGGGAATATTGAGGATACAATTGTCAGAAGAGAAGTGTAAGTATCTTGCTGGTGTGTACACATGGGTGAGGCCAGATGGGTATGCTGGACTGGAGTCCGTCAGTGAAATGTAGCATAGAGAACAAATTTTGTGTTTGATTCTGGATCGAATGGATATTCAGTGTAGGGTACATAGCCGCGGTGGGTGTGCTCTGATCATAGTACTCTAAAGATGATCCGTGCAGCTGTGTTTTGAACTTTTTTAAGTTTCTGGAGTAGATATAGAGACGAACCAGACAGAATTGAGTTACAATAGTCCAGTCTTAAAAGTACTAATGAACACAAGTGTTTTAGTGGCATGAACTGAAAGATATTTTCGAATGGAGCTGATGTGTCTCTGCTCAAGATTTGCAGGCTTGCATATGTTCATAACATGTTGGTGCAATGTGAGAGTACTGTCCAGAGTAACACCTATGTTTCATACTTACTGCATGAATTTAATGTTGCTGATATTTATTGTTTGAGGTAAAGGATGTGAATGAGAAAGTCTTTGTGTTGTGATCAGAATGACCTCAGTTTTATCATCATTCATCTGCAGCTTGTTACATGTCATCCATGATTTCACATCAGAAATGCACCTCTCTACTCATTGGATGGTAGCATCAACTTCAGTTGTGTGGCTAGATTAGTATATTTGGTTGTCATCACCATACAATTGGTGAGACACTGTGTGATGATCTATTATACTTGAGAGAGGCTGAGTGTATAGAATGAAGAAACAGGTACAAGAATGCCCCGTATAACATCACAACATAGATCAACTGGGCTGGAGTTTCTTCCATTTGCAGATACAATTTGTGTCCTGTTGACTCAGTAGGACTTGAACCACAGTAAGGCTGTATTGTGAATGCTAAATACATGCTGGAGTGGTGAAGTAATATATCATGGTATATTGTGTAAAATGCTGCAGACAAATCAAGGATGGTGAGGACTGTAATCTTTCCTTAATCTAAAGCAGAGATAATGCACTTCAGCACACGATAGGCTATACATGGTGGCCATTATTATTGGTGGAGCAAGAACCCAGGAAAACCACCGGAAAGAACCACTGACCCATGATAAGCTACTGGCAAGCTTTCTCACATAACTACATTAGCTGAATCTTAGACTCGCACCCACGCAGACAGAGGTGAGATGGCAGTGATCCGTAACGGAGAGCGCTTTAGACCACTCGGCCACTTGGGGCCCCTCTATATTCTTTTTAATAAAAAATTTCAGTACACTGTAAATAAGAATCTTTAATAAAATTTCCCTCAGTAAAAATGTCACAAATGCCTACTGTTGGCAGAAGTTAAAGAAATAAATAGCAATGAAATAAAATATTTGATCAAGAATGAACAGAAGTTTCATTGTTACTTGCAAATAAGCATGGCATCATTATTTTAGTAATAAAATGATTGAACCAAATTGAGTTTCAACATTGATGTTTTTTTTCACAAAATAGATGTCTCTACTTTTTGAAAAAGGAATCTTGTTTATTGTGCAAAATTCCATGATTTAATGCACAATATTTTGCAGGTACACAACAATGCACACATACATAATTCATTTAAGCCTCTTGGAGTTAGTCTTTCATAATTGTTCAGAGATTGGTTACCTTGAAAATAAAGATAATTCCATCAAACAAAGCTGTTGATTGACATTTATTTCTAGCAGAATTGTAAAATGAGTATTCACCCATTAAACAGTGTTGCTACCCATTTCTATGGTCCTCTAGTCATGATGGCACCCACTTCTTTATTTTTCAGAGGTCCCTTGGTACTCACTCTTGCTTGTAGTGTGATCCATGATTTTGGACCCTGTGGAGCACAAGTTATTTAGGGAGAGGTGTAAATTTGCATGACAATCTTTCAAGAAAAGCACTACACCTTCTGTCAAGACTCAGTCACTTTGACCTATCTTTCACCAACTTTAATTAATCTTTGCACTTTGCTCACTTTTCAAAACTATTACTTGCAGAATCACGTACTTTGGGCATGTAAGTGCACAATGTGGAGTATTTTTTTTCCTTTGGTCAGAATTAAGTCATTTTGTCCTGCCATATCGAGTCTAGCTCAGTTTCTCAGACATTGTTGACTACAAATGATATGGTACATACATGTTGACTGCATGTGACATGTTTTATACATGTAATATGGGGATCACATAACCAATTTAAATACGGATCTTGGTTTTACTGACCACTGCTATCTCACTTCTGTCCATATTGTCATTGAGTCTGAGGCTTGGCCCCTGTGTGTATGTGCAAATGTTTGCCAGTAGCCTTCTGTGAGTTTGTAGTTCTTTATGGGCTTTTCCCAGGTTCTTCCTCCATCAGCTATACTGGCCACTCTGTATAGCCAGTCATGTTTTGAAAGATAGCAACAAATAAAAACCAAAGCAAACCATGTAAACAAACCAAAAGTTTTCACATTCTGGCTGTTCTGCCCATATCATCTTTTGGGGGGTTGCAGTTCACACTTGAAACAACATCTAGGTACATGTATATTCTTTTTCATCACTAGTCCATTAAAATGCATTGTTGCTATTTAAACATAACTGAACCTAGATTCAGATAAATGTTGTGATGTTGAGGTATTATGATTTACAGTAATGAAATTTGTGGTAACTGCTTGTATATTATACTAATAAAATGCTATCAACACTTGCAGTGTCAGATACCACTACAGCAAAAGACTAATTCATACTTGCAGTCATATACCACTACAGCAAAAGACTAATTCATACCTGCAGTCATATACCACTATAGCAAAAGACTAATTCATACTTGCAGTCATATACCAATACAGCAAAAGACTTAATTCATACATGCATTGTCAGATACCAATACAGCAAAAAACTAATTCATACTTGCAGTGTCAGATACCAATACAGGAAAAGACTAATTCATACTTGCATTGTCAGATACCAATACAGCAAAAAACTAATTTATACCTGCAGTCAGATACCACTACAGCAAAAGACTAATTCATACTTGCAGTGTCAGATACCAATACAGCAAAAGACTTAATTCATACCTGCAGTCAGATACCAATACAGCAAAAGACTAATTCATACCTGCAGTGTCAGATACCACTACAGCAAAAGACTAATTCCTACTTGCAGTGTCAGATACCAGTATAGCAAAGGACTAATTCATACTTGCATTGTCAGATACCAATACAGCAAAAAACTAATTTATACTTGCAGTGTCAGATACCAATATAGTAAAAGACTAATTCATTCTTGCAGTGTCAGATACCAATACATCAAATTGCATGCAGTATGAAGACACCATCATGCATAAAGCCATGTGACTTAAACAGTTAAAAATTCAGGAGATACATTTTTCCATTAGCACTCAGTATATTTTTCTTTGTCTTATTGTGACATTTTATCATACAGTCACACTTGCTCTAAATAAACATCTTTAAGAAGGCCACCTGTAGACAACAACCACTATGTCATTTTTCAGGACCAATATCTCTTTTAGACAGTCACCTTTATAATCTTATGTATATCTATATTGTGTGTTTAATTTTTGTCCATAATTGTAGATTGTACGGGTCATTTATAAACAACATATTACATTGCTAACATTTGTCCACGATTGTTGATAATACTTTATGGTAATGATCCTTTGTAAACAACATGTTTACTTGAATTTGAGTTTGGGACCTTTGTTGCTGTTGTCTACCAAAGTTTTGTTTATAAATTGTAGCTTACATTTTTTACTCTAATATTTGAGTTCAAGGTCTAGTATTATAAGAACATGTTTAGAATGCTCTAGAAAAAAAATTGTTTATAAATTTGATGGGAACATGATCCACATCCTGGTTTTCTTATTGTGTCTTATTTTCTTTATGTAATGTTGTTGCCATACAAAATTTTCACTCCTATTTTAATAATACTTTTTGAATCACTATTAGTTGTACTAAAATATATGAGAGCAATTATTAATTTTTAATTATTCATTGCAATTATTCATTGCAATTACAAAGTGATCAATGACATTTTAGACTAAATTATATTACGTTGGGATTATTTGTGAATATATATATATATATATATATATATATATATATATATATATATATATATATATATATATACAGCAAATTATATTAGTACATGAGCATGTTCAAGACTATACTGATGATATATATATATAATCAGCACATTCAAGATTAGAATTCATTCACAACATTCTCTACTTTTGGAATTGTAATAAATACCAGTATTGTTTTCACCTTTTAACTTTGAGAATTCAATTATTTTTTTTAATTTTACAAAACATGTTGCTTTGCTTTTTAATTTACTGGAAGACCATAGAGTCATAACAATAATATACACATCATCTACTATTTCAAGACCAACACAATATATTTCATATAAAATTAGCCAGTCATCTCAGCATTACAGTTTTAGTCAGTCCCCAAAGTGGCTGCCTTTTACAAATTTCCTTGTGATATTTCTTAGCTCAGAGAGAGATAGAAAGAGAGAGGTAGAGAACTAGCTTATTAAATCTCTAATGTGTTTATTATTTAGGTGGTGGTTTTGGAGGCAAGGAAACCAGGTTTTTGACAATAACTCTGCCAACAGCTGTTGCTGCCCACAAGTAAGTCCTTTGGAATTTGGGATATAATTCTTGCAGCAGGTGACATGGTAATGATAGTATGCATTCTAATTCTTAAAATAGTGCTAGTTGTCAACCAAACAGTATCAATAATTTAGCATACTTGTATCTTGCTGGCATTATAAGCTAGCATCCCATACACGAGTATTCATGGTAATTTTTGTCACCAATGTTAAAACATTTTACTACAATTTTTTATTACAATTTTCTATTCAGAGTATTGCAAATTATACATTACATCACAGTTGGCATAGAAGACAGTGTTGTGTGTAATCCTTTTGTACTAAAACATGTGAATATCTGATATTTAAGTCAAATCAGAATATTGTGGCAGTTATATACCATGTGTACAGTGTATCACTTAGACAACATGAGTGAAATCTGATTCAAAATCAATAGACATTGTGAAATCTGATTCATAATGAATAGATATTGTGAAATCTGATTCATAATGAATAGATATTGTGAAATCTGTTTCATAATGAATAGATATTGTGAAATCTGATTCAAAATCAATAGACATTGTGAAATCTGATTCATAATGAATAGATATTGTGAAATCTGATTCATAATGAATAGATATTGTGAAATCTGATTCATAATGAATAGATATTGTGAAATCTGATTCATAATGAATAGATATTGTGAAATCTGATTCAGAATGAATAGATATTGTGAAATCTGATTCATAATGAATAGATATTGTGAAATCTGATTCATAATGAATAGATATTGTGAAATCTGATTCATAATGAATGGACATTGTGAAATCTGATTCAGAATGAATGGCCATTGTAAATTTAAATATTATTGCTAAACAATAAAGACAACATGGATGTCAAAGCAACTTAATAAAGTTCCATGCCCTTGGATACTTCTACCAAAGACACCTGTAGCACTGAAATTGGCGGCTGGTCTACAGATCAGTAGCACTCATTAACATCACATGGCTGTGTGCAAAGAAACAACAAAACAGTGAGGAGATCTGCAATACAAGTCTTTCAAACAAAATCTATCATTGCATTAGATTCCAAATGTGTTCACTATTCTTTTTCTTGTGTATCACAGGGATATACTAATATTTTAATACAGACATTACATAGGCACTGTCATATGTATAGATTCTTTGAAATTTTATGAGGAAAAGGTTTCATTATGTATGTAAAAAATCCAAAGGTTGGATGAATTATCAACAGTCAAGTTTGAGGGTAGGGGTAATCTCTCCATTCCCTCTATTCTGTGCATTTCTTCATCCCTAGAAAATCTGGTAAACTTTTCTATCATTTAACAGTTTTAAAATTTTTTGTAGACTCCACCAGCTTTTATAAAGGTAATTCTGATTTTATTCTTTTGCACTGGTCAAATAATTACCAGTTGCTCTATTTTATGCATGTCAAAATGTGTTCAATATCGTTTAGTTTCTCAAACAAAACTAAAATAGTTTGTTGGTCATAGAGCTACTCCCAATTCCATCTTATGTTGTGTGTATCAGCCGTCCAGGTTTTGCACAAATGAAATTTCCATCAGCATTCATTGATTCTGGAAGGTGTCCCATTGTTTCAACAGACCAATGCCTGTTTGTTTGGCCTTTATGAGTCCTGTTGTTTCAAGAGTTTGATATCTATTTGTTTGGCCTTTAAGAGTCCCATTGTTTCAACAGACTGATATCTATTTGTTTGGTCTTAATGAGTCCTGTTATTTCAACAGTCTGATATCTATTTGTTTGGCCTTTAGGAGTCCCATTGTTTCAACAGACTGATATCTGTTTGGCCTTTAGGAGTCCCATTGTTTCAACAGTCCAATATCTATTTGTTTGGCCTTTATGAGTCCCAATGTTTCAACAGACTGATATCTATTTGTTTGGCCTTTATGAGTCCCATTGTTTCAACAGACTGATATCTCTTTGGCCTTTAGGAGTCCCATTGTTTCAACAGTCCGATATCTATTTGTTTGGCCTTTATGAGTCCCAATGTTTCAACAGACTGATATCTATTTGTTTGGCCTTTATATGTCCTGTTATTTCAACAGTCTGATATCTATTTGTTTGACCTTTATGAGTCCCAATGTTTCAACAGACTGATATCTGTTTGTTTGGCCTTTATGAGTCCTGTTATTTCAACAGTCTGATATATATTTGTTTGGCCTTTATGAGTCCCATTGTTTCAACAGTCGGATATCTATTTGTTTGGCCTTTAGGAGTCGCATTGTTTCAAAAGTCCGATGTCTATTTGTTTGGCCTTTAGGAGTCCTATAATTTTAACAGACTGAAGGGACCCCGAGTGATCAAGTGGTCTAAAGCACTCTCCGTTACAGATCACTGCCATTTCACCTCTGTCTGCATGGGTTCAGGTCTAAGATTCAGCTTATATAGTTATGTGAGAAAGCTTGCCAGTAGCTCCTCGTGGGTTGGTGGTTCTTTCTGGGATTTTCCGGGTTCTTCCACCACCATTAATACTGGCCGCCATGTATAGCCTATCGTGTGCTGAAAAATGGCATTAAACCCTAAAACAACAACAAAATCAACAGACTGATGGCTGTTTTTTTTTAACTTTAAGAGTCGTGTTGTTTTGACATAATGATGACTGTTCATTTGGCCTTTTAGGGGTCATGTTATTTTGACATAATGATGACTGTTCATTTTGGCCTTTTAGGGGTCAATGTTGTGTTGACATAATGATGACTGTTCATTTGAACTTTTAGGGGTCATGTTATTTTGACATAATGATGACTGTTCATTTTGGCCTTTTAGTGGTCAATGTTGTTTTGACATAATGATGATTGTTCATTTGAACTTTTAGGGGTCATGTTATTTTGAAATAATGATGACTGTTCATTTTGGCCTTTTAGAGGTCATGTAATTTTGACATAATGATGACTGGTCATTTTACCTTTTAGGCGTCTATGTTATTTTGACATAATGATGACTGTTTTGCCTGTACCTTTCTGTCTTATAGCAATCATGAAATGCACAAAATTATACCAACATTTTTTACAACACGTTTGTTGACCTCTTATATTCAGGTTGGGACGTCCAGTCCGAGTCAGCCTAGACAGAGACCAAGACATGCTGATGACTGGAACACGACATCCTTTCCTTGGGAGATATAAGGTAAATAAATGCAATCACAAGAAAGTTCAGATTATTTCAGTGTGATGTGGTGCATAAGTTCTCTAAACTAGTATTTATCCAAATTCACACAGTCAGTACAAAACCTAAAACACTTTAAAAGTTGTCAATGTAGTCCGGTATCAAGGCTACCAATTAGCTTCTTGTTTTCATTGTCATTATCTATGACAATGCAAGTTCTGTCTGTTGTAGTACTTCATGCATGGTGCTGGACTCCATATAGATGGTCACCCAACCTTATAAATGGAATTTGGCAACTACCTGGCCTTGTTTTGAATAAGTTTAAGTTTTATGGGATTCACTTTAGCATATGTCATTGTGTGACTATTTGTATGACATATTATTTTGATACTAATTCATTGTGTAACTTTGGGTTGTGGCTGTGTTATATCACAGTTTATGACATAATACTTTTATACTAATAATTTGTGGCACTGTGCAATGTCTTATGTTAAATTGTGACATAATATTTGTATGGCATTATACTTTAATACTAATCATTTGTGGCTCTGTGTGATGTGGCAATATGTTATGTCACAGTGTAACATAGTATTTTGTATGGTATGATATTTTATTACTAATCCTTGGAGTTATGGTGTGATGTGGTTTTTTGTTATGTAAAAGTGTCACCTAATATTTGTACAGCATAATGGTTTGACACTCATAGTTCAGATTACTTTGTGATGTGGTTATTTGTTAAGTGAAAGTATCACATAATGTTTATATATTACAATGCTTTAATCATTGGTAAAATTATATAATGAAGTTATGCCGCTTTTTTGTCGCTCCATAGGTTGGATTCACAAAGAAAGGCAAGATTCTGGCACTGCAGTTGGAATTGTACAACAATGCGGGCAACTCCATTGATCTTTCACCATCGGTAAATAATTAGATAATTTAGCAAATTTTGATCCAAAAGTTGACAAATGTTGTATCCCACATAAAGTATACTGAATGATGCATGTAATAACAACTACAGTCTTGTCTCATTATCCAGTGTGTATCATAAAGTATACTGAATGATGCATGTAATAACAACTACAGTCTTGTCTCATTATCCAGTGTGTATTATAAAGTATACTGAATGATGCATGTAATAACAACTACAGTCTTGTCTCATTATCCAGTGTATTATAAAGTATACTGAATGATGCATGTAATAACAACTACAGTCTTGTCTCATTATCCAGTGTGTATCATTAAGTATACTGAATGATGCATGTAATAACAACTACAGTCTTGTCTCATTATCCAGTGTATCACAAAGTATACTGAATGATGCATGTAATAACAACTACAGTCTTGTCTCATTATCCAGTGTGTATCATAAAGTATACTGAATGATGCATGTAATAACAACTACAGTCTTGTCTCATTATCCAGTGTGTATTATAAAGTATACTGAATGATGCATGTAATAACAACTACAGTCTTGTCTCATTATCCAGTGTGTATCATAAAGTATACTGAATGATGCATGTAATAACAACTACAGTCTTGTCTCATTATCCAGTGTGTATTATAAAGTATACTGAATGATGCATGTAATAACAACTACAGTCTTGTCTCATTATCCAGTGTGTATTATAAAGTATACTGAATGATGCATGTAATAACAACTACAGTCTTGTCTCATTATCCAGTGTATTATAAAGTATACTGAATGATGCATGTAATAACAACTACAGTCTTGTCTCATTATCCAGTGTGTATCATAAAGTATACTGAATGATGCATGTAATAACAACTACAGTCATGTCTCATTATCCAGTGTGTATCATAAAGTATACTGAATGATGCATGTAATAACAACTACAGTCTTGTCTCATTATCCAGTGTGTATTATAAAGTATACTGAATGATGCATGTAATAACAACTAAAGTCTTGTCTCATTATCCAGTGTGTATCACAAAGTATACTGAATGATGCATGTAATAACAACTACAGTCTTGTCTCATTATCCAGTGTGTATTATAAAGTATACTGAATGATGCATGTAATAACAACTACAGTCTTGTCTCATTATCCAGTGTATTATAAAGTATACTGAATGATGCATGTAATAACAACTACAGTCTTGTCTCATTATCCAGTGTGTATCATTAAGTGTGATAAATTAACCCAAAAGACAGTTGTATAAACTTAGATGATTCTGAATTGCATTCAGTAAAATACAGTAGTATTTATATTAATGTTGTAGAAAACTCAGAATTATAAGAAGAAATAGACTGCATGCACATGCAATCTTTTCATCATCATTATCATCATTATCGATCCCTTAACCCAAGAGGTCGTTGATGCACAACAGTTGACTTATCAAGTGTATCAGTCTTATTTTGGAACCAAGAGCATTGTTGGTATCTTTCGATATTGGTCTCAACCTTGTTATTTCTGCTGTAGTCAAAGCATTGTTGCAAAGCAGTTCTCTGTTTGGAGCCCTTGTCTGTGATAATTGATACTTGAAGCTTGTCACTCTTTCCAGCTTCTGTCCACTGACCTCGATTTCTGCACTGATGACGTTGATGTTTGTTTATTGTTGTTTTGGCACTAATCTCCATACCATATGCAGTGGAGGTTGTGTCAATGTGCTCAGCGAAGTGAGCTATGCAAGGCATACTCAATGATCCTTTCCATGAAAATATTAAGAGTGTTTGTGACAGTATACATCCCTGTTTAAATTTAACTGTTGTTTGAAACCAATCTCCTCTGCTCCTATTGATGAGGACAGCACTGGTGTCTTTGTCATAGAGGTGCTCTACAACCTGCATCAGGTTTGAGATGATGTTATACTTACTCATTGTTGCCTATAAGGCCGCATGCCAAACCCTGTCAAAGGCCTTTTTGAAATCTATAAAGACATGGTATAGATTCTGCTGATGCTTTAGGTATTCCTTGCCAAGGAGTCTGAGCTTGAAGATTTGTTCTGTGGTGCTCCTTCCTGCTCAGAAGTCTGCCTGTTCTTCAGCAATAATGTTCTCTGATTAATGCTTTAATCTGTTGAGAATTATCTTCAACATGACTTTGGTCTGTTGATTGCTCTTACTAATGGTTTTGTAGTTTTTGTATAGTTGTAGGTTTCCTTTCTTGGGGAGCACCATGACCATGGATTGAGACCATATGGTGGGCCATTCTCCTGTCAGCAATATTTTGTTGCAGATTGTTGTTAGGACTGTAACTATCTCTTCTCCAGACTACTTTAGTGGCCTAGTGGTTAGAGCATCCACCTTGGAAGCAGGAGATTGTGGCTTTGAACCTCAGATGAATCATACCAAAGCCGTAATAAAATGGTACCAGCAGCTGCCTTGCTAGGTGCTCAGCATTAAGAGATCGGTATTAGGACTGGTTGGCCTGGTGTCAGAATCATGTGACTGCATGGGACATCATGCTACATTTCTGAGACATGATGTTCCAGTGCTAGGCATCACTATAAACTGCCACATCTGCCTGAACCAGTAACCATTCATGTTTTGTGAACATGATTATTGCTTTCTCATTTTGTTGTTTTTGTTTGTTTTTGTAGGGTTTAGGGCCATCTTTCAGCACCCGATAGGCTATACATGGTGGCCAGTATTATGGTGGAAGAAGAACCCAGGAAACCCCCGGAATGAACCACGACCCACGAGAAGCAACTGGCAAGCATTCTCATTTACCCCCTTTTTCCAAATCTGAGACTCAAACCCATGCAGAAAGAGGTGAGATTGCGGTGATCCATAACGGAGAGCACTTTAGACCACGCCACTTGGGGCCCCTACCATTTTTGTTGACTGAAGTTTTTAATATTGAGAGATCTTGACATTTTTTTAAAATCTAGTCATAGTATTTTTGTTTTTAATGATTTGCTAAATAATAATAAATATTATGTTATTTTACTTTTGTTATAGGTGCTGGAACGTGCTATATTCCACTGTGAAAATTCTTACAAGATTCCCAATCTGAAAGTGACCGGTTACCTATGCAAGACCAACACTCCCTCCAACACAGCCTTTAGGGGATTTGGGGGTCCTCAGGCCATGTTGATAGCAGAACAGTGGCTTACAGATGTAGCCTTTTACCTGGGACTCTCGCCTGTTCAGGTATGTTGTTAAGTTCCCATTATTTGAGGTACTTGGTAGTTTAGTGACAGTAAATATGTAAGCTATTCATAAGTATATCCATATAAACACAGCTTGTAATTTCCTGATGATTCATAGTTCAAGGATTGAAACAGAAACAAACCCATTTCTTTTTCAAATATGAAAATGACAATCAAAGACTGAAAATTTTTTCTACTTGAATGTTGAACATTGAAAAAAAGATATTAGCAGAATTATTGCTTATGATTAAACATTGAAAAGTTAATAAATTACATTTTAAAATTGTTTATGCAACTGAGGGCCTAAGTAATACATAATTACTTGGCAATTCAATGGTTGGTGTGCATTTTCCTATCCCATTGTATTAGCCTTTATGCAGAAGAGTACAGGGAAAAAATCGCCGAATGTCTCTATCACTATCCCATTGTAATGGTCTTTATGCAGAAGAGTACAGGGAAAAAATCACCGATTGTCTCTGTCACTATTCCATTGTAATGGTCTTTATGCAGAAGAGTACAGGGAAAAAAATCACTGATTGTCTCTATCACTATCCCATTGTATTGGTCTTTATGCAGAAGAGTACAGGGAAAAAATCACCGATTGTCTCTATCACTATCCCATTGTATTGGTCTTTATGCAGAAGAGTACAGGGGAAAAAATCACCGATTGTCTCTGTCACTATCCCATTGTAATGGTCTTTATGCATAAAAGTACATGGAAAAAGTCACCGATTGTCTCTGTCACTATCCCATTGTAATGGTCTTTATGCATAAAAGTACATGGAAAAAGTCACCATGTCTATCACTATCCCATTGTAATGGTTTTTATATTGAAGAGTACAGGGAAAATGTCACCAGTTTTTTCTATCAGTATCCCATTGTAATGGTTTTTATGCAGAAGAGGACAGAGAAAAAGTCACCAGTTTTTTCTATCACTATCCTATTGTAATGGTCTTGATGTAGAAGAGTACAGGGGAAAAGTCCCCAGTTGTCTATAACATTAAATCTGAACAACAATTAAAAAAATCTTCAAATTTGCACAGATTGAAGAACACAATGTTTCTTATCAAATACACAAAGAAAAGTGTTTGTCAGTGGGTGATCTTTAAGTATGAAACAATTAAAGAAATCACATTAGTAGGCCTGAAAGCTGAATATCATAGGTGGTAAATTACATTAGTAGGCCTGAAAGCTAAATATGATAGGTGGTAAATTACATTAGTAGGCCTGAAAGCTGAATATGATAGGTGGTAAATTACATTAGTAGGCCTGAAAGCTGAATATGATAGGTGGTAAATCACATTAGTAGGCCTGAAAGCTGAATATGATAGGTGGTAAATCACTAAAGACTTTTTGTGAACTATATTATTTCTTTCATGGACTGTTATTTTGATTAATACAATTGTATACAATTCTTTTTTTTTGTTTATCTTAACACAAGATGGAAACTTCAATCTAGTCATTTTATATTATATCTTTACTTGAGATAATAGTACTTCAGTATGGTAAAATATGATGTCATATCAATCATATCATAATGTAACTCTGAGACATATCTATATTGTGTGCTTTTAACCATGGACCTTAGTAGGTTGTAATTTAAGGTTTAAGGTAATGATCATTTGGAGATAGCTAGCATTTGTAAGCTGTAAGATGATTACTGATATCAGAGTTCAAGGTCTAGCCTTAGCTATAAAAACTTATAATGTTCTAGAAGCAAACTTTTGACCCACATCCTGGTCATTTTATTGTGTCTTAGTTTTTTTATATATAAAATTTTGGTAAACAAAATTATTCATTCCTACATTAGACGACTCCAGTGGTCTAGTGGTTAGAGCATCCACCTCAGATGCAGGAGTTCATGGGTTCGATCCCCAGCTGAATCATCCCAAAGACTTATAAAATGGTACTAACAGCTGCCTTGCTTGGCACTCAGCATTAAGAGATTAGTGTTAGGACTGGTCAGCCTAGTGTCAGGATAATGTGACTGGGTAGGACATCATGCTACATGACTGCAGCATGATGCCCCAGTGCTAGACATCACTATAAACTGTTAACTGCAGACATCGTAGCAGAAAGACTGACTTTTTAAAAAAAACTATGTTAAAAATCCAAATCACACACACACTCATTTCTACTTTAAGTTCTGTCAGTGGAATTATTTACTTTTGTGTTCAGATATAATTTGAGATGAATCATTTATTTAACTTATTAAATGGAATTACAAACTGCTCATAGACTTTTGGATTGAAACACTGTTTTGGAATTATTGTAAATTTATTCAAAGATATTCCAGATTATATCATTGTGATTCATCAAGACTTAGTTTTTTTGCACATTCAAGATTGGAATTCTTTCAGAACACTGTATAATTTTGGACTTGTGATAGAACATTTGGATTATTTGGAATTTGATTCACAATACTGTATTTTTTCTTTTAAGCTTTCACTTTTATTCCACAGAATAAATTATTTGTTAAAATCTACAAACTTGTTGTATTTGCCTCTTTCTGTTGCATTGTTTAAGACAATAGAGTTGTAACAGTAATGATCATATTTCAAGCTGTGATGTTAGCATTCATTTGACAAAAACAGACTACCTTAATATGGCATGGTAAAAACAACAAATTTTCAACGTGTGCACTTGTTTTAACACCTTAATGTTTCAGAGATAAATTCTCTAGATCACTCTGCTGTGTGTGCCTGTATTTCAAATAGGAACATTTTCATACTGTTTAATATAACTGTAGTTTTACATTGGTGAAACACTTGAGTTCTAAAAATGGCCTGATCATTTAAAAGGAGGTATTTTATTTACACACAAGGCATTTTATTTACACACAAGGTATTTTATTTACACACAAGGTGTTTTATTTACACACAAGGTATTTTATTTACACACAAGGTATTTTATTTACACACAAGGTGTTTTATTTACACACATTGTATTTTATTTACACACAAGGTATTTTATTTAAACACAAGGTGTTTTATTTACACACAAGGTATTTTATTTACAGGGCATTTTAGGGTCTATCAAATGCATTAATTGCCTCAGTGAATATGAAATAGCAGCATCTATTATGACTCAGCAATACTGTATTTAAATTTTCTTTCTTTAAGAATGCTGTAAACGAGCTGGATATAAATGTATCCTTGTTTGTACAGGTAAGGGAGATACACTTTTAAATGTGACCTTGTCTTTTACAGGTAAGGGAGATTAACTTGTATCAGGAGAATGATCTGACACACTTCAATATGCCGCTGGAGAAATGCAACATAAGGAGATGCTGGGATGAATGCATAAAACAGAGTGACTACCACAGACGCAGGAAAGAGGTTGACATTTTTAACAGGTAAAATCCTTATGTACTTCCTCTACCAGGACCAAAATTTTGATGCTTCTAATCTTTATCATTTTACTGTGTTTAAATTTTGATTGGTTGTCACACATTCATTACAGTGTTTAATTTAACTTATGAAATTTCCACAGGTGTTTTCTGTTTGCAGGAGACCTGATAAAAAATATTTAAAATAAAATGCTTTAAAATTGACCTCTGTTTTACAGACCATTGCATGTTGAGTTAGATTTAGTGCAATTTTAAATACATTTTCTTTCCATCTTTAGAAAAATACAATGATATGGTTGGTATATTACATGTAAAATAAATGAGTTTGATCCATGCATATTCGTCAGTAAATCACATCCTTATTGGTATAATGAAAAACAATATTTGCACAAATGGAAATTAGATAAATAAGACTGGATTTAATAATAATAATAATAATAATGGTGATGAGGGTCATTTGGAATAACATTTTCCACCTGTCCATCTTTTCATCCTTTCACAGATCTTGTAACCATGGTAATTATGCAACCTTTGCACAACAACACTCCCTCGATAATTCGTGCATGACCGGGTCCAAAGACAAAGACCACACTATAAATGAGGACACGAATTATCGAAGGACCTACATTATAATATGAAATGATGCCATCCTCACTCGACATTGAGAAAACCGTGTGTGTGTGTGAACTGGTCCATTTAATGGCTAAATACTCATTTTAATATTGCATTGGAAATAATTGTAAAAAAATGCTTTTTCTAAGTTGTTCAATTTTGATTTATAAAAATGACCTTTATTTTCAAGGTGCCAAACTGCTGAGAGATCATTAACATAATTCCAGCTGGTTTCATCAACTGTCATGTGTACACAAAACATTGTGTATTACATCACTGCTTTATGTTGTTATTGAGTAGTCTGGTTCTACTGTAGTGGAATGCATTGCAATACTAAGCAGGGAACCAGACTAGTTATTGATTAAAATTCACAATCAAACACAATTTCTTTTATTTAAAAAAATGGAATGATTAATTCATGAAAAATCGTCATCATCGACATTCAATTTTTGTTGTTGTTGTTAGTAAATTAATGATGCCATGATTTTATTGAAGTGAAACTAACTTCTTCTGTATTCTGTCTTATTCTGTAGTAAAATAAATGGGATTAACATTATAAGTGGATTTGTTCGTTGTCAGGGCACAAGTTATCGAGAGAGTGATGTAATTGGATACAGTTTGCTAGGTTTGATGCTGTCTTTTCACATCCAATTTTAAGAGTTTTGCCATTTTTCAATTGAATTTTTAAATCTGAACAGCAGGTATTTGTAACTAGCATAGGTCAGGTATAATTCAAACAGTTCTAATATGGTTTGGTTTTGTGCATTAACTCATATTAACCCATAGACCCAGATTTTATTTTTATTTGGTGTTTTTTTTTTGTTAGACAGAATTATGGCTCATGAAAATTTCATGTATGATGATGGGATTTTTCACTTTAAAAAGGCATTTTTTAAGAACTCTTTGGATTATTCTGAAGTAATTTGATATGAACATTGTGTGATAGACATAAACATGTCTTGTATGCAATTTAGTATGAACATTGATAGACTTAAATGTATCTTGTGTACAGTTTGATATGAACATTGAAAGACAAGTGTGTCTTGTATGCAATTTGGTATGAACATTGAAAGACAAGTTTGTCTTGTATACAGTTTGGTATGAACATTGATAGACTTAAATGTATCTTGTATACAGTTTGGTATGAACATTGATAGACTTAAATTTATCTTGTGTACAGTTTGGTATGAACATTGATAGACTTAAATTTATCTTGTATACAGTTTGGTATGAACATTGATAGACTTAAATGTATCTTGTATACAGTTTGGTATGAACATTGATAGACTTAAATTTATCTTGTGTACAGTTTGGTATGAACATTGATAGACTTAAATTTATCTTGTATACAGTTTGGTATGAACATTGATAGACTTAAATGTATCTTGTGTACAGTTTGGTATGAACATTGATAGACTTAAATGTATCTTGTGTACAGTTTGGTATGAACATTGATAGACTTAAATGTATCTTGTATACAGTTTGGTATGAACATTGATAGACTTAAATTTATCTTGTGTACAGTTTGGTATGAACATTGATAGACTTAAATGTATCTTGTATACAGTTTGGTATGAACATTGATAGACTTAAATGTATCTTGTGTACAGTTTGGTATGAACATTGAAAGACAAGTGTGTCTTGTATACAATTTGGTATGAACATTGAAAGACAAGTGTGTCTTGTATGCAATTTGGTATGAACATTGAAAGACAAGTGTGTCTTGTATGCAATTTGGTATGAACATCGAAAGACAAGTGTCTTGTATGAAATTTGGTATGAACATTGATAGACAAGTGTCTTGTATGAAATTTGGTATGAACATTGATAGACTTAAATGTGTCTTGTATGAAATTTGATATGACATTATTTTGTCTCATAGACTGAAATTTGTCTTTTATGATTTTTGTCTGATTCATTGCAGAGTTACAACATTTTTTAATTGCTTTTTTTGTGTGACTTCCTCTGTTCCTATTTTGCAGTCATATCAGATGATAATTTCAGAAACTAATGCATATTGTGAACATCATATTTGCCCATGTGTAACACTTACCTAACTGCTAACAGCATAAACCCATAATATCCCTACTAATCAAAGTGTACACTGTTCTAATGATTATAGATAAACATTAGAATCTGATCTGTCAGCACATCATATGATGGCCAATCAAGGTTAGTGCTGTAAGCAGTTGTTCTTAAGTCAAAAGGCTAATTGGAGTTTTCATAAGCAAGAATAAAGTGAAACCAGAAATTGTTGTGATTTGCAATCAGAAGTAACATAGTAATGGGAGTTTGCAAATTAAATGTCAGCAGAAATTATTATCACTTCTATTCAGAACTAAAGCTGGTAATAGGGGGTTTCCATGGGCAATGAGATAAGCAATCTGAAATTATTGTGACCCAAATTTAGAAGTGAGTATTCTAATGGAAGTTTCTTTCTGCAAGCATAACATATCAGATGAAATTATTAACAGCTCTGTTCTGAAAGAACCATTTTCAGAAGAGTTTTCCAAACAATGTGCAGAAAGTTTTGGTTTTTGTTGAAGTATTTTTATTGTCAAGAAGATCACAAGTATGGATACAGGGCCAAGGATACTGATATTGTTGTTGTTGTAGTAGGGTTTAATGCCATTTTTCAGCACACGATAGGCTATACATGGCGGCCAGTATTATTGGGTGAGGAAGAACCCGGGAAAACCCTTGGAAAGAACCACGACCCACAAGAAGCTACTGGCAAGCTTTCTTACGTAACTACATTAGCCAAATCTTAGACTTGAACACACACAGACAGAGGTGAGATAGCAGTAATCCGTAACGGAAAGCACTTTAGACCACTCAGGGCCTCGCCAAGGATTGTAAACAAGTATTCAGCTTACAAGGTTGTCTACATTATAAACATAAATATTTAAGAAGCATGCAGGCAAAAAAAGGCAATACAGGTCATGTACATATAATGAAATGACAGGATTGAAGGAGGCATTAGTGTAGTGTTTGGCATAGTCTACTATGTAAAACTTCAGCTGCAGTCATAAAGGAAGAAAACATAAAGAATTTACTGAATGCAAAATATTTGCTCCAAATTAGTAAGAATTTGGTAATAGGCTAACTTCTATGATGAATTATGGTTTATTTAGATGTAATCATATTACAAATCTTCTCAGTTCTTGTAGACCTCCAATATAAAAAAAGATCATTTTCTTCATGAATGCAGACTTGAATAATGCAAAAGTGATTTTTATCGCAGGTTATCAGTAATGAAAATATCAATGTTGATTCATTCTAACACACTGTTGTTTGGCAACAAACTTAATGTAGTACAAATACATTGTTTGCTAAAAATGGAAGTGTAGAAGTTACTTGCATCCAGAAGTAAATTTGGTAATATGAATGGGCAGTGAACAAAACATGGCGACCTGCATCCAGAAGTTGTTGTTCTTGTAGGGTTTAACGCCATTTTTCAGGACAAGATAGGCTATACATGTCAGCCAGTATAAATGGTGGAGGAAGAACCTAGGAAAGCCCCCAGAAAGAACCATCGAGCCACAAGAAACTACTGGGATGCTTTCTCACATATCCATATTGGCTGATTTATGTCAAAGTATACTTTGAACATGCAGCAATAAATGTTGAACTTTTATTAATTATTGTGATGTGGACTCTTATCAAAATATGTATATAACATATATATATATATATATATATATATATATATATATATATATATATATATATATATATATATATGGTGATGAAGCATATGGCAATGTACTTACAGTGAGAACAGATGGAAAAAGAGAGGAATTACAGTTGTACCCACCAAGTTTGGACTCTCTTTCACTGCCCTCCACCTTAACCAGGTATTGTCTATGTATATATGTGTATTTGTTTAGAATTGGGAATCAAAAAAGATTTTGTTCTGTCATATTTTTGAAAATACCATAACGTTTACAATATTATAGTGCAATTATATTAGGGACAAAGAGTTTAATTTTCTGGGGCCGGGACTAGGTATTTAAAAAGAAAATATTAGCAAAATTTCACTGTATTATATTCAATATATTATTCGAAGAAAATTGAATTATTTTCAAGTCAAACAAAATATATGCTAATTGTTGTACAGGTTGTTTTCTAACACTTGTAAATGATATGGGATAATTAATCTACATGATAACTAGCACCCTATAAAGGACAGTCATTGTGCTTGCATTAAGAAGCTCGCTGAGAAAAATAAGTCCTGACACTGAAGCCTACACTTAAGTGATATAAGCAGGGAAAGTGGAATGCCATCACCCAGGTAATATTTTTATCTGAGAGTGCCAGTAAACATAAAACACACTGACTTGACAAACAAGAATATATTTAGTGGACTGTTGAATTTGTGTATCAGGAAGGGAGACGAATTCTAAATGTCATAGTTGTGAATTGAACCAGGTTGGTCTCTCCCATATCTGGGCATACAAACCTCTACTCGAAAAGATTTGATCCTATGTCTGGATGTAGCTTCACTAACATACACGACTATGCATTAACATACACGACTATGCATTAACATACACGACTATGCATTAACATACACGACTATGCATTAACATACACGACTATGCATTAAAATTCAATCAGAAAACAACTGCTCCCCTGAAAATTTCAAGATGATTCTTACAAAGAAATGCATGTACTTAATACCTTAATATATGATGGTAAATAAATAATATAATGGAATTTTTTACAGATTTTAATTGAAACAGCTTCCAAAAGTTAGATTTGGCCTGAATACCCTTTACAGCATCTCATTCAGCGGCCATGTTGACATTTGACTTGTGTCAATGTGTCAATTAAGGTTCATACATACTATTATAATTGTGACATCGAAATTAACTTGTGACAAATACATCTGTTTCTTTAAAGATTATAAGTTTTTTAAACTATTTTTTCATAGAAAATGAAAACATGTTTGTAATATCATTGAATTTGTAACACGATTACTGAGGAATGTCTGTAGATTCCTTGCTGACAGAAATTACTGAATTATCAACACATTGAAAAAGTAGTGTGTGAAAGTTAACTGATAAACCAGTAATGGTACCTTTAATGTTATATACAATGTATATATATATATATATATATATATATATATATATATATATATATATATATATATATATATATATGTTGTTTTGGGTTTCATGCCATATTTTAGTGCAAGATAGACTACATAAGGCAGCCAGTATAATCATACATGCCAACCATTACACTTTTGGTGTAATCATTACGCTTTTTTTCACTAAATTACATGTTACGCTTAAACGTATATGGATTACACTTTTTCAGTATATCCACCGTCCCAAAAAAATCAATTATTTGTTTTCTCATTATTATTAAAATAAGATTAATCCCATAGACCATATTTTAGAAAAAAATGGCTTTTATGTAACTACAATATAAGAGTACACTTGACCATGAACTTGCATGCACTTTCCTAACAATATCAAGTTCTATTTATAGCTAACCTGGTTCTACTTTTGACTTCAAATCCTATTTATAGCATCTGTATGCATTGTGTGGAGAGAGCAGACTGGTTTTCCAATTGTAATCTTTACGCACAGATTCCATGTTCTAATTTATATTTACTGCAGAACCAGTTTAATGATATTTGGTTCTAAAAAGTATATTTTATTTTAGTCTATGCATTTATGTGAGTAAAAATATCACCTTTCAAAAATTTCCCAGATAAATTAAAAAAAGGCAACAAACAAAAAAAACTGAAACAAAAAAATTAGAATCCTACTTTGCAGAAGCTTGTCAGCTCTTTGGTCAGAATCCATTAAATATTAAGACAAGAGTGCAGCACCACGTGACATCTATTTCAGGCTGTGTGGAAAGAATTTTAATATTTGTCGCTAAAAGTCTTAAGATGGATTCTAGTCAATGTGTGTAAAGCTAAAAGTGCTACATATGAAAACTTGAACCAGTAAAGGATGTTAAAAGATGAGAGGGGCAAATAAATCATCATTTATTGAAATTTTAGCATGTTTTATGTGGATTACGCTTTTTCTGCCTGGATTCCACGTTTTGACCACTTGGATTATGCTTTTTCCTCGTCAGGGGTTGGCATGTATGGTCGAGGAAAAACCCAGGAAAACCCCTGGTAAAAACCATCAGTCTTCAGGAAGCTATTGGCCCAATTTCTCAAATACCCCAAGACTTTAGTCCACACAAACAGAGGTGAGATAGCAGTGATCAGTAAAGGCTAGCACTTTAGACCATTTGATCACTTGGGGATGTCCCCTTACATGTTTATGTTGGCTGGACTTCGCTTGCGAAGATTTAGGAAGGGGGATGTCCCTGTCGATTACAAATGTGTTGGTGGCTAAAAAGCCCAATATGTGACAGGCACGTCCATCCACAGAGGCTGCAGGTGAATGTCTGGGTTGTGGTGGGTGTTACTGATGGTTCCCAGTTTTTTCTTTGCCATCGTTTTCCACACTATTTTGTTCAAAAGTGGCAGTGGCCCAGTGAACTGTACTTTGCCAGCTTTCGCGGTCAGAAGCTTGCGATGCCCATTGGTAGTGATCAATGCCACTCATGGTGAGAGTCGTTTTCAAGAAGTCTTTATATCTCTTACAAGGTTTCCCTTTATCATTGTGGCCAGTGGACAGTTCACCATACATTGCCATTTTTGGCAAGTGATGACCCTCCATCCTGCCCAGCATAGCTGTTTCTTCATTAGCATTGCCTCAATGCTAATGATCTCTGCTTGTTTGAAGACTTCAGTGTTGGTGATGTAGTCACTTCAGTGGATGTTGAGGAAGGTGCAGAGGCAGCACTGATGGAATAGTTCATGGAGGCAGAGGTGGCGGCTGTAGGTTACCCAGGATTCTGCGCAATATAGGAGAGTGGTCAGTACAACAGCTCTGTAGACGCTGATGTTTGTACCTCTCTTGAAACTGGCATTGTACCACACTCATTTATAGTCTGCCAAAGGGTCTGTTTACCTTGGCTAGTTTGTTTATTTCTTTGTCGATCTTGGCATCAGAGGATATCACACAGCCTAGGTAGGTGAACTGGTGGACTACATTCAGCACTGTCTGGTCAATGATGATGCTTGGGGGCTAGTACTCTTTCTTGGGTGCAGGTGGGTGAAGTACCTCAGTTCTTTAGGTTGACCTCAAGACCAAAGAGCTGGCAAGCTTCTGCAAATTAGGATGCTATGTGTTGTATGGCAGCTTCCATGTGAGCAACAAGGGCAGCGTCATCTGCAAAGAGAAGTTCTCTGATCAGTTTTTCCATGGTCTTGGTGTGGGCCTGAAGTTGCCTTAAGTTGAAGAGGTTGCCATCAGTCCGAAATTGGATATAGATGCCATCTTTATCATTATGGTCTTCTGTTGCTTTTTGGAGCATCATGCTGAACAAGATTGATTTCAGCGTGGTAGCTAAAACACAGCCCTGTTTCACACCATTTACAATGGTGAAGGTCTGTGACAGGTCATTATTGTTTCTGACCTGTCCAAGCTGATCTTCATGCATTTGGATGACCATGGTAAGGAATTTGGGAGGACAGCCGAGCTTTTCAAGGATTTTCTACAATCCATTTCTGCTCACCGTGTCAAAAGCCTTCATCAGGTCCACAAATATGATGTATAGTCCTTTGCTTTGTTCTTGACATTTCTCCTGAATCTGTCTCAGGATGAACACCATGTCAGTGTGCCCCTATTGGCTCTGAAGCCACATTGACTCTTTGGATCATGTTTTTTTGCAATGGTGGGCACCAGTCTGTTCAGCAACACTCTAGGAAGGATTTTGCCTGCAATTGAGAGCAGAGATATCCCACATTAGCTTGAACAGTCAGACTTTTCCCCCTTGTTTTTGTACAAGGTGATGATGACTGCATCTCGGAGGTCTTGTGGCAGTTTCCCTTGCTCCTAGCAGCAAATGAAGAACTCATGAAGTTGGGTGTGTAATGCAGGGCCTCCACTCTTCCATATCTCTGGATGGATACCATCTTTTCTTGCATCTTTTCCAGTCTTCAGCTGTTGTATGGCTTTTACAGTCTCTTGCAGTGTGGGTGCCTCATTGAGTTTGATCTTTGGTGGCTGTTGTGGGATGAGATCAATAGCTACCTCCTGGACTAGACAGCAAGTGCTGAAGAGGTGTGGAAAAGCTCTGACTAGCAGTTTAGGATAGATTCCCTGTCAGTGAGTAGCTCTTGGCCATCTGCGCTTCATAGGGGGCTCTGTATTTGGAAGGTAGGACCATACACTGCTTTCAATGCTTCATAGAACCCCTTGTAGTCAACAGTGTCAGCGTACAGCTGAGTTCTTTCTGCCAGTTTTGCCTACCATTTTGTTTGTCTTGTAGCCTGCACTGGCGGGATCTGCAGTTAGGTTCTTCAAGTCTAAACTGCAAGATCTCTTGAAAATCTGCATTGACGTCAGCACACAAAAGGTTTTTGATCTGGAGCTTCCTTCTCTGGATAATTCCTTGTTGTCTGGACCTGGGCTTGAAGTGGAAGTAGAGTTTGCATTTGACAAGACGATGATCCTAGTGGCACTCTGCACCTGGTATCACTCTGGTATAAAGGACATCTTTTTAAGTCCCTCTTGCGTACTATGATATGATATATTAGGTGCCAGATCTAGGGTGCATCCAGGTTGTTTTCAGGCTATCTTTCTGCTGGAATACGGTGTTTGTGATTGTGTGCTGTAATTCTACACAAAATTGAAGAAGCAGGTGCCCATTGGCATTGCAGCCACCCACGCCATGTTTCCCAAGAACGGCTTCCCAGGCTTCTGAGTCTCGGCCCACTCTAGCCATGAATTCTTTGAGGATGATTATTTTGTCTCTCTCTGGGATGCTTTTGAGAAGTCAGCACAGGTCAGCATATAATTTATCATTTTCAGAAGCATCTGCCTGGAGTGTTGTAGCATATACACTAAAGAGTGTGGCATGTTGTTGGTTCCCTAATGGGAGATGCATTGATATGATGTGGTTGGTGTGACCAGTTGGAAGGTTTGTTAACTTGGTGGTGATAGAGTCCTTGATCATAAAACCTACTCCTGAAAGTCTTTTTTTGGTCTTTGGCTTTTCCTGACCAGTACAGAGTGTATCCCGTGTCGAGTTCTCTCAGACTTCAATCCTCTGAAACGTGGACTTCGCAAAGTGTAGCAGTGCCAATACCAATGTGAGAGAGTTTGTGTGCAATTAATTCAAAGTGTCGTTCTGGTCTGTTGCTATTGGTAGAGTCTAGCATTGTTTTGATGTTCCAACAAGCCAGTTTTAGTCTGTTTTCCATGACAGGTGGGGCATGCCTTGTTTTTTCCATTATGTTTCAACAGTGTTGGAAGATGCTTGTTGGCTGCGGCAGGCCTACTGGGTGTAAGGAGATGAACTTTGGTTAGGCCACCTTTTCTAGGCCCCTCTCCATGTGGAGCAAGCAGTGCTGTCCCTAAATAAGGCTGCTAGGTCACTCAGGCTCCGTAGGTTTTATATCAGAGTTTCCCTCTCCTAGGCAGATGGCCAACCATGACTGACAAGATCAAATCATGTTTATATGGCTATAGTATATGTGCATGCATTTATTCCCTTTAGGGTTTTGGGAAGGCATAGTGGCAGAAATGCAGAACATTAATTAAAGAAAGTAGAAACTTTGTTTTCATAGTTATTCACAAAAGTGCAAGTTATTTGAATGATAGTATGGTCATCAAAACAAAGTTTCCCCCAAAGTAAATGTACAATTTTTTAATTAGCCACTGTACCCATATAAACTGAATGATACTTCCCTAACTCTTACAGGCCGGTGCCCTTGTTCACATCTACAAAGATGGTTCTGTATTGCTGACCCATGGAGGAGTGGAGATGGGGCAGGGGCTACATACTAAGATGACCCAGGTGAGTACTACATGGCTTATTATGCATAATGAATGAATGTATGAATAATTCAAACCATCAACATAGAATCGGTTCATTATGATAACCTGGCTATACATTTGTTATATTTGGTATCACATTTCAGCGTCTTCTTTAAGTAAATCAGATCATCATCATCAGTTTATAGAACTATATTAAAAAAAATTATTACATTTTTATAACTGAATCATTATTTAGGGGTTTAAAATCTACTTGCCTCATGCCTAGGACAAGCTCAAATTTGGCTCAGTCAGGTGAAGTTACCATGGTTCTTGCCAATGGGCAAGTTAAATAAGAGAGGGATCATGTTCAGTTAATAATGATTTATGTTTTGCCAAATTTCATACTGTACAGTCATGACACAGGACACACATCAATACCTTTATTTGCACATTTATATGTACTGCATTCTTCAATTACATAAATGCCCATAGAGTTCTTTCATCTATCTAGCCTTTATTTGCACATTTATATGTACTGCATTCTTCAATTTCATAAATGCCCATAGAGTTCTTTCATCTATCTAACCATTATTTGCACATTTATATGTACTGCATTCTTCAATTACATAAATGCCCATAGAGTTCTTTCATCTATCTAGCCTTTATTTGCACATTTATATGTACTGCATTCTTCAATTACATAAATGCCCATAGAGTTCTTTCATCTATCTAACCATTATTTGCACATTTATATGTACTGCATTCTTCAATTACATAAATGCCCATAGAGTTCTTTCATCTATCTAGCCTTTATTTGCACATTTATATGTACTGCATTCTTCAATTACATAAATGCCCATAGAGTTCTTTCATCTATCTAACCATTATTTGCACATTTATATGTACTGCATTCTTCAATTACATAAATGCCCATAGAGTTCTTTCATCTATCTAGCCTTTATTTGCACATTTATATGTACTGCATTCTTCAATTACATAAATGCCCATAGAGTTCTTTCATCTATCTAGCCTTTATTATGCACAGTATACTGTCAAAATATGTCATTTCCATATTGTAGTCAGTATCAAGGTCAGTATCATGATTTCTCCTATAGACATAAAAATGTTAATTTTTACTATTTAATGCAAGCTTTGACAACTCAGAAATAAATACTTATATTTGTTAACTTTATTACTTATTGGTTATACTTTAATTGTAATATTTGTACATATGTGTGATTCATTGACATAATGTCCCAACCAAGACACAATATGTGTTTTTGAGCTGGCAGTTTGCGGCGTTTTCCAATTTTAAACAGTTGGGAAAAGATTGTTTTAACAAGTCACCAATTTCAAGGAGACTAGGTGGTCATTTTTAAAAAAAAATGACATCTGAGATTTTTTTAAATGTTATGTTGTTAAATAAAAAGTTTTCATCTCTAATCATTAGTCACCTGGAATGGTAGCACCCACAAGGGGTGTTTATCATCTGTTGTTTTTGTGATTAGTAAATGAGGCCATTACATATGTTAGATTTTGTTAACAATCAAATTGATATAAATAAGTGTTTGCAAATCATTCTAAAATAACTTCTCAGTGACTGTTTAGATGTGTATTGCCAGTTTCAAGATGGAAATTGGATGAGGCAGAAGCAAATATGGGCGTGTACACTTTACTTACCCAAAAAGAGAATTTATTGATATTTAAATATTTCATTGAGGGACTCAGTTTTATCTTGCAAACTTACTGAATGGATATTTGAAGCTGCATGATCATTAAATGGAAACATTAAGAAAATTTTTATGATATAATAAAACTCATATCAGTATATGTGTCTGTTTGTATGCATGTATACGTCTCTTTTTGCTCTTCAAACTGTATCTTCACTCCTTTTTTGTCATCTATATATCTGTTGATTTGTACTATTTATAAATATTGTCTTTCTGATAACTTTTTTATAGAACTGACTTTAATTTGCAAGCGAAGATGAAGTTCTGTTTTTATTTTAAAAAATACAATACCATTTCCTAAAAACATCCAATAGTTTTTTACCATTTGTTTCACTTTGATTGTTTTATCTTATTGTCTTTTGGGGCAAGTTTAAATCCTCTAAGTGTAAGTTCAGTTTTTCAGGGTAAGCTGATATTGTGTAAAAATGCAACAAAAAAGAAAAAAAATCATTAAGTTTTGTGTAATTGAAAATTTAGTTTATTTCCCTATAACGTGAAAGAATTGAAGTAAATTATCATATGGTGAATGAATTCCAAAAGTCCTAAATGTTCTATCAATTCCAAGACCTATGGGATAGTCAGAATGAGTTCCAAAGGAATGCTCAGTGATGTTCAACAACACATAAGAATTGCTATGTTATCCCAAACTTTGTTAAAAATGAATTCTTAGTAAGCCAATGACAGCCTAAATTCAAATTGTCTTTGAATAAATTTACAGTAATTATGTATAACTGTTATGTATACAATATTCTTTAAATAAATGCAAAGACTCTGTAATTCCAACAAATGATTAAATTAAATGTATCAGTCCAAGACTGAGAGTATTATTAAGAATACCAGATTCAATGAAATAATTGTTATATAGAATACCAATACACATTAGAGAGAATGCAATACAAGACATAAATGAATTATCTTGCTATTTTGAAATCACTGTCATTGAACATATAACAGACCCATGCCCTGGAGTTAGGTCAAATGACATTTACTTGATCTTACATTGCATCTTACATTGCAAACATACTGTTGAAAATAAAATTAAAAATATTATTACCGGTAGCTAAATAACGCTTACAAAAAGCATTATTATGAAAATATTACACATAATAGAGAGAGACCGCTTTTGTGACCTAGTGGTTAGAGCATCTGCCTCATATGCAGGAGGTCATGGGTTAGATCCCCAGCTGAGTCATGCTGAAGACTTACCAAAATTGTACTTACAGCTGCCTCACTTGGCACTCAGCATTACGAGATTAGTGTTATGACTGGTCTGCCTGGTGTCAGGATAATGTGACTGGGTAGGATATCATGCTATATGTCTGTGGCATGATGCCCCCATGCTAAACATTACTATATACTGTCACACTGCAGACATCATAGCGATAAGAGTGAAATTTTTTAAAGATATGTTAAAAATCCAAATCACGTATCATGCACATAATATAGATACACATGACACCTGTACTGTTCCAACATTTCACTCATTACCATTGTCTTTCTTATTTCCCTTAGCTCAGAGATACATGATTAGTTATATTTATTTTTTCTTGACATGCTGTGTCACATGAAAACACGATTTTGGAAACCCAATCCCTCCAAAATGGTCATGTTCAGAAAAACATGATTTTCTGGAATCGTAGCCCATAAGTTTTTCCAACAGCAAACAAAACCTATGTTTCATGATTTCCATATATGTGCATGTAATCTATAATATGCATATGAATAGTTAAGTCTTACTCAAAGCTCAGCTTAACCGGTTACGGGTCAAAACGGACTAGTACCAAAAAGGCCCATGTCCAAAATGGACCAGTGCTTAAAAGGCCCGGTCCAAGAAGGCCTGACCCAAAAAGGCTCATTTAGGTATTAATTAATTGCTACAGTACTAAACTAATAAAAGTAACTAATACGTAAATACCAAATCCTTGTTGGACTGGTGAATGTCTATAAATAATGTGCAGTAGAGAATCATGGTGCAGTATGTAACAAACGTCCATCAAGTGATCATGCCAATAATTGCAACGCTACTAGGTGTTCTATGTAAAATGAAAAAAAGAAGGCAAATGCTATAGGTATTATAAAACATTGTATTAAAGCAAATCAATAATATCTTTGTTATAACAT
Source organism: Unio pictorum (assembly GCA_030141615.1). Taxonomy (NCBI): domain Eukaryota; kingdom Metazoa; phylum Mollusca; class Bivalvia; order Unionida; family Unionidae; genus Unio; species Unio pictorum. The sequence goes on along the minus strand of JARLTB010000140.1, from coordinate 10,201,327 downwards.
ATCAAGATTGAATACGAGTTCGTTTTGCCCATGTGTAGGTTCACATGCCAACTTTTATCGTGATAATGCCTTAATTAAGTAATGACGATTTAATTTATATGGATTAATATTTTATATTTTCATTTGCAAAGACTATTGACTCTTCCTATTTCACATGCTTTCAATATCATTAATACATGAGTATGCATATTTGTTTGTGTTGATTAGTATGTATGCTTTCATTATATATGTGTTATATTCTGTGCTCTGTAGGCACCGTCATTGCATTTATTTTTTGCAATGTAACTCAGGTCACAATTGGAAAATAATAAATAGATTATTTTATTTAAAAAATTTACATAAATTTGTTTGATAGGTTATAAAGAGAAGAAGAAGAAAAGATATGTGTAATTAACATAAGCAAAAGAAAGACAAACGCTACATCCATTTCAGATTTATAAATTTGTTAATAATATCAGTCATTATTACTAACACATGAATAGTAAAACCTAATAACAAATAATACAACAATATTGATCATAATGTCTGTCAAAGTAATTTAACAGTAACATATATTCAATAATTATATAATAACAGCAACAAATATTCATCAAACATAGATACTCACTTTTCAAACAAATAACTTAACAAGATTGCACAGCTGTGGCTGCCGATGTTAATATTACATTACGATATAGGATACAATCCTGGGATAACAGGGATATAGTAATGTTCACGGTTATTAAGCTTTTCTAAAGATCAATTTATATTTTCTTTCCATGTTTTTGGGCCAGGATGAACTCACTTTTTCGACGTTCACATAGTTTTTTATTACAAAACATGCATTTTCTAAATCTAAAATTTTTTCTCTTCAAGGCTCTCCAAAAACATCAAAGTTTTAAATGATGATCATGAAGAAGAAAAAAAACAGATGTATCACACAAATATGAACATTCTTAAATATTGGCATGTAAAGTCGTTTTAATGCACAGAATGCAAATTCTAACTTTAATTTGATGCATTATGCTGCTACATTGGAACAACATCATGAATATAAATTATGTCTTGTTCCTTTTAAACCTTTAATTATAAAGTGTTCTATAGCAATATATCAACGAAAGTAACATTTCCTTATATATATTTTAAAAAATGGGGGTAATTGCAACTGTGTATCAAACATTTGTTATGGTAGTCACTTTCCAGCGGGCCTATAATAGTTCAACTTATGTTATATCGACTCATCTCTCCATGAACTTTATAGGAAATTCTCAAAATTGGCATTTATTAGAATCATTATGTCGTTAATGACGACATTGGAAGTCCAATAGTCACATGATGACACATAACTCTAGAAGTTGTTATCGAAATATTTAAATTTGTAGAATTTTGTATTCTTTCATTTGTGTATTTTTATTCCAACCAATATATAGTTTTACTTTTTTTAAAAGTTCTCTAGTACTGTTGAAAGTGTGGGTTGTTAAATTTGTGTACTGGTGCCACTAGCAATGCAAATCACAAGTACCATGCAACATTTCATAGACGACTGACTTTAATCGTGTCTTTCCGCAGAAGAAATACATGACAATTCCTGATAAAATAAGTTTCATATTCATTGTATGCTTGTATCATTCGATCTAACAAGTTTAACAGTTTGTTTTAAGCTTGTCAGGTTATGAGCATTATTCGTATAATATTGTATAAGCCCCACCTGTCAAAGGGTAAGTGTTATGTCCCACTTGTCAAGGGGTATTGTACAACATATAATAATAATAACTATAAGCCACTCGTTATCTAAGAGATGACTGCCCTCGATATAATTGCTCAGTTCAAGTATGAGAATAGATATGGTAAACTGAGCTGGTATATTGAACAAACAACTACGAGCCCCTGTAAACATAAACAATTTAATCAAATACATACATAATTATGAAACTTCCTTTCATTAGGAATACACGCTGTTTAGAAATACAACTTTCACTGAATTACAATAAGATTTGCAATAGATTTAAACAAATTAGCTGTTCTATTACTGATAGTTTTAAATCATCATAGGATCGAGTGGTACAATCGAAGTCAATGCTTTGTTCAATTTTCATAAGCTGCTATTATCGATCCTCGTTCACTGTTCAATCAATGTTGTTTCAAGAAGTCACTGTCTCATCCAATTTCTAGGTACTCTGCACTCGTGGATATTTTCGCTTGATTTTGGACTTGTACACTGTATCATGCGTACACTGCAATTTCCGTCTCCCCAATTCGTTTCCCAAAGTTTACATCGTTATTCCTGTAACTTCACGATTTTCCCAAATAAAGCGATTTTATTCCTTTCAAAAGAAGAGTTAAAACAATCCTAAGTCTCTCGTTACAATGGTTACAGTTGAGACTGTCCATTATTCCAGTGATAACAACTTTACGGATAGTACTTAACTACACATGTCCTCAAATGAACGTAGTTAAACAAATGGTTAACTCGTTTTGTCTTGACCTAATGCATTAACGTACTGCACAGCGAGATGTTGAATTATGGCTCTGGCACTAAATCATCTACAAATCAAAAGTCTGTGAATTTATATGTATTCTTGTAACCCCTTACTAACGTAAGACATTAAATTCTTGGAACATAATCATTATGCAACCAAGATGATAAATCCAAGAATTAATGAAACACTTCCTATTCATAACTCAGCATAGTGTTTTATGAGATAAATTAACACTACGGCATTCTTAACTAAGAATTAAGGTAAGAATTCCTATTCATAATTCAAAAGCAAATTATTATACAAATGTATCAAATTAAATCAATTATACAAATGTATCAAACAAAATCATGCAGACCTGTAAACTAAGCAAACATATAAAAATTGCATCAACAATATACATGAAATTGTAACAATACCTTTGTGTTTTTGGTGTGTCTCCCTTAGTTTAAGCAGCTTTTTCCTGGTCTATGATTTAACGGATGTACTTCTCTAAAATAACATCCTTACTAAATAATTCTACCCCTGGTCTTCTCTCTTACAGAGCAATTTCAAGACTAAATTTAATTTAGCTAGTGCGATATTTATGTCCTACAAATTTTCATGTGAAAACACACCCCTTATTTAACCGTGACCAACAGAATTAAATGTATTTTCTCTTGCTTCCTCTAAAAGTTGTTTACATCATGATCAATATGACATGCTTGTTTTAAGTAACAGAATCTCTGCATTTTCTCAATTCTGACACTTTTCATGTCAAAAACTTAGAGGTTTTGATCTTGTGCTGCATGCATTGGTCTCAAAGTGCATTTAAAGATTTTTCAAATCTGGAGCATCGTCTCTCTCGTCCTAGGTTGCTAAGCGCAACAGATTGGCCTCCCTCCACAGTAGTGGCACTAATTGGTAGAAGCCTAGCCCCATGTGTACTGCCCTTGAATTTAGACGATGGTGCCAGCCTGAAAATGTATAACAGATAACAAAAAATTGATTTGCAAACATAATAATTGTATATACCAACATGTATAAATATTAAAATTATACTGAGAATTATGTCATGTGTTTTAATAGAATAATGTTTTTATACTGTTATGCTTTATTATTGCTGTGTTTACCTTCAACGTCGTTGTTTGTTCGTACTTTCTGGCGGTATACTGACCAGGCCTCAGCTGGAAACACTGGGTTATCCAGCCACTGTCTGTGGAGATATCTGATAAGGGTCTGTGTAGCATGTGTTGTAGCCTTCATTTGCAGCATCTGCACTGCTTGACGTGAGTGCTTGGCAGGAACTGAAGAGCCAGCACTTAACGAACGAAAGAGTGAAGGCCCTCTCGTCGCATATACGTTTCTGCCAATCCAAACGACTGAACATGCTGCCATATGGTCTGGGACCAGTGGAAGGCACATCCCTTGAGTTCGACGCTGGGAAAGGCCTCTCTGATGGCGATCCATGCAGCTTGAAAATATGCAAATAAAAATCCCTTCATAATATTGTTTATGTATGAAACCATTGTATGTGAAAGGTAATACGGTGTCATAATGATATTATGTGATGCCATTAATGTTTGCGGATATGCTCTTTAGCATTGTTGAGTAGTAATGTTCATTTTCCAATTTACATTAATGTTATTAATAAAGAGCTTACCTTTTTCGAAGTCCACTACAAATCCTTCTAACGATACATGTCCCAACCTTGACTGCAGAGAATGAAACACCTGTAATCAAAGAATTGAAATGAGGTCAGTGTTCATATTGCGCTGATTATAATCAATTCTACAGCAGATGCATATCATCATTTACCTAACATTCAACAATAACTCATCATTTAATTCTTGGAAAGAAATAAAAATGCTGAATAAACTGTGTAGAACATTCAAGTTTCCTTCAAATTCGAGATTTCACAACGTAGTCTCATTACAGAGAGTATTTATGTTCTTAGTTTGTTTCTATTTAACATATATCTATCCAATAAACATGCTGGAAATGTCACTGAATTTTGTAACAGGTAAAGAGAAAGAAAGCTTTAACATAATGGCTTACAGCCAGATTGTCTGACTTCGTTTTATGGTTTATTAGGCAAACAACAAGCGGCAACTGCTTCTGTGAGCCATTCCTTTTGATAAAGGCATGGATGGACATGAGCTGACAATGTTGTCTGAATGGCTCACCAAGGACCTGGAAGTTATAATCACACTTTTTAAACAAGGCTATTAATGCGTACTATTATAAATTCCAAACCGACACATTCTGTAGCTCAGCAATAACTAGTACTCGTACATCAAAAACTAACGAAAACAATGTAATGATTTACCTTACCTTAAATGTTCCATCCATGTACCACCGTTTCGCTTCTCGCAAAAGTCCTAACTGGTATTCAGTTGCCAGCAGGAAGTGTCGCTCCCCATCCATTATGATGTCTGCTACCAAGAATTCGTGAGCGTTGATGAAGTCTTCATTAAGGTGTAAAAATCGATTAGTGTTATCAATATCATTCATGTAATAAGTTACAACTACAAAAAGGAAACAGTTTAAACTATCAAATTTAATTACAAACTAGATATGAAACAATTGTTCTTCAACACACACACACCCAAAAAAAGTTGATAGCAGACAATAAAATTAATGAGCAAACATTATAAAAAGTATAGATCAATTAGTTGAAATTTTATAATAAAGTTACATCTAACTATTGATTTGTCTCAGTTCTATAAAAATCACAAACTTCAAAGTCCAACGTTCTTGGCTCTTCAGGACGTAGCTTCACTCAGGTTTTATTAGCAACTCTTTTCAAAAACACTTTCTTTGGGAGAGAGACTGTATCTGGTCCCGAACTCTCCAAAATAGCGTCTTCGGCAATTTTCAAGGCTGGTGTGAATAGTTGCTCTCTAGCAGCATGTCTCATCTTTGAGAAAGATTTAATGATGCTATGTCAGAAGGAGATAAACACAAGTGTATAATTAAACACTAAACATATTTTATTGCTTGTGCCACGAAAGCCACTAACATTATGAAAAGCATTTATAATTCATTCAAAGCGTATTGCCTTTAAGTATCATCACTGTGTCAGGATTGAATATTTCATGAATGTTCATTACATTTCAGTTTTGTTGTTATAATTCAAATGTGCGTTGATCTTGTACAAGTTGTACAATTAGCTGCCAATGTAACATGCTATGCTGACAAAAAGTTACTTTGGCGAACACCTGTGCCTTTAGCTGACGGTCATGGACAGCGGGGGGTGTGTGCTGAGCATAGCTTGGAACAAACAAGTTCCCTTGCTGACATATTGTCTTTGGACATTTCACGTTGCGACTTCTTGAAGTGCAGCGCCACAAAGTAGAGTTGACGTTATCTCGCTACAAAGATAAAAATGCATGCATGTATGTCCTTGAACAGTTTTGTCCAATTATGAAATGTAATCGAATATAAAGATTTGATATCATGCACACATACACACACACACACACACACTTTTGTAAAACCAAACAAATGGTAGCGTACAATTTGTACCATCAATTTTACTGTAACAAATGAAGGTCTAGAAATTTGTATTTTACAGCGCATTTGATACATACATGTAATCTGTAATTGGTTTGTGGTTGATTTCCAAGAAACACCGTATCACAGTCGTTACCATCAGAACGGGGACATAATTTTTCGGTGTTAGAAATTATACAATCAATTAGGCGACATTCAATATGTATGAAGCTAGATTACAAATAAGGATCAATTCAATCTAAATATAAATACTACATTAATCTCACCGCATGCACATAAGTTCACATCCTTATTAACAAACTACCGGTAAATTGAAATTACCCATGGAAATTGTTATATTATGTTTGTGGTATTAATAAGCATACACAACATTATTTTTATAATTTTTGCATTTTTACACACCTTTATCCCATATGAATAACCAATACTGGATACCAATAGCCGGGTATGTTTCTGTGAAGATCCCTCTAGGATTGTATACATTATACCACGGTATTCAACCATTGTCTCAGTCAAAACATCATGCACTGACCTGAAATAAATAATTTTATGCAAGCAATTGAACCAAATTGATGAGTTTATGTTTTAAGGAAGTATAGTGGTTGCACATGTGTCATATTTGTATATAATTACCAAGGATTCAAAATAAAGTTGAGAATAACGTTTATCATACTCTATGCAAATATTACTAGTATTACTTGCATATACGTACTCTTCTTCAATAAGATTAACTGGATCAATGATTCTGTCGCTGATATCAAATGAAGAGTCCATGTCTGGAATGTGGACAATCGTGTTTGCCCCATATGGATCCACCTCAATTTCTGTTGACTCGGCCACAGGAATATCATTCAACAAATCGCCAATAATAGGGATCAATAAAAAAAATATAACAATAAAAACCATTCCATTTTCTATATTTCTTCACACCAGAGAATGATTTTGTTTCTATATAGGTTTTGTTTAGACAGGTTGAAAATTTGCATGTTAGAAAACAAGAAAACTTGCACTCGCTTAAGATAGGTTGGATGGTTGCTGTTAGAGGTATCCATGCACTCCCTTCCCTCCCCCTCAAATACTGCCAATAGGCAAATTAGGGCGCCTTTAGATAACAATGTCAGCAGCATTTCTGAATAACCGCTGTGAATTTATTGAACTATATATTCACTTGTATCTATACAACAATAAATATTGAACAAGATAGTGTTACTACTTGTCAGCAGCTTTTCTGAATAAGCGCCATTAGTTTTATGAGAAATGAATAACCTCAAATTTGTTCTTGGTTATATAGATGCATCATAATTACTCCATAAACACGATTGGATTGTTATTTACCTTATTACAAATATTCTGAAAAGTCCTTATGTCGCCTTATGAAGTTTAAACACTTGCACTTAACTCCAAGAAAGGCTGGTCTACTGAATCATCTTTGTCTTGATCTGTAACATCTATGGTCACTGGAACCTGTTGTAAACGATTAAGGTATATTTGTTAAATGTAAAATTTGCCGCAATAAACCCTCACCATGAACAAGATAGTGTTACTCTTTGTCAGCAGCATTTCTGGATAACCATTATGAATTTTATGAGAAAATAATCTGTATTTGAATTGTTTATATATGCAACATATTTGAGTTCGTCGGCTAGTCATTGTGGTCACCTATCACCAACATGGCCATACGGGTAAAAATGATATCTTTTATTTTAGTTGCTATATATCATACCTGATTCAATTCTCTGCATGGCCAGCATGTAAAACCGATTTCCCTTCTGTTTTTACAGCCTCCCTGTACGCCAGCAAGGATATTCCTATAATAAATAATTTATTTATATAATCTTCTTCGATAAATGTTTGCGATTTGTACTCTGTATGATGTACAATACAATTACAACATGCAAAGGACAAAACAGTCATATGAGATGTAATTCAACACATGAAGCTCGATTTCGTCATCATTAGAAGAGAACTGATTTCATTGTATTAAATAAAGAGAATTTTCTTAACTAAAGAATTGTTTCTTATTTAGTGTGCCCTGTGTTGTAAAATTCATCAATATGCAAAAGTCTCATTGATAAATATTAGCAATGGCATGCACCGCCATCTTTATGTTTCCTTGCAGTTTTTGTGACTTCAAGAATTGGTCTATTACGTAAGAATAAACGTGTTTACTCATGCTCCATTATTTCCAATTGAAGATTTGCCACATAAAAGTGAATGCAAAGATTTTGACGCATGATTTATATATATATATATATATATATATATATATATATATATATATATATATATATATATATATATATATATATATATATATATATATATATATATATATATATATAAAGTTAATGTATAAGTGTGAGTTTTAAGCATTACGATTGTTTCACATAATATGCCTGACGGTAACCAATTCTAAAGGTAAAGCACATATATGTTATCAAATATAGTTGATATTGATGGCAATATTACCTTTACAGTGTAAACATGGTCTTATTAATATGAAACTTTGGGAATATATTTAAAAGTGTACTTACCAGTGCTGCACGTGCGATGTTGCCAAAACCCACACTCGTCACAAGCAATCGAATGCTGTCGTGGCCTAATTTCTCGAGCACAATGAATACAGGGAACATATGCCATTATACTAATTGCTTCAGTTTCTTTTTATAAGTCGTAATAAATTGATGAAAACAGATTATGGTGAAACACGATGAAACAATATGTACAAGAAACATATTTGTATGTCGCTGAGACAAATTGTACACAACAGGTATTTTTATAAAACAATTCTAAAATTAAAATAAATAGATTGTAAAAAAATTAGCATACAAATAAATCCATAAGCATCTGAATCTGTGTCAACCGTAAAGACTCTGCCATTTATATAGGTATTGTTATTATCTTAGTATTTATTGCTGTGCGTGCACATTCCCATGGGAATATATATATATATATATATATATAGGAAGTTTACAGAAAATTGCCTGGGATAATCGTTAATAAAAACCTGTTAAAATCATATAACACGTAAAGCGTTGTTGAGACCGGAAGCATGGGAAAGAGTTGTGATTGTAGAGACTTGTATTTGTGCCATAAATGTGATTATCAAAGTTTGCTGACATATTAAATAAATCTTAGACAAAAACAGGTAAAGGAAGTGTGAAAAGTATATAGTGATCGCTTATGCTTTTGTAATATCGGTACTACAATTTGCGTAATCGGCAAAGGTCTGCTGTTTGCTATCCGTGCTTTATATTTTCTAGGTGTTAATCATTACTAACCAGTGTTTCAGTTTTGACAGTTCAGTGGTTTAGCAATACATGTAAAAATGCCATTGACCTGGAAATGAATAGATATGGGTATTGTAGAAAAGCTGTCTTCTTTCTTCTTCTTCTGCTTCCTATTATTATTATTATTATTATTATTATTATTATTATTATTATTATTGATATTATTATTATTATTATTATTATTATTATTATTATTATTAATCGATCTAGTAAACGGTCCTTTTTAACCCGAGCTATTCCATCCAGGTCCTTTCTGACCTGGGCCTTTTCCGTCCCGGTCCTTTCTGACCTGTTACTGGCCTTTTTGGACCGGGCCTTTTTGGTACCGGTCTGTTTTGACCCATTACCACTAAACCTATCTCAAGGAATGCAGCTGATAAAAGACAGACATTAGATGTTTTTTTTTAAATTATCAGTGTGTTTGGGATTATGTGAGTTTTGCACATGTGGATATGTATGGCAATGCTAAGTCTACGAACTGTATCTTTCTTTTTAAGTGAAAAAGCAGGCAAGTAAATTGTATATTCAGATTTGAATTTCTAGTCATTTTCTGTATGAAAAGATAACTCATTCTCAATAGGCAGACAAAGCTATTGTTGGTCATGTGCACTGATCTGCCCTTCAGTCCTCAAAACACACTTTTTGAGTCTTAAAACCCACCAAACACACTGTCTAGTAATATGTCATACATACATAAACTTGCCTTAGACAATTTGATTAATCAGGTTATGCTGTTGGCACATTTCTGTCTTACGAGTTATGATTACAAACAGACATGCAAGTCAATGTTAGCTAGATGATTCATTCAGATGAACAAGAATCTAAAATTGGTATATTAGTGCCTTGACACAAATAGCCCTTAAAAGTTATATTTTACAGGTTGCTAGTCGCTGCCTGCATATACCCCAATCAAAGATCTTCATAAGCGAGACAGGAACCAACACAGTTTCAAACACCTCATCTACTGCTGCCAGTGTAAGCTCAGACATCAATGGAATGGCTGTTATAGTAAGTATTTGCAGCATGTTTGACATGGCCATGAAAATCATATTAAAAGATCATTTTAAAATATCTTGGATAACAAATATCAGTTCATAGTTACATCACATAGGATGGCATATTTAGAAGATTTTAAAAAGTCGTACAATATTTCTCTAAGATCATGATTGACAAGTAGAGTATTAATTTTATTTTAGATCACCATTCTCTTAGGAAACAGATTTGTTATCTGTTGTCAGCTTGCTCTACAAAAAGTAGTACCTTTGATGTGGTCTTTTTGGCTGATAAATCTTCAATATGATGTTCTGGTAAAATCCCAGTATTAAATTAAAGTTAAAAAAACCCCAATAAATTATGATATATAGCAGGGATACTGTATCATACACCTGAATGTGTCATACTGAATTTTCAGGATGCTTGCAAAAAAATAATGGAGAGGTTGGAACCAGTCATGAGAGAAAATCCAAAAGCAACTTGGGAGGAATGGGTATGTGAACAGCATCATTGTTTCTAAAAAAGAAGAACAATACATTTCTTAAGAATTACAATGATAATCAATCATAACAAATATAGACCAATACATTTCTAACAAATTACAATGACACATAACAAACTAAGACCAATATATTTGTTAGGAATTACAATGACACATAACAAACTAAGACCAATATATTTGTTAGGAATTACAATGACACATAACAAACTAAGACCAATATATTTGTTAGGAATTACAATGACACATAACAAACTAAGACCAATATATTTGTTAGGAATTACAATGAAACACAACAAACTAAGACCAATATATTTGTTAGGAATTACAATGACACATAACAAACGAAGACCAATATATTTGTTAGGAATTACAATGACACATAACAAACGAAGACCAATATATTTGTTAGGAATTACAATGACACATAACAAACTAAGACCAATACACGTGTTAAGAATTACAATGACACATAACAAACTAAGACCAATATATTTCTTAGGAATTACAATTACACATAACAAAGACCAATATATTTGTTAGGAATTACAATGACACATAACAAACTAAGACCAATATATTTGTTAGGAATTACAATGACACATAACAAACTAAGACCAATATATTTGTTAAGAATTACAATGACACATAACAAACTAAGACCAATACACTTGCTAAGAATTACAATGACACTTATAATAAACTAAGACCAATATATTTGTTAAGAATTACAATGACACTTATAACAAACTAATACCAATACACATGTTAGGAATTATAATGACACTTATAACAAAGACCAATACACTTGTTAAGAATTACAATGACACTTATAACAAACTAAGACCAATACACTTGTTAAGAATTACAATGACACTTATAACAAACTAAGACCAATACACTTGTTAAGAATTATAGTGAAACTTATAACAAACTAAGACCAATACACTTGTTAAGAATTACAATGACACTTGTAACAGAGTCCAATACACTTGTTAAGAATTATAGTGAAACTTATAACAAATTAAGACCAATACACTTGTTAAAAATTACAATGACACTTATAACAATCTGAGACCAATACACTTGTTATGATTAAAATGACACTCACTTATTTTAACTTTCCTGGATTTACCAGTGAAATTATGTAGTTAAGAAGATTTTAAAACTATTCTTCTTAACTGGATAGAGGTCACAATTATGTGACCTTAATTTTTGGTGCTTATCACTTTGGTGTATCAGTTATTATTCACATGGGGAATACAGGTATAATTCCCTTGAAGGATTCCTAAGGTTGAGGTTGACCAGCTCCTCTTTTTGCCTTTTCTCCAAATGTAACCCATTTTATCCTGCTTACTAATTTCAACTGCAGTACCTGATTCCTGTGAAGCAATTCGAAATACAATGTGGTAAAACGAAGCAGCAGCATAAATTGTGATGACCTTCACCATGTTTACTAAATAGGGTGTAACATTGTTACAGAGTTTCCTCACTTAACGACCGCGCGAAATTACGACCTGTTTCTTGGAGGGAAATCTCCTTACTCCATCAGTTGCATTGCTGCAGTCAGTCAACATGAAGCATTTACAGTCTCCAGGACTAAATATTTTGTTTGTTTATAAATTTGTACCAGGTGATGGGAAGGGGAGGTAATAGATAAGAGTTATTGGATTCAGGATATAGTAGGCTTATATGCCTAATGATTGGGCAAGTCATAGGATCAACAATAATCAAAAGATTAAGAACAATAGGATTATATAAAACTGATCTAAAAACAACTTCTGGTTTCACTTGAGCTTTTCCATTTACTCAAATCAGGCTTCTGCTGTGGGCTAAAATCTCTTAACCCAAAGTAGAAAAGGCACATAATGAGACTTTTAGATGAGCTTTTGATCAGTATATGGTCTATCACTATTCAATAGCTTGACTGTCTGTTGGAGGGGCTAGGCATGTTTTAGATTAGCCAAAATTTTGCCAATTCCTACAAATATGGTCTTCACACTCTTAGGTAGAAACCAAATCTTGGCTAAATGTATGCTTAGCCAAAATTTGGCTAGTGTCTTTTTAGTATAACCCCCATGTATGGTTGCAACAGAGCAAAATCTAGGTAACTATGATTAGCCTAAGTTTGGCTAACTGCAATATTGTCCCTCTCCATAATGTACTGTATGACCTTTAGGCAGAAACCAAATTCTGGATAAATGTATTCTTAGCCAATATTTTGTTAGTGTCATCAGTAGCTTTTAGTACAAAAGCTGTATAATTAGCCAAATTTGGCTATCCACCTCAGTCTCTCATACCATAATGTATATATATATATATATATATGACCTCAAGGCACAAACCACATGTTTGGAGAAATATATATTTAGCAGTTTGTTTAATAATTGCAGGAACTATTGTCATAAGCTGAAGGTGTGGATCAAAGAAATAAAATATATTTTGGAGAAGTGGATGATCAGCCAACATTTGGGAGAATTGAGATAAAAGCTTGGAAAATAAAAATAAAAATCTGGTTTTCTGGACAAGTGTTTATGCAGTAGACTTAATGCTGTATGGCACCCTTTCAATTGCAAGCGGAGTTTGGTATTAAGTAGTCAAAACTTGATTTAGTGGCCACTTGTTTGAAAGCCTTATCCTTTCCCCTCTCATTTTTCTATAAAGTTTGCCTGCAAATTTTGACCACCTGATCAGTGACAACTATTTTTCTCTCATAGATCCTTGTATACTGTGACCATGGTTATCTAAGCATGTTTATTTCCCCATCACTGAACACACTTAATAAGACTTACTTGCAATCTCAACTGCCTGATTTCATGAACTGTCTCTAATCAGATTTATTGCATATACAGTTCAGTTTATTGCAATCTTGCAATGTGCTTTGTTTAATTTATCTATTATCAATCCTTCTACCTATCCATCTACTTATATGTACTTGGCCAACTATTATTTCTTTTCTTTCTCTCTATCTGCTGCCTTCCTCTCACATTTCCTCTCTCTCTCTCATTATGTTGTTTCATGCTCTTCTCTTAAATGCTTGCACATTACACTTATCAGTATATAAGGCCATCTATAAAGAGCACATGTGATCCTTGTGTTGGACTACTAATGTTGCATACATTTTAAAATTTATATACTTGGGCATAGAACTTACAGTGTAACATTCAATTTAATGAAAGTGAAAATACCAAACCATCCCAGTGATTCGTATAAGGTAAGTATTTTTATATAAATTCTTTAGGTAAATTATCTATTTTACCTCCATCCACCACCATTCCATTCTAATGTGTGCCAACCCTACTGTTATGTGTAATCTGAATATTCTCTAGTGAATAGACATTTTCTGAGCTGTAATCCAGACGAAATGAATAGAGAATCAAAATGATAATATACATTGCTATTAAATATCCATATTTTGAATGATAATACCTAGAACATGTTTATGTAATGTAAATACCTTGTTTTCAACATCTTCTCATCTATCTTCATTAACATACTCTATTTACATCCCCCATTGATCAGGAAGCTCTATATTTATATAATCCTCTTGTTCTTACTCCATTGATTATTGATGATCCTATTTTACTACCACAGACACATCATTGCCTTTGGTATACTTGTAAACTGAAGGATGTGTTGCATATCACATTTGAAGGCCATCTTAAAAATCATAGTGACATGTATATCTTTCATGATTGCTGTTGTTTCTAGTCCAGGTCTGAAAAACTGTTTAAGGTCCAGATTTGAGCCATGGTAAATATAGCTTTTGTATCACAGTCCAGCTATTATCTTTACGGTCAAGGTCAATGATAATTTTCTGCACTTTTGCTCTGATGCCATCTGAAATAGACATAAAGCTTGGTTGCCTAGTAACTTGAATGCTCATAGATTTCACCAGTGTATAATTTTGTTGACTAAACAACAGGGATATGACTTCAGTGGATTTCCTTGTATATCATGTACTTAACCGATTTTTTTTCTTCTTTTATTGTAGATATTGGCTGCTTACATGAAGAGAATTGGTTTGTCTGCCACTGGATTTTATCAGTAGGTTTAGATCAAATAGGGCTTTGATATTATTTTCATGAATCTTTTGTGAGAGATAAAATTTATTAAGTGTTTTCAGTGAGTTTATCTCTGCTTTGCGACTTTTGATTGTCAACATATTACTTACATGTCAATTTACCAGATAATGTATTCTGGGATGTACAAAATGCTTTTAGGTCATTGTCTATGGAAGGACTGCATTTAAAAAGCCAGTGTATGTCTGATCCATGTTACATATCTCTATTATATCACATTTAGATTCTTTATGTCACATGAAGCAGCCATCTGTACTTTTTCAAGCTCTGGAACCCATTGTTTATAAAACACAGGAACATTCATATCTGCTGTTACTATATTTTCTTAGTGAAATTATGATGTTGCTTTATTACTTTTGCCCTTCATGTGTTGTTTTTAAATTTTGGCATGATTGTTTTGTGGAGGAAGTGCAGGTGATTGTCGTTTTAGAGTATAGGTGTTGCAGTTAACTCATTCGGCCCCGATGCCGCCTGTACGCGTAATGCAGTTTCTGCATTCAACGGCCGATACCGCCTTTACGTGAAAATTTTCGTCTGCATTCAATGGCCGGTACCGCTACTCGGCGGTCCGAATGTATGGTCGAAAGAAAATCTCTGATTGGTTACAAATGGGGCTTTTCCTAGCATCAGACCCACTTGTAGCCAATCAGAAATGAATTTACGTTCGTTTGGGCAAACTTTAAATGTTCGGAAACCAAGGATTACTACTTGGGATACGTTTCAATACACGTGTTTTTTTTCTTAAAAAATCGTAAAATGATGGCGGAAGCACGAGTGGTTTTTGATGGCGGTGAGGGCGAAAATGAGGAGTTTCTCATGTTTGATCTCGAAAATATTGAGTAATTAGAGGAGAGATATGTTCGACAGTTGGATAATTTGCGAAATTTCGAATGGGACATCGAAGATTCTTGAGATTAAATAGTCAGAAAAAGCGGATGCTGATAGCGAAAATGAAAGAGTTTCTGCCGATCTAGCAGATTAGAGCGATCGTCTTCTGTCTATCCAAATCAATGATTCTAGTGGAATGAATCCTGGACCTACAACATGCAATGACAAATAGACAAGGAAAAAAGAAAAATCTATCTTTTTTCACTTATTATTATTTCCGGAGAAACTGTACACGGCCATCGCAAACGAAACCAATCCATATGCCTAAAAATGCACATTGGTATCACCAAACAAACGTAGTATCCAACCTGCAAAATGTGTTTATTGAACAAAGTTCTATCTTAACCAAAAACTGGATGTGAACATTGCCAAGTAATGTATGTACAAATTGTTTCAAACCATATCACATAATAAATTTTCCTGGTTTATTTTCATGGACTTAGGTGCTGATGATGTGATATTCCTAACAATGTTGCACATAATTTTGTAAAATAATGTATATTTGTAAAATAATGTATGAATAATTGTGAAAGACTTGGAAAAATAGAAATAAAAATACATCACTGTGTAGACAAATTAATTTTGATTAATTGGTGAAATTATCATGGATTAATATTGGATATAAGAAGAGAAATTAAAGTAAATATGAATGCATGTGCATGATTTCTACAAAATTTTCCAAACAGGTAAAACACTCTGGGGCACAAGCAGCTAGTCATAGCTTAGTGTGGCTGGGGCACAGTAACAGTGTTACTGAAAAGTTTCTTGGGGCTGAAAGAGTTAAGAAATTTTTCCTGTGTGCACTGACTGGTACAGTTCTTTTACACCAGCAAGAATCTTAGGCACCCATATCAAATTTCTGCAGTAGGTGGTTTTATGAATGACAAAAACAAACCAATATGAAACTGTCATGAATTCAATCCTTTTTACCCCAGCAATAATCTCCTACCTGAATCAAGCATCATTGCAGTAGATAGTTTTACAAATGAAAATAATGAAACCAACAGGAATTCAGTACAAGATATTAACACAGAGATGAAAGTCCATAGTATGTAAAAACACTGATGTACTCAAACCTTACTTTTAGTCATATCTAGAGATCTCACTCATGTTATATTCATTTTATTTTAAATACAATTTGGAAAATACGGTTTCTGTGATTTCATTGACAAAAGGTAAAATTAATATTTCCTGTTTGTATTAATTGTAGAAGTGGCAGGTGTTGTATTGATAAATATCATAGAAGTGACAGATGCTGTATTGATAAGTATTATAGAAGTGACAGATGCAATCTTAATAAATATCATAGAAGTGACAGATGATGTATTGATAAGTATTATAGAAGTGACATGCTATATTGATAAATATTATAGAAGTGACATGCTGTATTGCTAAATCTCATAGAAGTGACAGATGCTGTATTGATAAGTATTATAAAAGTGACATGCAATTTTGATAAATATCATAGAAGTGACAGATGCTGTATTGATAAATATTATGGAAGTGACATGCTGTATTGCTAAATATCATAGAAGTGACAGATGCTGTATTGATAAGTATTATAGAAGTGACAGATGCTGTATTGATAAGTATTATAGAAGTGACAGATGCTGTATTGATAAGTATTATATAAGTGACATGCTATATTGATAAATATTATAAAAGTGACAGGCTGTATTGCTAAATATCATAGAAGTGACAGATGCTTTATTGATAAGTATTATAGAAGTGACAGATGCTGTATTGAAAAGTATTATATAAGTGACATGCTATATTGATAAATATTATAAAAGTGACAGGCTGTATTGCTAAATATCATAGAAGTGACAGATGCTTTATTGATAAGTATTATAGAAGTGACAGATGCTGTATTGATAAGTATTATAGAAGTGACATGCTATATTGATAAATATTATAAAAGTGACATGCTGTATTGCTAAATATCACAGAAGTGACAGATGCTGTATTGATAAGTATTATAGAAGTGACATGATATATTGATACATATCATAGACAGATGCTATTTTGATAAATATCATAGAAGTTTCTATAATGATAACTTTGAAGCATTCCATTGAACTAATATCATCCTCTGATTATTTTGTCTTTACAATAGAAGTGACATGCATGTGAGAGATAAGTGTTAAATTGTTGTTTAAGATTAACCTAGACTGACCCGATTTGTATTCATCATAGAATTGGCAGGCATCAAAAGTGATAGGTATTATAGGGATAAGTAATTTTGAAAGTGACTGCATTATAGGGATAAGTATTACAGAAGTGACAGACATTATAGGGATAATTATTACAGATGTGACAGGCATTATAGGGATAAATATTACAGAAGTGACAGGCATTATAGGGATAAGTATTTCAGAAGTGACAGGCATTATAGGGATAAGTATTACAGAAGTGACTGGCATTATAGAGATAAGTATTTCAGAAGTGACAGGCATTATAGGGATAATTATTACAGATGTGACAGGCATTATAAGGATAAGTATTACAGAAGTGACAGGCATTATAGGGATAAGTATTTCAGAAGTGACAGGCATTATAGGGATAAGTATTACAGAAGTGACAGGCATTATAGGGATAAGTATTACAGAAGTGACATGCAATATAGTGATAAGTATTACAGATGTGACAGGCATTATCGGGAAAAGTATTTCAAAAGTGACAGCTGCTGCAGGGACAACCAAAGTATTGTAAAGAAATGACATGCACTTTAGGTATAGGTATCATAGAAGTGACAGGCAGAGTAGAAATAACTACCCCAAAAGTGATTAGGAAGTGTAGGGATAAGTATTGTAGATCGAAGTGATAAGTACTATAAAGATATGTTCCACAAAAGTCACAAGCACTGTAAAAAAGAAGTATCATTATCATAACGTTGAAAGTAAAGTGATGCTAATCAAGCTCATGAGTAGAGTTACTTGTATCTCTTGTTAAAATGTAAATAAGACTGAACAAAACAGTATTTTAGTAAAGTAAAATATGTTCATTGATTATTTTATTGCACTATTCCATGTTTATAGTTAAGATTTCGTTCAACTTAGTCTTCAGCATCAATCAGTAATCCATGTGGGTATTATTAAATCAGATAACTGACTGTACTTACAGGACTCCTGAAATAGGTTATGACTTTGCGACAAACACTGGTCATCCATTCCTCTACTTCTCATATGGAGTTGCATGCTCTGAAGTGGAGTTGGACTGTCTAACAGGGGATCATCAGGTAATGGTGGGTTCCAAATAAAAAGCGTTTGTATGTTCCACCGTGACATTACTAGGGATATGTATAGTTTTAGTCTGTACATCTTTACATCCATCTTTCAAACGATGGTAAGTTTTGCATTAGTCATTGAAATTTACATTACACAATCGCATAATATTAAGAATAATATTCTCTGCTACTTTTAAATTCAATGCCTCATGAAAGACATTATTGTTTCCATCTTTATATTGTTTAGATGAAGGGAAGTGATTCTTTCATACTAGAGTCCATGGCAATATATATATATATATATATATGATTCTGACCATCTAACATTGATTTTAAGTAGTAGAGACATCAAAAGCATGATATACCTTGTCTTTCCAAGTGAATTTATTCGTATTATGCTTTTTTGTGACCTTTTGTTTTTGTCTATGTCCTATCAACCAGTAACTCTTTAAGTTATCACCGATATAATTGTATTGCAGTGTTTGATTTTAGTCTATTGCTCACCTGTTAGGTCATCTCAGTAATATGGGTTTGCATACCATATTTTCTGGCCTATAAGTTAATGTGGAGTAAATGGCGAATTCACTAATTTTGTAAATTTTCCATCCTTCATCCATATATAAGTCAATTCAGAGTATAAGACACGGCCAGGTCAATATCTTGGCTTCGTATTTTACACTAGCAACTTCTGGTTTCCTGAAAATTAATGGTATCACTATGATATTCCATATTACCAGCAATCATGAAATTGCATCACTGATGCTAACATGCTTGTAATTTTACTCCTCTACAAGTCACTGCTTTATTCTGTTATCAATTGACATAGCTGAATAATCAGTCCATGCATGTTTTGATTGTGATATCCATTTCAAAAAGCCACATGGCTGTACATGCTATGTACATGTTAATAAAGGTCTAATGCTTTAACCTGAATATTCCAGTTGAAACCAGTCTTGAGTGCAAGATTCAACAGATAATAAAAAAGTCAGTGAGGCTAACAATAGGGAAATGAGGCTATCCACAGGGAAGTCAGAAATGTGAAGAAAATTAAGAGACAAAAAACGAAAGTTACAAATAAATAATAAATAAGAATACTTTTTATTATACTTTAACATATCTGTGAAATGCAGTATTAAATTTACACAAATGAACATTTTATAATACATATTTAACATGTTAATTATAATTGAAAGCACATTGATGTTGCAATTTAATGTATTACCTGTATTAGAATCATTCCACATTCTAATCAAGAAAATAATAATCAAGAGTTCACATAATCACCAAAAAAATCTGAAAATCCCTCTAAGACTTCATCTTCTGTTTCAGAATGAGAAATGGTGGTCATTTCCAAATTGTCAGTCTTAATCTTGTCTTGGATGTACTCAGAAATTGTTCAATTTTTCCAGAAAGTCCACCGGTAGTTTCTCTGCCATAGTAGTGTGTTGTCTTACAAGTCCCTTATTTGCATGAACCTAAAACACCGACACAATTCCGCTAAAACTTTCAATATAATTCAGTTGCGATTTCCTTTACCTTGAGTCTGAGATCAAGAGAGTTCAATGCAGTGGGTTATTTCGAGACATATTTGTCTAATTTATCCTCAATATTAATCCATCTTGCTTTGCAGCCATGATTTGCTTTCTTGTTTGGGGGGTGGGGGGTGGGGCTTTTTTGTAGTGCATAATGCAACATGGGTTTTACACCAATCCCAGAAAAGTAGCAATGGCAACAGCAATGACAATACTAATATTAAGATTAATAATAACTAAGGTTTGATATTATAGTTTTTGAAGTTCATGCCACATAACAGAACAGTTTTGCAGGGGATGCATTCATAAGACCCCTTTTAGAGGTTCTGGTAAGATTGTATGCAATGGAGGCACTGCATTCGTAAGAGCCCTAGTTAGAAGTTGTTAGAAGTAAGATTTGGAAAAGAAGTGAACATGTCTTCACTTTTAGTATTTTGTACTATAATGGCCATAGCAGAATATTGTATCCATAGTTAGAATAATTCCATCCTGCAAAGTGATTGGTATATGTGAAGAATTTCCATGTATTTCAGCACTAAAATGGCAGTCAGTCCCAGTAGGTGGTGTGACATCATATCATGCAATGTTGCAACTTGCTTAACTATTAATCCCTCATGGAGCCAATTTATAATCAGTTTCTTTGGTGGATTTTTGGAAAATATTCTCTACAAGTTATCGCTTTTTGCATGTACTGCTCTGATTGTTTCACTTGTATCATGCTTGTTGCTTATATATAATGCCAAATTATTGTGGAAAAATGACAGTGTCAGTCTGTTTACCATCAACAGTAATATATAATATTCAAAATGATGCTTTGAATACCATCCAATGATGGTCTTTGTCATATAAATATGGTATATATTTGGACTTTGTTTAGTGTATTGAGACAATTTAGTGGACTGAGTAAATGGAATGATTTTGCAAATTATCCCATTCAGAGATGCCCTTCATAGTTTTTTCACACCTTCATCCTAAGACTCTTGCTCATTGTCAGCTGGATACTTACATTGGTCAGTATGGTTGTCAACGGGTAATCGGGTGCCCAACCATAGCGAAATACCCGGGCATTGAAAATTAATGATGAGTACCCGTTCACAAAAATTAGTTGCCGACACCACACTATCAAAATATCATATATCATCATCAGCACGCTGGTCTGAGTAGTCCGAGTTTCCTCTGACCCTTGCCACCCCATTTTTGATATTTGGACATTCATGTTGGGGTATTGGGTCAACACGCATTTCCTATTGAAAAGTTGGAATTCGCCATCACCATTAGATGTCGGCATGGGGTAGCCGCTTACATGCCGGTGCAGCAAACTTAAACGATCTTTCATCGAGATATACCCGCATGAAATCAATAGGAATATGATTTTTTTCCTCAAAATTCATGAGCATAGCATTTGTTATGCCTTTAATCCGCTGACAGACGAGACGAAAGTACATCATTGCTGAAATTTGACCCGGATCTGGTCATTTGCATTCTTAGTCACATGACTACACAAATCTCGCAACTTACTTGTCAATTACATCAGAGGTCATACAGTCACGTGAAATCGACAATAAACAAATTTCCAAAGTTGTTGTACATATAATTTGGACATATTATATAGTAGCCACATAACAAAATATAGTCTGTTCTCTCCTCATTAAACCATACAGATGCTATAAATAGAATTCAAGGGAAAGTAGAACAAAGTTTGCTATAAATAGAACATGATACTGTAAGGAAAGTGCAAGTCCAGGGACAAGCATACTCTTATATTGTAGTTACATAAAGCAGTCTTTTCTAAAATACAGTCTGTGGGATTAATGGAATGTTAATAGAAATGAGATTTTTGGAAGGTGGATATACCAAAAATGCTTATTCCATATATATTTACGCGTAACGTGTAATTTAGTGGGGGAAAAAATTTGTTGGTCAAGGGTTGTACATGTCTTACATGTTTCAACGAGTACCCGGGTACCCATTAAACAGCGCTACAGGTACCCGGGTCAGTTTTCCGTAGCTATTGGTCAGCACAATCAGGTTCAAAATTTAAATTACCATGACCAGCTCTTGAAGGTTTTAGAAGAAGGGAGTGAACTCTTGAAACCATGCACAAAGCTATTTCTTAAAAAAAATTATGTTAAGCTTATGGGTAATAAAAGTCGGTACATTTCATTCTGTTACTTAAAGCAGATTATGTTTGAATGACTGGATGTATTTATTTTCAGTGGTTTCAATATAAGTTTTGCCATAACTAATGTAATAAACAATAATGTGTTACAGGTATTGAAGACAGACTGGTTGTATTTATTTTCAGTGGTTTCAATACAAGTTTTGCCATAACTAATGTAATAAACAATAATGTGTTACAGGTATTGAAGACAGACATTGTTATGGATGTTGGTGTTAGTTTGAATCCTGCCATTGATATCGGTCAGATTGAAGGAGGATTTATACAGGTATGTTGTGTACCATTTAACAAATCTATCTATCTATCTATCTATCTATCTATCTATCTATCTATCTATCTATCTATCTATCTATCTATCTGTCTGTCTGTCTGTCTGTCTGTCTATCCCTCCCTCTGTCTGTCTGTCTGTCTGTCTGTCTATCTATCTAATCTATCTACTACCTATCTACTGTCTATCTATCTATCTATCTGTCTGTCTGTCCATCCGTCCGTCTGTCCATCCATCCATCCATCCATCCATTGCAGTCACAATTGACTATTTGGCAATGGTTGGTGCATGGTTAAAGATAATGTAAAGAAGGTAACGATTGGAGAGTCAGAAGAGTTATGATAGGAAAGGCAGGAATAAGTAAAAGTCTCAGTGTAATCAGACCCATTTGGCTACTGTAGTGGCAATGAGATAATGTACCTAAACCGGCATAGCCCTAAGAATCACTATTTTTTACTTGAAGCTGACTAATTCATTACCATGTGATTGTGGAAAGCTACTGCTTGTGTTATGCCAAGTCATTAGCTTCTGCAATTATTGATGTTAATTTGTTCCAATTTGTTCATAAATGTGTGTTGCTGACTTACTATGAATACTGTAACCAAAAAGTCAGGTTAATCCTTGTATATTTATGAAAGGTCTCCATGAAGTCTAAAGCTGCAGGTCATTTAGAATTATTAACCTTACGTAGTCTTTTCACTATTTATATACCAATCAGTTCCTCAAATCTCATCAATTAACATGTGAAATTCTGATATATGAAATTGACTGATTTAAAATCGGCATGCTTTAAAGCAGTTTAAGACCAATTACATAATAGGGTATAAAAAATACATGATTTTTCAAATTTTAATTTTGTTTAATTGTGCCAATTTTAGCACTTTACTATTTCTGTCAGGGTTATGGCATGATGATGATGGAACAGCAGAAAATGTCCCCAACTGGATATCTGTTTACGCGTGGCCCTGGGACATACAAGATCCCAGGATTTGGTGACATTCCTGTAGAGTTTAATGTCTCGCTTCTGAAAGGCAGTGTCAATAAAAAAGCTGTTTACTCTTCCAAGGTTCAAATTCTCTCTGTCTGTCTGTCTCACTGTCTTTCAGACACACACACTCATTTGTATAAAGTTATTGAGATAAAATATGTGTCGCAAAATGATATTTGCTCTAATGTAGTTTTTTGTGTGGTATATTTGACTATATTTATAAAGGCTGTATATTCAGTGTTTGGCATTATACTTGCAGGCATCAACATATTTGCATTATATACATACATACAGTATATGTTTTAAATTATTTCTCTGAAATTGTTTTAGTTAAAATTTACACAATACCTGATCTATAGTGAAATCTATCGAGAGTTAATCCAGACAATGGTTCCATATTCTCCTATGATATATATATATATATATATATATATATATATATATATATATATATATATATATATATTACAGTGAAATATATCTAGATTGAATCCTGGGAGCAGTTCTCATAAAATCTATGCAGGAATTATAGTGAAACCTATCAAAATTGAGCTCAGGGAATAGTTGGATTGTCTCGTCAGATCTCTACAGGCATTTACAGTAAAACAAGTCATGTCTACACCCTGGCAACAGTTCTAATATCTATAAAGGCATTACAGAAAAGTCTGTCATTTTTCCCTGACAACACTTCTCATTAGATCTATACAAACATTACAGTAAAATCAAATACGATTTAACCTTGACAACACTTCTCATTTGATAAATACAAATATTACAGTAAAATAAAAAAAAATGACAACCCTGGAACACTTCTCATTAGATCTGTACAAACATTACAGTTAGCTTGATTGTCTTACAATTAATATCTGACTTGAAATTTCTACTTTTCTATTCAAAGTTCAAAAATCTGTTTAAATCATATTTATTAATGTCAAACATAATAAAGCAGCCTATACGACCGCATTAAATGTGTTCATAATGATTTTATTTAATGTTGTTTTTACAATATTTTGACTTGCTCTTAGTGAATGTTTTGAATCCAGATAGTTAATAAAGATAATATTAATAATGTTATATTGTTATTATTATTTTATATTAAGTAAACATTTCATTTTACCCTTGTGCATTACATTATGATTATTATTATTATTTATTATTTATTATTATTATTATTATTATTATTATTATTATTATTATTATTATTATTATCTGTTACTTTTTAAGGGTATTGGTGAGCCTCCTCTATTCCTGGCAGCATCTGTCTTCTTTGCTGTCAAGGACGCTATTTTCGCAGCCAGGGCAGATGCAGGATATGGGGACAACTTTCGACTGGACAGTCCAGCTACTCCTGAGCGTATCCGTATGGCTTGTAAGGACCAATTCACTGAACAGGTGTGTATTTATGTTCTAATATTGTTCATTTTGTTTAATGGCATTATAGGGATAAGTATTACAGAAGTGACATTGTGAGTAAAATATTATCCTTATTTATATATCTGTACACTGTTTTTATTGTTGCTAATACTTTGACAAAGATCTTGAGTGCATTAGATCAAATTAAATACCAAGAGTGATAGATCTGTGTTTAGCATGATTTATGATATTCTTGTCCACACTTGGATGAGTGTTTGGTCAGTTTCATAATAGAACTTAAACCAAATAGTCTCTGTCTGTTAAACTTCATAGTTTTATGGTTGAGTTGGGTCATTAATTTTGAGAGCCAATGTCTCATAAGCTTCATAAATACATAGCTTGGTAGCCATGTTGGTCATTAATTGTTATACCCCATGTCTCATAAACTTTGTAAATGCATAGCATTTTGGTCAAGATTGTCATTAGTTCCGAGAGCCCACATCTCATAAACTGCATAAATGCTTAGTTTTATCGTACAATTTGGTCATGAGTTCTGAGAGACCATGTCTCATAAACCTCTTAAATGCTCAACTTTGTGGTCAAGTGTGGTCATTAATTCTGAGAGCACATGTCTCATAAACTGCAAACATATTTATTTCAAAGCGTGCTAGACTTTAGCAAGAATTTCATTCCTGATATTCTGTCTAATGATATATTTATTTCAAATTGTGGTAGACGGTATCAAGGATTTTATTGCTGACATTTTGTCTAATGATATATTTATTTCAAATTGTGGTAGACGGTACCAAGGATTTTATTGCTGACATTCTGTCTAATGATATATTTATTTCAAATTGTGGTAGATGGTACCAAGGATGTTATTGCTGATATTCTGTCTAATGATATATTTATTTCAAATTGTGGTAGATGGTATCAAGGATTTTATTGCTGACATTTTGTCTAATGATATATTTATTTCAAATTGTGGTAGACGGTACCAAGGATTTTATTGTTGACATTCTGTCTAATGATATATTTATTTCAAATTGTGGTAGATGGTACCAAGGATGTTATTGCTGACATTCTGTCTAATGATATATTTATTTCAAATTGTGGTAGACGGTACCAAGGATTTTATTGCTGACATTCTATCTAATGATATACTTATTTCAGAGTACAGTACTGTTATGTATATTTAGTTTTTATTTGACGGTTGGCTTTTCTCTCAGTGATTATGTGTTATGTATATGATTCCGTATTTTGTACTTTACATTTGTCCAAAATCAAATTAATAGTGTACATGACCAGTGACATTTATTTTGTTAACAAGATATACTTATTGAATATTATTTTCAATGATTGTATATTAAATATTCAGATCATTATTCATTGTAAACATGTTTACTTCAGCTTGAGTCAAAGATGGTCTTGATTATGACTTTAGAAAGTTCCAGAAAGGATATTTCCAATTAAGTTGACAGTATTTTCAGAAAATGGTCATGTGACCTAGATCAAGTGGAGGGTTATAAAATGATGTTTACATTAGGATTATCCATTCTTGCCTTACCACCAAAGCAGAATCAATCTTATTGTTGAGTTCAGATTTTAATTTGGGTGGATTTATATATTAAAATTATTATTTACTGGAATTACAAAGTGCTAAATAATATTCATTGACTAAACCCTTAATTTGGAGTTATAGTGAATTGAGTCAAAGACATTTTGGATTATATTATTGTGATACATCAAAGACTATTGAGAAATCACATTAGCACATTCAAGACTAAATATACTTCAACACATTCATTATTAGAATTTATTTGGAACCTTACTGGAATTTAATTGGAACTTCATACATTTGGACTTGTGACAGAACTTTTAGGACTGTTTGGGATTTAATTCAGAAATTTGCTCTCTATCCTAGCGAAATAAATTATTTGTTGAATTTTAGTTGTTGCATTTTCACTCTTCTCTGTTATTAGTTTAAGACTATAGAGCTATCATAGGTAGACTGTGCCAAGAATTTCATCCAAGATGAATCTAATAAAATACTAATTATTAGAGTATTGTACTATATTTGTCAAGACAGTTACAAGTAATTATGTACCTATATGTTCCGTATATAAATTCATTTATCAATTCAGAGACATACTATACATCATACTGAGTTCCAGAATTTTAATATCTTTTATCTTTCATTACCGTGTTTTACTATACACGTCTTTCAGTAGGAATTTCCAATAAAGAAAGTGATGCTAATGATTACAGGATCATTCTTCATTTTTCATTGAGATCATTTTGTTTTATTTCTACTTTTTTTTTCCTTCAGTTTCCAAAACCTGAAGAGGGCACATATACTCCATGGTTTGTGGAGAACCTTTAAATTGATGGTACTAGTGATATCAATTGCTTCACAGTGAAGATGGAAATCTTACTCAAGAAATTTAAAATTATCTCACATTACTCAAGAAATTTAAAATTATCTCACATTAAATGGACATGTTCTCAAGAAATTTAAAATTATCTCACATTTAGATGGAACTTATACTCAAGGAATTTGAAATTACCTCACATTAAGATGCAAGTGTTACTCAAGGAGTTTGGAATTATCTCACATTAAGATTGAAATGTTACTGAGTTAGAAATTATCTCACTTTAAGATGTTAATTTTACTCAGGTAGTTTCTAATTATCTGGCATTAAGGTGGTAATGTTACCAAAGAAGTTTAGAATTATATCACATTCAGATAGTACTCAGAAAGTTTGGAAATCTCGCATTAAGATGGTAATATTGCCAATTAATTTTGTATTTATCTCACTCTTAGATGCAAATTTTTCTCAAGGAGTTGGGAATAATCTCACATTAATATATATAATATTAATATATATATGCAAATTGTTCTTGATGGCAGGATGTGGACAAAATACCTTGATTTGGATATGACAGACATTTCATTTGATTAGATAATAGGACATTTTCCATTTGAGGAAAAGGTATAAAGGTGTGCATGGGTTGTGCATGCTTGACATACTGAAGGTAATTTTACAGATCATGCATTCAATTTGTACACATCCATACCTACTTTTTATGGACTTGACCTGCAATAGTGTTCACTGAAAGGTCAGGCAGAAATATATTGCAGATCAAGCATTATACCTGTAACTATGCATGCATGCATTCATGTGTATGTGATCACATGTAACATTACAAACAGCTAAACTATATAATTCCAGTAGTTGTGATTTTTGTTCTTGCTTACATTTGCCTAAATATGTTTTTTTGGGAATAAAAGATGTCTATTTTAATGGGAATAATATTTGTATTCAGTTGATTAGTAATCAAGACATTGCATATTTTCACAGTTTTCCATGTATCACATTATGTGTATCACTTTACCATTATTTACAAAATGTGACATATATCCAGAAACTGTATATTTGATAGCTTGATGCTGTTCTGATATTATGCATTTCATTTATTATAAGCTGTAGTTTTTGGAAAAAATATGCAAGAAAATATAAAGCACACTCCAGTGAGTATTGACTCAGCTGTGTCATGCAGTCCAGTGAGTATTGACTCAGCTGTGTCATGCTTTTTATCACAGATAGAGTAAAACCATGGGCAGGTATCTGATCTTTTATTCACCTTCTTCTCTGCACTCCTGTAAAATTAACTGACCAATTTTTAAATTATGTATCTAAATGATAAGAATACACACACACACACACACACACACACGCACACACACACTGCAAATTAATGCAAAATAAACATTTGTAATGGCTTCATTTTCAGAAAACTTTAAGAATGTTTTTGTTTATACATTACAATCCATGATTAGCAGAAAACAAGATCAACATTAAAGTTTAATAATAATAATAATAATAATAATAATAATTATAATAATAATAATAAAGTAAGTAAGACTAACACATAAATTCAAACATAATTTGAATGGTGTTTTGGTCAAAGACTAAAATCCATATTTATAGTCATGCAAATCTCGTCATCAGTTTGTAAAAAATAGTTTTGATAGGTTTTCTGATAGGTGTAGATGGAAGGAAGTATACTTTATTAATCTAGATTTAATCAAAAGTTGTATTTATTGTGGTCATACATAATTACTCAGCAGTTGTCTATTGTGCCTTTTTTTTCTCAATTATTTTAATACATTCATTTAATTGATGTTGATAAAATTAATTTTGTTAACATTCAAATTATATATATATATATATATATATATATATATATATATATATATATATATATATATATATATATATATATAATTTGAATGTTACAAAAATTAATTATTTTATTCATTGTGATCTTTGTCATTAATAAATTGTAATTTGATTATAGTGTTACATTACATTCTTGTGATCTTTTTCTTTAATGTAATGTAATTTGAATATATTTAGTCTTTCATTACTTCCTTGTGATCTTTTCATTAATGTAATGTAAATTGATTATGTGTAGTGTTACAGCAGTTCCTTGTGATCTTTTTTTAAATGTGTTTTGATTATATGAAGTGTTACAATACTTTTTTGTGATCTTTCCTATTAATGTAGTAGTGTAATTTGGATATGTATAATGTTACACTGAACAATTTGATTGTAATTTTGATAAGTACATTTTATCTTGGCATCATGTTTACAATCAATACATAATTAGTTCACTGGAACTTTCTAGTGAATGGTAAAGTACCATTGCTTAAAATTAGAGAAACAAAAACAGAAAATTTACACAGCAGACTGGTTCACAGATTAGTATTTTGTCTTCTTTGACTTTTAAATTTAAATTAAATGAAGAATAGATTTTACAACCAGTCTTGCATTTGCAGTCATAGACTGTTGTACAGTTTACTAAATTGTTGTGTGTATGTTTGTGTATTTGTGTGTGTTCATACATGCCTGCATGTGTGAAGAGTTGCTTTTACAACCAGTATTGCTTTTGCATACATAGACTGTTATACAGTTGACTAAATTGTTGCTAGTGTGTGTTGAGTGTACATGTGTATGTTTGTGTGTGTGTGAGGAATATGATTTTTAGTGAAAAGATAAGTTTCATACCGATAACAGAATTATTAATGTTCATTCAGGGATAATGCAGATTTTTCTTCTTCAGAACAGTGAAAGCTATGCAAATGAATTTAATACATGGAATGGAAACAATTTTGTGTTTTCAGATATTTTTGGAGTTGCTTTATCTTTTAATGCTGTTAGTTTTCATTTAGAAGTAATATATGGGTGTGGATGTTATTTATATGTAAAATTGTATGAATATAAACACTGCTGTACATTTGTAAGTAAAATTTAGAAACTGGTAATGATCATCAAAACTTTTTTATTATGCACCATTCATAATGTTGAGTGTAGAATGTTATGACATCAGTTTATGTCAAGCTGCCATAATGTAGTGTGTATAATGTTGCGACATCAGCATATATGTACACTTTTTTACATCAGTATATCTATACACCATCCATAATGTAGAGTATATGAATGTTATGATATCAGTATATATGTACACGTTTCATATTGTAGTGTGTAGAAATTCAACAAAATGATCATGAATAATTCATGAACTGTTCTTGAACGGTTCATGAACCATTTATGAATGTGCATGAACTGAAAATGGTCAGTTCATGAAAATGCCTATTTCATCCTGAATCATAAAATAACCTTTGGGGGTTTCAAAACAGTAAAATGCAGCATATTATCTTAAAAACGATATTTAATTTCAAATAAATTTCTAATAAGTAACAAAGAACATTTAAATTGAGAAGCAATATTCTTTTGTGAGCAACACTTTTGAATGGCTTCCACTTAGAATAGGACAAAGGCAGATCATTTGGATGGCTTCCATTTAGAATATGACGAAGGCAGATCAATTGGATGGCTTCCATTTAGAATAGGACAAAGGCAGATCAACTGGATGGCTTCCATTTAGAATAGAACAAAGGCAGATCAGTTGGATGGCTTCCACTTAGAATAGGACAAAGGCAGATCAGTTGGGAGTACATTGCTACAAACCATTCTGTGGTAAAATTCTAATACAGCCTATTCTCATTTCTCTTGCAGTGTGGATATAGATTGGGCTGAATATGTGTTGCACCTAAAACTGGGTTACTGGGACCCATATCAAGGTTTATTCAATATTGGTTTTAAAAAATGCTGATTGAGACTATTATAGTGGGGGAATGTTATGACTTTCTGGTCATTGTCAACTGTACTTTCAAGTAAATTTGTACATAAAGTTCAACATATATATGCATATACACATAAACATATGATTGTCAGAATTTTGGATACAATGAAAGTCCTGATTTTGATTCACTAAAATGATGACCCTTCTTAGGAAAGTGTTTTGTGACTTGATAATTATTCCATATTGAAACAATGTGTGATTGTTTGCTGTACTGGTCATAGACCAGAAGACATTTTGTTATTGCCTTTTGTCTATCATTCATCAGTTAGCATGAGTTTGTTATATTTACTCCACCTAGGAGAATTGCTTTAAAAATTTATGCATACATGCATCCCAAGATTACATGCATGTCAAGGTATCATGGTCCTAAATGTAACACACACATGCATCCCATGGTCAAGTGTGTCCTAAATAGAATGCACACATACATGCCAAGGTCTAGTGGGTCCTAAATATAACACATGCATGCCAATGTCTATTGGGTCCTAAATAGAACACACACATGCATGTCAAGGTTCAGTGAGCCCTAAATATAACACACACATGCATGCCAAGGTCTATTGGGTCCTAAATAGAACACGCACATGCATGTCAATGTTCAGCAAGCCCTAAATATAACACACACGCACATGCCAAGGTCTAGTGGGTATTAAATATAACACACACATGCATGCCAATGTCTATTGGGTCCTAAATAGAACACACACATGCATGTCAAGGTTCAGTGAGCCCTAAATATAACACACACGCACATGCCAAGGTCTAGTGGGTATTAAATATAACACACACATGCATGCCAAGGTCTAGTGGGTCCTAAATATAACATGGACACATGCATGCCAAAGGTCTAGTTCTAAATAATAAATGGTGCCTCCTTGGACATTCATAGTAGTTCCCACGGTGACCATCTCGAAAATACTACTTCTTTGAAATGAATTGTCACATTAAACATGAGGTTTTCATGAAAAGACTTCTTATTGTGTCAAATTAGTAATATTATGTGCCAATCTGACTGCCATGGTGACCTTCTTGAAAATATTATCACTATGTATCATGATCCTAAATGAAAATGATCAGCTCCAGTATGGCTGCCATAGTGGTACTTTTGAAATGTAGACTGGTTGCTTCTCCAGGATTGAAGGTCATATATCCTTGGTATTTTCACTAAAAGACTTATTGTGATGTCTTTTTGGTCAAAAATAAAAATGGCATAAATCTGACACTCATTATGGCTGACACAGTGGCCTTGCAAAATCTTGTTATAGCTACATCTCCTTGACATATCACCCTTTAAACATGGAGCTTTGACTGAAACACTTCTCATGATATCTTGTTGGTCCTAGATGAAGATGGCACTCATTCATTTTGCCATCTTAAAATTCTTATTATCACTACTACTCTTGAAGAGATTGTCATATTAGCTTAGTATTATATCACAATTCAGGCTTGCAAAACTACATGTGTATGCTCCTCAAAAATACTTCTGGGCAATTGAATGTTTTTCTAAAAGAGTGTTATATATAACTGGTGAGGTATGATGTACTCTATTTATATTCATGGAAATATGGCTACATCGTTTGCTTTGAAGTTGATTTGAACAATATGTAGATGAATGGATACAGTGTATAGGCAATTGAATAAAATAGATTGAGGAATGGATACAGTGTTTAGACAATTGAATAAAATAGATTGATGAATGGATACAGTGTATAGACAATTGAATAAAATAGATTGATGAATGGATACAGTGTATAGACAATTGAATAGAATAGATTGATGAATGGATACAGTGTTTAGACAATTGAATAAAATATATTGATTAATGGATACAATATATAGACAACTTAGATTGATGAATGGATATTGCATATGGATGAATGGATACACTGTATAGACAATTGAATAAAATAGATTGATGAATGGATACAGTGTTTAGACAATTGAATAAAATAGATTGATTAATGGATACAATATATAGACAACTTAGATTGATGAATGGATATTGCATATGGATGAATGGATACACTGTATAGACAATTGAATAAAATAGATTGATGAATGGATACAGTGTATAGACAATTAAATAGAATAGATTGATGAATGGATACAGTGTATAGACAATTGAATAAAATAGATTGATTAATGGATACAATGTATAGACAACTTAAATAGATTGATGAATGGATATTGTATATGGATGAATGGATACAGTGGATAGACAAATGAATAAAATACATTGATAAATGGATACAGTGTATAGACAACTGAATAAAAGAGATTGATGAATAGATATTGCATAGGGATGAATGGATATAGTGGATAGACAAATGAATACAATAGATTGATGAATGGATACAGTGGATAGACAACTGAATAAAATAGATTGATGAATGGATACAGTGGATAGACAAGTGAATACATTGATAAATGGATAATGCATAGGGATGAATGGATAAATAGATACAGTGTATGGATGAATGGATACAGTGGATAGACAAATGAATATAATAGATTACATTTTGTTATATTTCCATTTATTTCATATGGCTACTATTGTTCTTACCAATGAATGATACCTGGTTGTGTAGTGAGATGTTCTGCCATCTTTTCAGTACCTGTGTTCTTTCATGGTCATTGTTATCATGAATAGCCTTGAAAGACAACCACTATTATAAGTTACTCAAGAATTGTACATGCACTTAAATGCAGATTTAGTAATGAATATATAGTTGGGTAACAATACTCAACATGTATCATAGATGGTGTTGGAACAACTCAATGTGTATGTGTTACTATAGGTAGATAATCAGAAATTGTTGAAATGTTTGATCAGGACTATATTCAAGTTCCAATTAGCCTAATTATGACATTAATTATGCAATGATACTGTAATATTTGCTCAGTAGTGATTTTCAGTGGAAAATATAGTGGAGATCAGGATGAATTATTTTTAAAAT
The DNA here is from genome assembly GCA_030141615.1 of Unio pictorum. NCBI lineage: Eukaryota > Metazoa > Mollusca > Bivalvia > Unionida > Unionidae > Unio > Unio pictorum. Next base: position 10,166,911 of record JARLTB010000140.1, on the reverse strand, counting down.
TAAAACATACTGTAGATCAATAAATTCTCCTTGATATATTTGGGTGTTTGTATTTTTGTTTCCCTTTTTTTAAATAACCTATATGTGGAAGAAATTTAAAACAATAACTTGCTTGTGTTGCTTACATTGTAAATATAAAAACTGCATAGCTAATAGATGTATATTTTAAAATGTTATCAGTAAAAAAAAATTAAATACCCAAACTCAGCATTAAAAGGCATCAGATTTTACCCAAATCAAATCTGTACTGGGCTGCCTTTTAAAGAAAGTTGTTATTTATTGGAATCTGATTGGCTGGTTGGCCATGGCTGCAATCTTGTACAAGTAATGTTTGATAACATCTGATTGATCACTTGACAAATCAATTTCAGCATTAACATGCAGTACATTTTAAATAATAAGCGTATAATTTTGAGCCTTCTGGTGGCAAAAATAAGTGCATATACATCTGTACAAGAACATCTCATATGTAAAATTCACATTTAAGATGATTATTTTATTTCTGGTAAGTGATGAGCAAAGCTATTTATTTATTTACAGTTTCTTGTTTTGTTACTATCCTTCAATCTTGCTATAAATCAATCAGTGAAACTTTAATGAATCTAACATCTTTTTTTAACATTGTAGCAGAAATTGCTCAGCTTTGCCACTGTTGAATCTATCATCTTTTTTTTAGCATTGTAGCAGAAATTGCTCAGCTTTGCCACTGTTGAATCTATCATCTTTTTTTTAGCATTGTAGCTAAAATTGCTCAGATTTCCTACTGTTGAATCTATCATCTTTTTTTAGCATTGTAGCAGAAATTGCTCAGATTTCCTACTGTTGAATCTATCATCTTTTTTTAGCATTGTAGCAGAAATTGCTCAGATTTCCTACTGTTGAATCTATCATCTTTTTTTAACATTGTGGCAGAAATTGTTCAACTGCACTACTCGGCTCTTGATTACTCAAGACTCTTTTGAATAGAAATTTTTCTTGGATTGAAAACCCACTGTATTTGTTTGAGGTCTGGCACTCCAGAATGTGACAAATCAGTAGTTGAGAATGTTACAGAAAGGTGGTTTACAAGTTTACTGTATGCCAATAGGTATTGCAGCACAGATGCATATAAAATAATGATATTAGGACTACCTCCTCGTGTGAACAACCAGGGTGAAAGAAATCATTGATCAGATAATTGACCTATGTAAATATTTCAATCTACAGTACATTCCAAAATACAGTACACATCATTCTTTCTTCAGAACCAGGATGTCAACCTAAACCTCTACCACAGAGACAAAATTCGTTTAAGTAGAAAAGGAACTTTGCAACTACTGCGAAATATTAACGTGTATGCCCCCATTTTGCAGGCACTATAATGAAGAGTACTGTCTATACTGTGGAGAAACTGGGCATGTCACACAGGTATGCCATCATGGCACACATATTGAGTGCTGCAGAGGTCATAAACTTGGAGACAAACAAAGACTGTCAATCATTGTATTGTAAATACTAGAAAGCTGGCAAAGAGGAGAATGCCATTGCATGATGTATAACAAGTCTAAATGTACCTTGTTAGAATCTTGACTCTAACCATTCAATGGACATTATTGTAAGGTTAAAAAGATAATGGATTTTCAGGGTCTGATTGTGACTTTTAAGATGCTAATATATATGAACATTTAAATAAGGAGATAGGATGTTAGAATGATAAAAGTAGTATGGAGACAATCTCAGTCAGTACCCCATTGCATGATGGCATACATATAATTGATATAAAACTGAATGCAAAAGGTTTTAACATAGGTCACTTAAAAGTATAAGGTATAGCGGGGGAAAAAAGACCAGATTAATTTAATGTTGTCTTCCAAGGAAAATAATATACATGTGTTAGGACTTACTGAAACCAATTTTTAAATGCCATCCACAATTATAATGTATTTCACTGTCAAGGCTACAATAAACCATTATACAGGGACAGAGAAACAACAGGGGGAGGTTTTGTTGTATTCATTAGGGAAGATGTAAATGCAGAAAGATGACTTGACTTGGAGTCTCATGAAATTGAGAGTATCTGGGTGGAAATTTCTCAAAATAAGGCCAATCATTCCTGGTTGGTTTCATTTATAGATCACTTTCTTCAGAGCAATTTGGAATTATAACTTTTAGAAAAAAAATTGAAAATGTTCTTGCACAGGAGAAACAAACATATACTCAGCTATATAAATAAGGACCTTCTCAATACTCCAATAAGGAACAACTGGATCGAATTTATTGGGTAAATGAGCCCACAAGGGTAGCAGAAATATCACTCTTATTGATCACATTGATACCAACCAACCAGATGACCTGGTTTGTGTTAATGTACCAGCTGTTGGTCTCGGTGACCACTATTCTACTTGTTTGACAAGAAAGGTTAAATGCAAGAGAAATAAGATAAATATACAACAATATCACGTATAGATCATTCAAATTTTTTAATGAAGAACAATTTCTCAATGAGCTATATAAGTTCCATGGCATATGATCCAAAATTTGCATGATATAGATGAAGATCTGAGAGTGTTGTTTGGCTTAATATGGATGAAGTCTCTAAGCATGTACCAATGAAATAACATCAAGTACAGAATGAAATCTAAATTAATTTGCTTAGAACTGAAATCCTAGATGCCATGAAAACATCAGACCAATTGGAGAAATAAAATAAGTATGATTGAAAATACTACAAAAAACATATTATCAATCAATGCTTGAAAACTAAAAGAGCAACACAAACTCCCAATTGGGACATCTTCAGTAAAATCACTGAAGAGCACACAAGAGATCAGACAAATAAAATCCACTCACTTCTGGTAAATAACACCCAATCCTAAAATTGCTTAAATCAGGATTGGGAACATCCCACGCCTCCATCTTGAACCCTCGGGCCAAACGTAACGTTGAAAGGGGTTCACTTTTTAGTTAAAGCAGGGTTGTCTGCACTGCCATCACACCTTGCCTGCTAGCATTAATGGCAAGCAACAACTCACAGACAACTTAGACAAACATTTATAATGTTTGCATACTGTCCATGGACAGCATTCAACAACTGGGAATTTTTAGTTTTATAAAAGAACTGTAACATTACCAAAGTTACCATACCACTTTGTCTTTTACATGATGACACAAATTGACAGAAATGAAAAAAAAATGTTTCAGTTAGAGAAAAGTTTGCATTTGTCAGCATACATAGTGATATATGAGGCCAATAATGCCATAATGCCAAGAATTGAACAAATGAAAATTTTTCGTTGAGAGGTGCACATCACCAAGTGTAAATACAAGATGTTTTAAGTAATGATGGTTACCAGGGCCTGAGTCAAGCAGACATATGGTCATCCCTGGCCTCTATGACCCAGTTCCCAAGGTACTAAAATCCATGCCTTCTCCAAGGCCACCACTGCCTAAATGACATACCCTACGCAGCCACCATTACGTTTTTTTGAAAAGAAAGCCAAGCCAATGTGCCAGCGCTTGTTCCAGTACCCACAATGGAGTTAGAATTAAAGGCTTCTAATCACAAAATTGAAGGATACGTCAACTGGTTAGCATCTGAGCAAGCCACTCATGTTTCCATGCCCATCCCAGCATCCTTTGCAGGACCAAAACCAACAAAGTCCAAGAAGTGCTGAGCTAGTCATTAACCCATCCTGAAAGTGGCCAAAGAGCCCACTTGCGAGACCATACCATCCCAAAACAAGTGTAGACAATGAACCCCCTTGGTGGATACCCAGCTGCCATCGCTTGTTGAAGTTTCTTGTCTAACTGGAAAAACTGCTGCCAGCACCATATTAGTGGACTACATTACCACGATGCCATAGGGTCACATTCTGGATGCCGACCCATTAATTCAGTTTTAAGCCATGATTCCTGGAGTGATCATCATCCTTAAGTATGAGATTGGAAAAGAGGCATCAACATTAACCTCATTCTGAAACTAATTCTTGAAAATACCTTTAGCAACCAAACCACTGCTGACTAAGGCAAACCTCTCCCAACTACGTAGTTCAAGAGGAACAATAGTGCTAGAGGCTAACGACCCTAATTACCAAAATCATCACCTAAATTAGGGTAAAACTTGATATGTTTATGAGCAATAGACTAGGAAGAAGTGTTGAGAGGTGTGATATGTTGAAGCTACTAATTTTGCAACACCATCCGTTTGGTAGTCAGAGTAAATAATATCCCAATGCTCTTTCAGCTCTCGAGAAGGACAACCATAAGTGTCAAAATTGCTGATGACAGTTTTTAAAAAAAAATAGTCTCTGCTTTCTGTCCTAGAACCCAACAACTACAATGTATCGCATGTCACAGGGTGATCTCTGATTTGAAAAGTGTAAGTTTCTAATGAATGTATCAGACAAACGAAGTTTCAAAACCTACCCACCCCACCCCCGGTTGATATGAGGTGTTTTTCCCAGTACATGTAATGAAAAAGGTACTGGACAAAACCAAAATGTTGCCGCTAATCTTGGACTATGAAAACCAACAGTATGAATTAATGACATTTCCCGGATGGTTTAGATCAATAGCAAATATGAGCATAGTTTGGCTGCCAACACCTTTACACCTTCCCTAACAAAGACCTACTCAAGAACCCTGTAGACTACTGTCGCATTATCGGCAACAAGCCGCAGAGGACCACTACAATTGACCCATGAAACAACAAACTATAGTGCAGGCACAGAAAGCAATACGTCGGCTCTCACGTGGCAAAGTACCTGGTTCAGACTCCATCCCATCTAAAGTCTACAAGGAAAGGGGCACATCCCTAATAGAAAAGCTCCACTGTTTTTACTGATGTGGCAGTAAGAGAAGATCCCCCAGGAATTCAAAGACACATCTATGATCTACCAGTATAAACACAAAGGGAACAGACAGGCCTACGATAACCAATGGGGTATATCCTTACTCTCAATTGCAGGAAAGATACTTGCCAGAATCCGCCTCACTACGCACCTTGACCAGGGTCTACTGTCAGAAAGCCGGCGTGGCTTCCAAAAAGAAAGTGGGGCCATTGGCATGGTATTTGCTGCTGGGCGACTACAAGATAAATGTCAAAAGCAAAACACCGACCTTTTCTCAATCTATGTCGACTTCATACTGTTAGCAGAGAAGACTTTGGAAGGCAATGGCCACGTACGGATGATGCGCAAGAAATTGTATATCCATGGTGCAGCATTTCCACGATGGTATGCATGTATCAGTCCAGGATAATGGATAAACATCTGAGATATTACCAGTAAGCAATGACATCAACCAGGTTTGTGTTCTGGCACCGATATTGTTAAGTCTATTATTCACCGCAATGCTGACTGATGCTTTCAGATACCAATAGGTTGGCGTCGGCATCAGATACAGATGGAAAACTATTCAATCCCAGGAGGCTTCAATTGAAAACCAAGGTTATGACAAACACCATCAGGGATTCGTATTCGCTAATTACTGTAGTTCATGCATCTGTTCAAACAGATGCGAGTGCTGGTGATAAGGGAAGCGGTTGACCTCTCCCGCGGTTACAGCTAGGTAGTCCTTTGCGACGGCAGAAAAATCCTCCCTAAAAGGTAATGACTTAGTCGTCACCTTTATCGAGAGCCTAGATGCCACATAAATAGATGTTCGCCATTGGAGATATTCGCCACCATACGACACAAGGAGATGGATTTAGCAGACGCTAAATTATTCAAAGACGTTAGGGTCTGCCACATCTGCCAAAATCAGTAAGGGAAATACCTGATCAGAGGCCACTGCAACATCACGGGCACGTGGCATGAGGAAATGCACACCACTGCAATCTCGAACTGCAAAAAGTCTGCAAATGTCTGAGGTGCCCATAATATTCTACAACCAGCTAGGGTTGATGATTAACTGCTACTAATAATGTCAGCCCTGGAAACAGTCTCTAAGACCAACATTAATGTCATCGCCAATAACATGGACAAGTATTTGACGTTAGCTCTGGTTCAGTTCCATTTGATCAATAGGCATTTTCCTGGACAGCATCTGATAGAGGCAGCCGTGCCACACCACCATCGTAACGAGTCGCTACATACCGACACGTCCGAGCCGTATAGCCCGCCTTCCACTACAAGCCTATGGGCGAGTAACATAAACACTCAGATCGGTTTGTACAACCTGACAAAGTGGAGCCTCTCTCCGCTGAACTCGAAAATATGTATCGTGCCCAATTGTGTCAAGACCACAGCGACAAATACAACGGGTTAATTTACCAATAACTCCCTTCGGCAGCGATTGAGTACCCTTTGGCGACTTGCATAGGAAAGGCAACGGGGTGCCGTAATAAAGTAGCACAAGCAATCCGATTTGTGTTTACAACACGATATATAGGGTGCCACCAAAAACTAAAAGAACACCCGCCCTCCATGTTCCCGGTCGGTGGCAGTATCTGCATGTCTTCAAACTTAGCCAACTTAGCTAACACCCTATGATGAACCTGATTTTTTGGCTTAAAGTTTAACGGAAAGATATGAAATTCAATTTTTTAAAAATATTATCTAGCACACCGTCTACATATCCAAGAATTCACACACAGACAAACATATACAAGTACTATCCAAAACGTTTTGTATAAGCGTATAGTTTCAGAAGAGATATCTAACAAAATAACTCTAGCATGCCACATATACTATCTAAGACCCTCCCACTTTCGAAAACGTATTCTGATTGCTTGGAGTTTAAGAGAAGTGGATGAATTCCAACAAAAATGATATGCATGACACCATTATATCATCTAATATTGCATATACACAACATCCAAAACTTCGTGTGTTAGTTTACACTTGAAGAGATGGATATTAAAACTAACAAAAGTATTTTCACATACTACTTATATTGTCAAACACCCTACGCGTAGGCTGTTGCTTTAGATTCGAGTTTAAGAGAAAGGTATGAAATACAACAGAATCACTATCCATCATACCGTCTGTACTATCCAATAATCCACACACATACAAACAGACGCACATACTATCCAAAACCTTTTGTTTTAGCTTATACTTTTAGAGGAGATGAAATCACCAAAACTACTATTCATCACACCACGTCATAAACAAGCAACACATATACTATACATCAGAAGACCTATAGTATCCAACACTTTGTGTTTCAACAACAGCAAGGAGAGAAACGAAGAAGAGGTATAAAAAAGAGAACGTTTGAAGAAGCAGAAGAGACGAATGGTGAAAGCCAAATGTAACGTGTAAAAGCGCTTATTTTAGGACGATTTCCAGTTCATTTATCGGAAAGAGATAAATGTGATTATTGTCAAAATAGCTTAAATAGAACTTCCGTGCAAACAGATGCAGGAGCAGATTTGCTTGCATTATTGTAAGAAAAGTTTATGCCAGTGAGCTTTTGTTAATCGTGAAAATCAGCATCCCTTAAAAGACCACGACTACGAACGTAGTAAAAGTATGATATTGATAACATCATATAATTTCTGCTCAGAATTACAAAAAAAAAAAAATGATGCAAGTTTAACTGGATTTGGGTGGAAGGAGGTGTCTAATGATTTGATTATTATAATGGTTTGTGGGAATACGTGGATTTAAATGCAACTAAATATGTTAAATTACTCATTAAAATCCCAAGTATTTAATAGAAAGAGACACAGAATAAATTTATCACTGATAATTCAAAGCTGATTACCTGTATACAGATCATCTAGTCAAGACCTAATTGGCCGAAATCATCGTAGTTTATTTTATACTTGTGATAATATAGTTTTCTTTTCATTTTATTTGGTTGGTAGTTCCATTTTTTGCTGGAACGACATGCAATTCCTCTCGAATCGTTAAGGTGTTGGTTGTTTTGGAATATCAATCCGTTCCGAAATCGTGAATACGTCTACGTACGTATTGGCTCTGTGACTCGACGTTTTTGGAATCTTGCAACTCTTCAGGTGTATACAAATCCCTAAACAAACTTGTCGTCAACGGTGCTGGATGTGGATTCATTTTCTGAGTAACAGTGATAGTTTCATGACATATCGTGATGCCTGGTTTTAATCCTTTCGTGCGTGTAACTTCGTTGTTAAGTACTGCTATGTTTTACGCATATCTAATTTAATACATATTTGATTTTTAATTTAATTGTTTTTTATATTAGTATTACTTTTTATAAAAATTCTATTTTATGCTACTGTAAAGTTTTCCACTATAGAGTTTATAGTGTTTTTTTTATATTTAAAACGTAAACAACGCGAATAGCTGATAATAAGTTGAAAGTTTCTTTATAAATTTGACCTAATTCCTGACCTGATTCAGAGCTGGTAAACAATTATTTTATTCCAAGTCATGAATGAGAACAGGTACGCTGACTTCCAGGTATATCATTGGATGTTTTATATGCAAGGTCGTGTCGGTAACACGCACCATCATGTCATGGTGGGTTATTCGATTCGAGTCATACATCTAGCCGTGTATCAATTGGACAGTTAATTAATATATAGGAAGGTGTTTTTCACCAAGGTATTTACTCATTGTTGTTCCGGGCAAAGTTGCATTAGATATCGTTATCGTTTATGCGGTCGGGATCCATTTCAACGTCATTTCTCACACAAACCACAAACCTTCTGCGTTTCAACATTCAAAATCGAGTGTATAATTAGGCACATAGTAAAATGATATTTAACAACTTAGAAGTGACTTTGGTCTCTTTGCAGTTAAATGGTCATCAGGAACCTATTGAAGAAATTCCGCTTCGTTATGCAGACGCCTGTTATAATAATGCATGTGCATATCACAATTTGTGGCCGTCCATGGACCGGCATCAAAATGTCTGCAAATTTCCCATAAAGACTTTCATACGTTGTACCACATTTATTATTTTTCATTTTAAAAAATCTTGGAGTTGTTCAGGCAATCCGTGGTCGACATGTATTTTCATGCACCTATAGCTAACTATCGGCAATGTCCTATCACGTAGTAAATTTTTGTCCTTCAAAATTAAAATACGCAATAAAAACACATGGTTGGTCACACCGAAACTTACACCAGCAAAATTAACTGGAAATGTCCCCGTGTGGTTGACCCAAAACTGAAAACAACACCTCAGTAGCATTATCCAAGTCAGTGGGAACACAAACGTTAAAGCATGTTGGAATATTTCAGTTTCTTTTAGAAAGTATTGGTCGCAGATGCCTCAGAGATATCAAAAGTGGCCGCTTTAAGGGCTGTCGTAATTACATTGTTAGGTATATATTAATTTGCATTGGTTGGTAGTCATTTTTAATTTTGTTTTATATCATTAAATGCTATTGTAATGTAACATTGCATGTTGGACTTAGCCTTGCCCAAAATCAAGTTTATTTTCTACCTGAATCTGGATTCATCAACAGACCTTGGCATTTACTAAATCGCAATACATCAACATAGTTTATAATTTGGCTCGTATGGACTTGCACCATTTGTTGATACAACCAATATTGTAGCAAGACAATACATACAAGAAGAACTTGCCCACGTGCCCGCACCACTGTGCGTGATAGGTTCATGTAGCGACATTCAAGGAATATTAGTCAAGAAGAAGTGGAACACAATATTCCTTATGTGTGTGTGTGTGTGTGTGTGTGTGTGTGTGTGTGTGTGTTTAAATTAGCTTTAACAATTTGTAAGTCATATCGCTACAATATCTGCAGTGCGGAAGTTTATAGTTATGTCTAACACTGGGACATCATGTCGTAGACATGTAGCATGAAGTTCCATCCAGTTACATTATCCCGACACCAGGCCGACCAGTCTTAACACTAACTTCTTAATGTTGAGCTCCAAACGATACAATTGTTAGTACCATTTTTGTAAATCTTTGGTATGACTCGTTCGGGGATCGAACCCACGACCTTCCGCATAGGAGGCAGACGCTCTAACTACTAGGCCACCGAAGCGGTTATATCGCTGATGCCACAGGAGATGGCCGACCTATTTTTCATCATATAAACTTACGTTTTGATATACTTAAGTTTCACATTGTAAAAGTGCTAGAGTTCGGATCATACTTGTTTTCCATAAGTGGAAATAAAACTACGTAGGATAAGATAGTACTGTTGATAAATAATGCAAACCATCTTGGTCTGCATTTTACACATGAAATATCATATTGTAATTACAATCCGGAGAGTAACGTGATGGATTTTCAGCATCATTAGCTGCTGGAGAAGAAACTGATTATATATTTATCGAAACGACTATTTAATCGTCTTTAATGGTTGTTTTTATGATTAGTTTTATATCGTTATATAAGTACTGGTATATGATCGCGGTAATGAGTTTGCGGAATTTGCGGATGTTGGATCAGCTGGCAGACAATGATTATCGATCGAAAACACATCAGCTCAGTAGTTTGAAAGGGTAGGTTTTCCAATGAAGGCAAAATGCCCACTTTAATAATAATAATAATAATAATAATAATAATAATAATAATAATAATAATAATAATGAGGACTTTGTATAGCGCCTAATCTTTCGAAGCTCTAAGCGCTTTACACCATCAATAATGATATGACTACACTACAGAACAACAAATGACAAAAACAATGAAATTGGAAAACATAAAAACATGCTGAAAACATATAAGATACAAAACATGATTAGGTCGCTAAGTTTGTCCCTGCAGTCGAAACAGGTGAGTCTTAAGAGCACTCTTAAAAGGGACCACTGTGTCTTTGTGTCTAATTTCAATGGGCAATTCGTTCCACGTCGCCGGGCCCTGGTGTGCAAACGAACGTTGTCCATATGACTTTGTTTTCACCTTGGGAACAATGTGTATACGATTATCAGAAGAAGAGCGTAAGGATCTAGCTGGTGTATACACATGGGTGAGGCTGGATATGTATGTTGGACTGGAGTCTGTCATTGAAACATAGCACAGAGAACAAATTTTGTGTTTGATTCTGTATCGAATTGATAGCCAATATAGGGTACAGAGCAGTGGTTAGGTGTGCTCTGATCGAGGTACTCTAAAGATGATCGGTGAGCTGTGTTTTGAACTTTTTGAAGTTTCTGGAGTAAATATTGTGACGAACCAGACAGAATTGAGTTACAATAGTCCAGTCTTGAAAGTACTAATGAACACACAAATGTTTTAGTGGCATCAACTGAAAGATATTTACGAATGGAACTGATGCGTCTCAATTCAAGATATGCAGCCTTGCATATGTTCATGACATGATGGTGCAATGTGAGAGTACTGTCTAGAGTAACGCCTAGGTTCCGTACTGACTGAGAATTTACTGTTGGTGTTGCTGATATTTATTGTCTAAGGTAAAGGATGTGAATGAGAAAGTCTTTCTGTTGTGATCAGAATAGCCTCAGTTTTATCATCATTCATCTGCAGCTTGTTACATGTCATCCATGATTTCACATCAGAAATGTACTTCTCTACTCCATGGATGGTTGGGTGGCTAGACTTGTATATTTGGGTGTCATCAGCATACAATTGGTGCGACACTGGGTGATGATCTATGACACTTGAGAGCGGCTGAGTATACAGAATGAAGAGAACAGGTCCAAGAACAGATCCCTGTGGAACACCACAACATACGTCAACTGGGCTGGAGTGTATTCCATTTGCAGATGTTGACTAAGTAGGACTTGAACCACTGTAAGGCTATATTCTGAATGCCAAATACATGCTGGAGACGGTGAAGTAATATATCATGGTCTATTGTGTCAAATGCTGCAGATAAATCCAGGAGAGTGAGGACTGTAATCTTTTCACTATCCAAAGCAGAGAGAATGTCACTAAATACTCTCAGAAGAGTAGTTTCCGTACTGTGGCAATGGAAATATGCAGATTGTACATTGCTAAAAAGACTGTTTGAATTCAAATGAGATACAAGTTGAGTTAGAACAACCTTTCCTAAGATTATTTATATGAATGGGAGATTAGAAACTGGACGGTAGTTCTTTAAATCGTTATGGTCCAGTGTTGGTTTCTTCAGCAGTGGCTTTACGATGGCAGTTTTGAAAAATGATGGGAATTCCCCTGATGAGAGAGATATATTAATAACATCAGTTAGTGAAGGTAATATTGGGTCTAAGCACTCAAGCCGCAGTTATGTCGGAATTGGATCAAGTTCACAAGACTTTGGTGCACTTATCATCAGGAGTATCCGTACTAAATCAATAGAAACAGGTTCAAATGCTCCTAACGGTTATCGCTGAAATTCTGCATCATAACTGTATGGTGACGAATCAGTTGAAATTGTGCTGTCAAGCGAATCTCTAACGGTTTGTCCTTTGTCATCGAAGAAATTTGCAAATTGGTCTGGTAGGTCTAGTGGAGAGAAGGTTGTTGGAAGTGTTGTACATTTGTTCCTTGGCATTAGTTTGTTAGTTATCTCGAAGAGCTCTTTGCAGCTCGAACTCTATGTGATCTTAGTACTGTAGTGGGATGATTTGGCTAAATGGACTATGTTTGTGACGTTCTTCTTAGCGGCTTCGTAGATTTGTTTATGAATAGTGAGTCTGGTGGAAAGCCAAAGCCTCTCTGCTTTTCGGCGATGTCTTTTAGCAGTGCGAAGCTGGTCCCTAACACTGCTATACCATGGAGAACACTTTTTTTTTGTTGATACTCTGCATTTGGTGGCTGGGGCATGTTTTTCAAGCAATGAACGCAGGCAGTTATCAAGTTGTTCCGCTGTTGAATGTAAGAAAGTTGTAAGGTTTTCTTGGATGTCATGCATGAATTTGGTTCTATTTATCATACGGAGGTTTCTCTTAGTAGCAAATAGAGGTGGAGGGTTAGGGACTGATACGTCGAGATAAGGTTGTGTTGTACTTAAGGCATTTGATCATGGAATTCTTTTTAATTACAGCAATTCCACCTCCACGAGAGTTGCGGGGGAACGACTTGATGGAGTAATCGCTGGGTGTTAAATCCGCACACTTACATTCATCACCTGCGGAATGTAACCAAGTTTCTGTCAGGAAGAAGACGTCAATATTCTGGTCGTTAATAAAATTAACAATTTCTGTGCGCTTTTCCGGTGATCCTACTGATTGAGCGTTGAATAATGCAATACGTAGTGGTATCCCTGGGACAGTTGACACAACGGTTGACGATTTAAGAGGAATTTGAACCAGGTTATTAAAATTAACGGCAGAATTTTTAAATTGTTTATCCGTTACGGGCGAAAGGGAGATAACTGGAATTCTTCTTTCTGTCTAAGCCGGCCAGCTTTGAAAGAACGTTTCTTTTTTCGCTTCCGTTTACATTTAAGAAATGATGAATGTATTCCCAGTTCCTTTAGTTTTGAGCACAATGTAGTATCTAGAACCAAGGTGTGGTCATTTAATCAAATTAATGAGGGTCCGTCGTATTGTAAGCGGTCACGTGACGGACGGCGGTTTATTCAAAAACAAATGACGTCTCAACATTGGGACAAAACAGCTGAGAAAAATTCTAAATGTTCTCGTTTCCAAAACAAGGAGATGAATTATCACATACGAACAGAACAGCCAATGCATGATGAAACACGATAATGTAGACGATGATAGAGAACAAGCACAAATATCATAAATATAGCACAAAATCGGAAGATCCTATCTCGAGCAGTTAAGCGATGGCGGTCATCTTTCCGGAACATCTTTTTATACTACTCAGCTATTTAGCCATCGGCTAATCAAAAATGCCTCGCGAAGATACCCCCCCCCCCCCATTGTGAAATATTAGGTATGGTTATCTTTTTAAACAACTGAGAGGACACGATAAATGATGGAGGTTAAAAATGAAAACAAAGCTATCAGGGAAAGAACCACAAGTGTACTTGTATTTTATGTTAACGGGACGAAGGTAAGAATACGACAAAAGTAAAAATTTCACTGTAGATATTGTAATAGCCACTAATTAATTAAAGTTTGCTCTGTTTCACACAGTTGAAGTCCTGCATGTCATGGAGGTGTTTAATAACAACTATTTCGGTAATTGGTGTCATACGTTTGATTATTACACATAACTGAACGCCATTATAATAACGTGACTGTCATGTTTGAGATTTTACTCCAATTCTGAGTAAAGGCCACTTCACAGTCTGTTTTAGACATTCCATTGTGTGCAAACGTGAAAATTTACGAGAGAGAGAGAGAGAGAGAGAGAGAGATTAATAATATATTACAGATACTTTTATTCTAAGAATGTCCGAGAAAGGCATGGTACAAAATACGTGTGTCAAGCGCGATGATACTAGTCTTAACTCACAGTTCATACATCTTTAATTATCACCCTTTACATTGCTGTTATCTACACTATTGTAGCATTGATTGACATTTTGGTAGGTCAACGAGGGAGGTACGCATATAAATACAAGTACTTCAGCATGTATAGTCTGTTTGATTTCCTTTGAACCCTAGGTTTGACATTTTCTCCCTACCTAATAAGTAAAGAAATTTTTTAAAGATTACATTTTGTAACAATTGTACCAAAACATATACGAACTATACAAGAAACGAGCTCCCAATCATCGTGGGACGAGTCCACTTCAAAGCAGAGCGGTGAGCGACCCCAAACATATCAGTGTTTAAAGCTTAGCACCTGGAGCTAACCTATCTAAACGATAGGTTATAAGTCAAGGCCAGATGTCTTTATTCAGTGCATGGACAGCAATGAAATGCAATATATATATATATATATATATATATATATATATATATATATATATATATATATATATATATATATATATATATATATATATATATATATGTAAACAAAATGATAAGTTTATACCCTACTAAAAGATTTACTTTCATAAGGACATTTGATTTATATGCTGTAATTTGACCGATTTAAACGGGAGGTACTGCAAGTTTCTTAGGGGAGGTAATTAAGATAGTTAAGCATCTGCTTTACTGTAAATAGTGTTTCCCTTTATACAGAAATACAGAACACGTATAGAGTTTTACGGAAAATACACGTTGCCACGGTGGACCTCAATCCTTTTCACGATGCGTACGTGACAGACATTCCGTCATTGTCGTCGTGGACTGTCCACTTGGTTTATTGTGGACAAACGTTTTATTGCTCCAGTAAGACTTCACAGCAATATAATTCTAGAATCTTAGATATCAATTACGGCGGGTGAAACTTGTATGTTGGCTAGGCAGATGTACATACTGGCCGGTAAATCAGCATCTCGCCCGTGATGATGTTGATTTTCGAGTAAGATCCATCAGTATCAACACAGATTGGGGGATGGGGGATTTATGGGGCTAATTTTACATAATGCAAGTTGTACACAATGATTTTTAATATTCAAAGACTCGCCCATTATGACGCAATCACATACGTGAAATGCGAGAGATGCAAGATTTCCGAGCAAATAATGCCGATACAATTTAGGTGTTTCACCGAATATACAAAGGTTAATTATATCATAGGAGTATGACGTTTTATCAATAAAAATACGGTGAAATGTCTGACAAAAATGAATCACTTTATCGATAATAACAATGCACACAAGGAGTGCAAGCTTCACCACAACACTCTGCTCAATTCGACTTTCACACGCGTCTTTTATCGCTTCCGAATCGCAAGAAGTTCTAGAAAAAGTAAGGGCTTGTGACCGTAATGGTGAAAATAAAGGTTAATTCGCCTGACTCAATTCATGTCATTGTCATTTGAGAGCTACGCATTAGTACGATACCGTCTTTTAAAGGTATATATCTATTTTTTTTCAGTCATCTTAACTTGCGACTCTGAAGCGATAAAAAAAACTCGTGAAAAAAGTCGAATCGAGCGGATTGAACACATATCAATAATGCACCCGAAATGGCTAAAGCACATATTTGTCAAGGCTGTATAATCTAATTGTACTAATTGTTATTAAAGTGACTTTATTTTTTTCCCCCAACCTTAAAGAGGTATCACTTGCAAACCATTGTTCACTCCTTGTTGGAGATGGAAGAGGTTTTGCTTCAAAGGTCACAAATACCTATTATTTCCTGTTCATCTTCAACGGTTCTTGTTAATTCTAAGGTCTTCGCGAATGGCATTGTAGTAATGCTCACTCATTCGACTTTCCGTCTAAAATAATCTGTAGCATTAAGTTCATACATTTTAATGATGTCAAAATTCAGCAATATATAATAAGTAAAAAATCAAAAGCATAGTACTGTAACGTAATGGAGCTATCACTCTTTGAGACTGAATGGAATTCTAGACATAACACATATGTGAGTGACAATGAAAAATATGCATTATCCCCTTGTACTAATGATTATTTAGTAAATAATTGTTTTACATACATTTATAAATCGAAAAGAGGTAGAATCCAAAATATTTACCTCTAATATCCAATAATTAAAGTTTTAGAATCCAATGTTACTTCCACACAATAATAATTGCACGACAGAGGTCTGTGTATTTAAAATTAAGCTTTGTTTTGAAGAACTGTGATGTATTCATTAGTCCTTACATGTGATGGCGATATTGCCGTGTAACTACAGCAATCAACTCTCCTCTGGTAATAGTTGAATATTATGGTACCACCATGTTCATGTCAAATTAGTACACATGAGTTATTTCCCACCCTTATGTACATCCTGATCCTATCCCAATGTACTCGTACAAGTTCGAAATCATCACTTATTTAAAATTAGGCAGGTCATTTGTATATATAGGAAACCCTTTTTATTCATAATTAGGGCGGACAGTTATTTAAATAGAAAACCATTATTTAATAAGAATTAGACAGGTCAGTGATGTAAATAGGTAACCCTTATTTATTTCGAATTACGCAGGAGAGTGATATGAATAGGTAACTCTTATTTATTTAGAAATTGGCAGGAGAGTGATATAAATAGGAAACCCTTATTTATTCCGAATTACGCAGGAGAGTGATATGAATAGGAAACCCTTATTTATTCCGAATTACACAGGAGAGTGATATGAATAGGCAACCCTTATTTATTTAGAAATTGGCAGGAGAGTGATATAAATAGGAAACCCTTATTTATTTAGAATTACACAGGAGAGTGATATGGATAGGAAACCCTTATTTATTTCGAATTACACAGGAGAGTGATATGAATAGGAAACCCTTATTTATTCCGAATTACGCAGGAGAGTGATATGAATAGGAAACCCTTATTTATTCCGAATTACGCAGGGGAGTGATATGAATAAGAAACCCTTATTTATTCCGAATTACACAGGAGAGTGATATGAATAGGCAACCCTTATTTATTTAGAAATTGGCAGGAGAGTGATATAAATAGGAAACCCTTATTTATTTAGAATTACACAGGAGAGTGATATGGATAGGAAACCTTTATTTATTTCGAATTACACAGGAGAGTGATATGAATAGGAAACCCTTATTTATTCCGAATTACACAGGAGAGTGATATGAATAGGAAACCCTTATTTATTTCGAATTACACAGGAGAGTGATATGAATAGGAAACCCTTATTTATTCCGAATTACGCAGGGGAGTGATATGAATAGGAATCCCTTATTTATTTCGAATTACACAGGAGAGTGATATGAATAGGAAACCCTTATTTATTCCGAATTACGCAGGAGAGTGATATGAATAGGTAACCCTTATTTATTTCGAATTACACAGGAGAGTGATATGAATAGGAAACCCTTATTTATTTCGAATTACACAGGAGAGTGATATGAATAGGAAACCCTTATTTATTCCGAATTACGCAGGAGAGTGATATGAATAGGAAACCCTTATTTATTCCGAATTACACAGGGGAGTGATATGAATAGGAAACCCTTATTTATTCCGAATTTCGCAGGGGAGTGATATGAATAGGAAACCCTTATTTATTCCGAATTACGCAGGAGAGTGATATGAATAGGAAACCCTTATTTATTCCGAATTACACAGGAGAGTGATATGAATAGGAAACCCTTATTTATTCCGAATTACACAGGAGAGTGATATGAATAGGCAACCCTTATTTATTCCGAATTACACAGGAGAGTGATATGAATAGGCAACCCTTATTTATTTAGAAATTGGCAGGAGAGTGATATAAATAGGAAACCCTTATTTATTTAGAATTACACAGGAGAGTGATATGGATAGGAAACCCTTATTTATTTCGAATTACACAGGAGAGTGATATGAATAGGAAACCCTTATTTATTCCGAATTACACAGGAGAGTGATATGAATAGGAAACCCTTATTTATTCCGAATTACACAGGAGAGTGATATGAATAGGCAACCCTTATTTATTCCGAATTACACAGGAGAGTGATATGAATAGGCAACCCTTATTTATTTAGAAATTGGCAGGAGAGTGATATAAATAGGAAACCCTTATTTATTTAGAATTACACAGGAGAGTGATATGGATAGGAAACCCTTATTTATTTCGAATTACACAGGAGAGTGATATGAATAGGAAACCCTTATTTATTCCGAATTACACAGGAGTGTGATATGAATAGGAAACCCTTATTTATTTCGAATTACACAGGAGAGTGATATGAATAGGAAACCCTTATTTATTCCGAATTACGCAGGGGAGTGATATGAATAGGAATCCCTTATTTATTTCGAATTACACAGGAGAGTGATATGAATAGGAAACCCTTATTTATTCCGAATTACGCAGGAGAGTGATATGAATAGGTAACCCTTATTTATTCCGAATTACACAGGAGAGTGATATGAATAGGAAACCCTTATTTATTCCGAATTACGCAGGAGAGTGATATGAATAGGTAACCCTTATTTATTTCGAATTACACAGGAGAGTGATATGAATAGGAAACCCTTATTTATTTCGAATTACACAGGAGAGTGATATGAATAGGAAACCCTTATTTATTCCGAATTACGCAGGAGAGTGATATGAATAGGAAACCCTTATTTATTCCGAATTACGCAGGGGAGTGATATGAATAGGAAACCCTTATTTATTCCGAAATTCGCAGGGGAGTGATATGAATAGGAAACCCTTATTTATTCCGAATTACGCAGGAGAGTGATATGAATAGGAAACCCTTATTTATTCCGAATTACACAGGAGAGTGATATGAATAGTAGACCCTTATTTATTCCGAATTACGCAGTACAGGAGAGTGATATGAATAGGAAACCCTTATTTATTTCGAATTACGCAGTACAGGAGAGTGATATGAATAGGAAACCCTTATTTATTTCGAATTACGCAGGAGAGTGATATGGATAGGAAACCCTTATTTATTTCGAATTACGCAGGAGAGTGATATGAATAGGAAACCCTTATTTATTTCGAATTACACAGGAGAGTGATATAAATAGGAAACCCTTATTTATTCCGAATTACACAGGAAAGTGATATGGATAGGAAACCCTTATTTATTCCGAATCACACAGGAAAGTGATATGGATAGGAAACCTTTATTTATTCCGAATTACGCAGGAGAGTGATATGAATAGGAATCCCTTATTTATTTCGAATTACGCAGGAGAGTGATATGAATAGGAAACCCTTATTTATTCCGAATTACGCAGGAGAGTGATATGAATAGGAAACCCTTATTTATTTCGAATTACACAGGACAGGAGAGTGATATAAATAGGAAACCCTTATTTATTTCGAAGTACGCAGGAGAGTGATATGAATAGGAAACCCTTATTTATTTAGAAATTGGCAGGAGAGTGATATAAATAGGAAACTCGTCTTCATTTTGAGTTAGGCAGGTAAGTTGGTTGAAGGATGAAATTGTTATTACCTATTAGCTGAGGTTCATTTTTTTTGTTTGAAGTCTTGATTAATTACATCGCATAATTTTACGATATATTTTACAAAGCTGTTATTTAGTATGCTGGTAAATAATTTGCCTATACAAATGACGAGGACGTGAGATATAAAATATTATGCCCCAATTGTTATGGTAGTTTGCTTATCGTTATTGTTTTTATTGCCCAAATGGAGTTTTTATATCATAAAATGTTAATTTAATGAATGGAACAGCATATCTCTGAGCAACGATATAGTATCAAACAACACGAGCCCCCGTATGTAAAATATAACAATTTAATTAGTTACATTAACAAAATAAAATTTAATATGAAATTTGAATGAGACCCTAACTTAAACTATGACATAACTAGTCCTCTTCGATAACTGTTATGTCACACTGTGGGCTATAAGTTATTAGATGAATGATATCGGTCGACAAGCGAAGAGTTTCCTTGGTTAAGAAAATTCACAACCTAATTATACAAAGTGAATTAATGGACACGTCTTGTCTTAACAACATTACTGTAAATTAGCGATTCACTGACCAAAACATAGCAAAAGCAATTCTTACTATACATTTTTTGTATCAGAGTAATGCATGAATTTCTACAATACATGATTTCTATTACATAGAAACCGCTAAAACCTATCACATTCATAAATATGTGTGTAAAATATAAATGAATATTAAGGAAAATATCATTTCATGACACCTGTTTTAAATGACCCAAGATTTTCCAAAAATATGTCTCTGACTTGTCTCTGCTTTGTCATTTCTTCGACTTGATCCTACTTTAACGTATCTGTCGAAACGTTATCCCAGCGGGTCCTAATTAAAATCTAATCATACTTCCAAACAAGAGAGGGTTAAGTATCGCAAATTATCAATTTATTGCCAACCTAGGTGATAAGTTAATCTTAATGGTTACGTGTTACACTTACCATGCCCGTGAAAATATTTGCTGCTATAAAAGATCTGCAAACATTTATCGCCATTACATTGCTATTTTTGTTATGTCTTTTTAATTACTTGAGGCGCTTTTAATCTTAGGAAAAAACGTTTCATATTGTCCACGTCATGGAAATGTTTATGTTTTGTACAATTATGAAAAGGAGTCTGCACTGTTGACGAGATCTCATGATGTCATGGTTTAGTTTAGTAGTGAGTTCAGGTCAGAGCCGCATTAGTGGGCATGGACAAAGTAGTTCTTATTTAAATCTAAAGGTGTTGATTGATTATGCATCTGCATGTGAAAAATCTTTGATAGTGATTGCTATTTTGTATAATGGAATAATTGAGAAGGGAATGTCTATTTTATCTAGAGACGCTTTTTATTGTTGCTATCATGGCAAATATGCTGTAGTTATAATAGTAAATATGGTGTAGAATTACAGATGAAATGAGGCTTCAAATCATGATTTGACTGACTTGGGTATAGAGTAGCAAAAATAGTTCCTTGTATTTGGTGTTTGAGTGGTATGTATTATTTTCAAGACGAGAAGCAAGAATGCTACGTTACAGAAATGTAATATGGTGGAATCATGCAGTTGTGAGGTAATGATGCAAATGTGTAGTTGTGATATTTGTGGTCATGCATTGATTAAAGGGAGATTATTTCTGGTCTGGGAGCGTTGGAATTTCCAAAAGACAACATTTGTTGTCGAGACGTTCTTGGAAATAAGGGAGAAAACAAGTGAGCAGAATTCACGACAGGGTTGTATTCGCCCGGTAAAGATACCACTTTCACTTATTACACATATAAGAAATATACTTGAAATTTAACAACACGTTTGCATTCAGATGTATTAACCGGGATTCGACTTTGAAAACTCTATGACTCTTTGACGTCTCTTAGATTAAATTTTCCAGCAGTTGATACATTTTCTGGAATACACCAGTTTGTTTAACATGTAATCTTTGAATCTTCTAGACGTAGGCAAAATATGTGTATGAGGAAATGTTTCGCATAATATAATGCAGACACCCTCAGAGTAGTTCAAATAAATTTAGCTCTTTTATATCAATGTAAGCTTGAATTGGTGAAATGCACACCAAGCTTAATGCATCGTCCGTTCGTGCATATCTTGCATATTCCTAGCATAACATGGACGGCCTTTCTCTAGTTCAAGTATATTCTGAGGGCTAGCGTTAAACCAAAGGTTACCTTTGTCCTCGGTATGGATATTTGTACCCGATCATTTGAAATATTTATAGCAAAGAGCATAACTGTTTACTGTACTATAGACAGTTATTATGGGAAACTCTACCTACTTGTATCATCCTTGTGTTTGATGTCTAACCATTCTTCACAACTAACAAATCTATCAATCACTTTATTTTATGTCTAACCACTCTTCACAACTAACAAATCTATCATTCACTGTGTTTATGTCTAACCACTCTATACAACTAACACATATATCATCCACTGTGTTTATGTCTAACCACTCTATCCAAGTAACAAATATATCATCCACTGTGTTTTATGTCTAACCAGTCTTCACAACTAACACATATATCATCCACTGTGTTTTATGTCTAACCACTCTATCCAAGTAACAAATATATCATCCACTGTGTTTTATGTCTAACCAGTCTTCACAACTAACAAATATATCATTCACTGTGTTTTATGTCTAGCCACTCTATACAACTAACAAATATAACATTCACTGTGTTTTATGTCTAACCACTCTATACAACTAACAAATATATCATCCACCGTGTTTTATGTCTAACCACTCTATACAACTAACACATATATCATCCAGCGAGTTTTATGTCTAATCACTCTATACAACTAACAAATATATCATCCACTGTGTTTTATGTCTAACCACTCTATACAACTAACACATATATCATTCACTGTGTTTTATGTCTAACCACTCTATACAACTAACAAATATATCATCCAGCGTGTTTTATGTCTAACCACTCTATACAACTAACAAATATATCATTCACTGTGTTTTATGTCTAGCCACTCTATACAACTAACAAATATATCAATCACTGTGTTTTATGGCTAACCACTCTATGCAGCTAACAAATATATCATCCGGTGTGTTTTATGTCTAACCAGTCTTCACATCTAACAAATGTATCATTCATTGTGTTTTATGTCTAACCACTCTATACAACTAACAAATATATCATCCGCTGTGTTTTATGTCTAACCACTCTATACAACTAACAAAGATATCATCCGCTGTGTTTTATGTATCCTAACCCTTCACACCTAACAGTTTCTTCCATTCAGGTAGAACTATTGATGAGAGAAAGCTTGCAAAGCTATCACGAGATTACGGTTCATTGACTTATCATCAACACGCATGGAAACTATCTAGTTGTAATTAAACTTGTTCAACTAATATCTTGATAAGTTTGAGACAAATGAGTTAAAACTACCAGCATAATAAAAGTGTACATAAAAATGTTATTTAATATATTGAGATACATAAAAATCTCCTGAAGTATACTAATGCAACCACCTTCTTTACCGGAGACATTTTGTAAATATAAAGATTTAGGTCTGTTTCAGAATATTTTATTTCTTCAGGTAGTTGAGACAGATGTTGATCCAGAGACAACCCTTCTTCTATACCTGAGGACAAAACGTATCCAGTGTAAAAATGTAGTATGAGATAAAATTATTTACCACATAGTGCTTGCCATACAAACGTGTCAGTGTGCAAAACAAAAATACATACTAGTCGTTCTGTTCACTAGCTAGACAGATACGTAATATAACCAGGCTCACTTTAACAAATATTTCAAGTGGTCCATGTTGCAGATTTTTTGGACAAATAGTGTGGCTGCATTTTTTTGTATTTGGGGCAGTTCACGATACAGAAAACATAGCTAGTAGATGAAACTTCTGTGTGACCTGAGCGGTCTAACTCTTAAATCTTGGAGCATTTCATTAGAAATGTCTTGAATGCTCTAAAAAAAAAGGTGCAATAATTAGCGAGGGCGTTACTCTATGTAAATAAGCATTTCGCACGGATTGGTGGGTGTGGGTGTGTTTATATATATATATATATATATATATATATATATATATATATATATATATATATATATATATATATATATATATATATATGCAATCATGTTTAGACTTAAGGACAATTATGTGAAGAAGAATGACATATTTCTTAAGCAAGGAAAATAAAATGGTCAATAAATTTCATCCAGACCATTTCACAGTAGAGACTCTCGGCCTTCGCGGATTTTGCACATCACAAACAATCTAAATGTACGGGTAAGTGTTAAAAGTGTTAAAGCATTTTACTTGCCACCGCCATCAGGAAAGATGCCCTTTTTCGCTGGCAATCTCTCTTTTCAATTCTCACAGTGCGAACACAGGGAAATACAATGAAATAGACACTTAAATCGATTGAAGAAAAACGAAGAGAGAAGTGGTGGGTACGAAAGAGAGAGAGCAATATATACAGAATCAAATGTGTTCAAATTGTAACTATCAACAACTATGCACAAGTACCATGTACATCTTGATCAGCACGAATTGATCAATCAATATACAGTGTCACATTTCTCCTGATAAATATCTGCATTCGCTGACCTATTCATGAATCTTGAGCCTTGGGGGTGATGATCCGTAAATAAAGCTTTGGGGTGAAGATCCAAATGAACGTCCGAATTAGAATGATTTGGAGTGTAAATATAAACTGGAAAGCTTCTGGAGTGGTCATCCTAATTGGAAAGCCATGGGGTGAATGTCAAATTTATTGGAAAGTTTTGGAACGAAGGTCCAAATTGGAAAATTTCGGGATGATGGTCCAGATTGAAAGATTTAGGTCGATGATCCAAACTCTAAATATTTGGCGTTGAAATTACGGATTTGAAATCTTTGGGGTGAAATTGCGGATTAGAAATTTTTGGTGTTAAATTACGGATTGGAAATCTTTGGGGTGAAATTACGGATTGAAAATCTTTGGGGTGAAATTACGGATTGGAAAACTTTAGCTTGACGGGTCATATTGTAAGGTTTTGAGTGAACGTCCAAAATGAAAAACTTAAAGGTGATGGTCCAAATTGAAAAGTATGGTGATACTTGTTTGGTCGACTCTGTTACTGATTTTGGGTACAGTTACTAAAATGATCATTATTATTATTATTATGGTTAATTGTTATAAAATTAATAAATAACAACATCTTTTATGATCTGTTACAATATATTTTTCGATGGAAATATGTTTAGATGAAACATCAAAAATTAGTTTTAAACATTTGTAATTGGTTAGAATTACCAATACTAACAATGATAGGCCCCAGGGCTTTTGATCAATAAAATCAGTACATGCATGTGTTGTCATTTAATAAACTGTTTTTTTTTTATTTTTTAAGAAGATAAGTGGTTCGACGAATACATATGTTATTATAGCCGTGTATAATTCGATAATGTGTTTTATTCTACTTTTTTTTAATGATCTATTGTGTCGTTGTTTTATATTGCCCTTGACCTGTGAATCAGTAAGATTGACTGGGACCAAACAAGGATGTGGCGAGGGAGGATGCGGCGCCTGCACCGTGATGTTTTCCAAATACAACTCAGATACCAGGAAAATACAGTATCCTTTTATTTTTTTTTTTTTTACACGACATCATTTTTTCTTCTTTTTTTATTCGTTCCTCTTGAAGCTGTAACCTTCACTCACTGGGATCAAGCGTTATTAAAGTTACACACCACATCTTGGATATCCTATCAAGACTTTGTCGCCAATCCATTTCATATTATTGTCATCCAAATTGACTTGTATGTGCATATTATATTGAGGGGTTTTATGAAATAAGGTTATTAGTGACTATTTGTTCCCTTTCCTTTAGAATACTGAATCATGCCTCAGTGCTATATACAAATTCATCTTTTTCACAACAATTGTAAATCTTTAAAAAAAATCATTGATTATTTCTTTTTCATTTTCTCGTAAACATCCACAAATTACATTTTTCTGTTAATTTTTTTTTGGAAACGACGTAAATCAAAATGGATCTGTCTATCGCCCATTCTACCATCTTTTCCGCACAATACATATCTTAACTGTTGTTCTGTTGCAACAACCTTTCGAATGCATTACGATATTGATAATACCTTAGCTGAGTTACTCTGCGTGCTAAATCGATTTCATAAACAACGTAAAACGAATTAGGTCCCGTGACGCTGAGCATATACCCTCGTTTACACTTTTACATCATGTCAGCTTTAGAGTGTGAATGAGGTTTAGAATAAATTTGAATTTACAAAAGTTCGATTCAGTGTGTCTAACAATATCGAATAGTGGAACAACATATTTCAGCCATGAAGTGGGTCACCGAAATAGATTAAAGATCTGTATCTTAATTATCAACCGTGTAAAAGATTAAACTGATATGTAAACAAAATGTGTTATTAATGAAGCATTGCTTGTTAGAGGATTAGGTCATTATTATCATTCTGGGCTCCATAAAACGTTATATTGCACTCATCAAATTTAATAATAATCAGAATTATTATTGCTTTGCTACATCATGTCTACATTTTAAAACGCCATGTACAGCTTTTGAATAATTGTAATACAATTCGGTGTCATCACACACAATTATTCGAAAGTGAAGAGAGAAAATGGCGACATTCCGATGAGAAATATCGTGTTGTCAGTGTAAGATCCAGTAAAGAAACACTTGAAAGTGTGAACAAAATGAATGAATCTTAAATGTTCTGAAACAAGCATACATTCCAAAGCTTTAGTAATCTTGATAAATTAAATTCAGCTTCAAACACTTCTAGTTTCCTCGAAATTCAGAGCGGGGGTTGGGGGATGGTTAGAGGCAATAAAGTGGACTTGCATTGCAACATACAGCAATGCCAGTTTATAAATTGAAGAAGCTTTTTCAAAACGGTGGCTAGTCCTTATTTACCTATGAAAGAGCCAGGTTTCTGAAACCTCAAGTACAAGATTGAAATCCGGTTCAACCTTTGCGTAATCCTTAAACACAAAAATCGTTCGTGACTTGCGGAAAGTCAATAATAGTCTCAAGAATATAAAGTAAGATCGTTCAATTTGCTCAACTGCCATGCTCTTCATAAGTTATTAAGCAATCACTTCGTCCAATAGTTCTTCTCATTTGTTAGCTGAATATGTTTTTCAGTGTAAGAACTTTTCACTTTCAAAGACAAAATTTTGTTTCACGCCAAATACACATCGACGGATGACAACGTACGCAAGCTTTTTGTCTTGCATCAAGACTTTGTTGCAAACCATTAACTGTAGGTTAACATGTTAGGAGTCTAAAAATTTAATTGGCAACAATGTATATCATACAAAGAAGACGAACTTGACATTTCATAATAATTAAACTCGCTATGGGTATTGCATTGTAAAGCTATAGACATTTTTTCTCACCACGGGTCCTTTTTTAAACTTATTGAAACAACATTCAGCAAGTTGATGTTGTACGATACAAATTGGCAAGCCCAAACTACCAAGGTCCTCCATTATAGAATATAAACATGTATTGCAGATCAGACAACACATGTGCATATTATGTCATTTTCACAGACAAGCAAAGTCCGCAACGAAGCTTTAACTTTACGTAGACTGAATAGAGCAATAAAGATTGCCAATAAAGTGCCTCCACACTATCATATGATTTGGGTATTATTCATATTATTTGGGTATTATTCTTCAGTCATTGATATATAACAAACTCGTTGATTATAGCGTGATTTTTTTTGTTGTATAGTAAATAGTTTTTTGTGACATGCGACACTTGTTTTTCGATACATTGCTTACATATCAGTTACGAAAGTATAATCAGCGGTATCCAAAGACTGAGAAAGTACATGATGAAATGATTGAAACCTTATCAAAAAGCTTCAGATGCGTTGGCCAAAGTGGTCGTTTAAAATAATCACAAGATAATTGTTTGGAATTGATGGAAAGTTGAGAGTTAATGTAGGTTCCGCCTTTTCTGAAAGCTATCCTCGGGATATGGGTGTATTTCGTGGCCAGTCCCGATTTTCAGTATCAGAAGTTACATCATAGTAAAATATTTTAACCTAGAAACTGATTGATCACAATATATTGAAGAAATGTGGTCTCCTTCTATAGAGAATATCTCTTTTGAACATCAACTAAAGATAGGGTTACCTCAGCATATTAGTCATCTTGTAAAATCTCTTTATCTTTATACCACCTAAACGAGTAGTTATATAAGCTTTTTCAGCATATTATTTATGTTGTTTCACTGGTCCTGAACTAAACAGATCACCATGATAGTTATCTTGAATATATTGCTAATCCTTATCCTCTTAAATGAAAGGCAATAGCGACATCAGTTTTTCACCAGAAGACTTCCATAAGCTGGTCGGCATGATGCTGATGGGAATGTATCGTGAAACCTTAGTTATTTTCTGTTCCATTTGAATTGATGGTCATGTGAACATAGGCTTTTCATAAAATGTTTCCTACAATAAGAACTTGGTCCTATATGCAGGTAGTGCCTATTATATGAAATACGTCTGCCATGGTAAGTGTTGTCTAAAACATCATGGTACTGCGACTTCAGCTGATTCATTGGTTGTATTTGGAATTTTGGTTTTCACCAAGTATTTAGTTAATGTCTGGTTTTCACCAATAGTATTTAGTTAATATCTGGTTTTAACCAATATTATTTACTTAATGTCTGGTTTTCACCAAAAGTATTTAGTTAATGTCTGGTTTTCATCAATAGTATTTAGTGAATATCTGGTTTTAACCAATATTATTTACTTAATGTCTGGTTTTCACCAAAAGTATTTAGTTAATGTCTGGTTTTCACCAATAGTATTTAGTTAATGACTGGTTTGTCCCAAATGAAACTTTTCATGATCTTTTATACAATATGGCTGCTGTAACGGCTATTTTTAAAATCTCATTGCTTTAGAATATTAGATGTGGCTTTGACACTCAGTAGTTAAGAAGGAAGAAAGGATTTTTAAAACCAGTTTCCGTAATTTTGTTGGGCAGTAGGACGTAAACTCCTTCGAGGGACTCTGTTGTATATTTGTTTGTTTGTTTTTTTTTACCTTTTATTTGATACAAATGTTCTATAATTTTGTCATTTCACCTTTCTTATTTATATTTTTCAATGGATTTATCTTTTTTGTCATGTTTATGCAGTTCTTCATATTACAGTTTTAGAATCTTGCTTTTCATTGACATCATACAGATATTATTGTACTTAGATGCTGTTAAATGCTAATGCATATATACATACTTTGAAACATACATACATACATACATACATACATACATACATACAACACACGTGCACACACACACACACACACACACACACACACACACACACACACATACATACATACATACATACATACATACATACATACATACATACATACATACATACATACATACATACATACTGTTACGGCTATTGGATTTAAATTATTATTTTTTTTTTAATTGTTAAATCCAAATTTATCATTTAGGGTTTTTTATTCATTAAATGGGAAATTTTTCTAGAAAATTCAGTTTGACCTGGACTTTACTGGTAAACAGGCTGACCTTGGCTTGGATACTTCTTTATCTGACCTTGTTTTGGACATTGTCAACAGGTCTTCAATTCCATTGGTTAATTTCGGGGACAACATTTTATTAGTGGCTGATTTTTCCTTCTGGTTCATTCTATTACTACGTGACTTGAAGAAGGTACCTTTTCCATGACCTTCCAGAATCACATGATTCCTCTTGTTTACGAGGGAATTACAATATATATAGCTGTATTTTAGAAGCTGACATTAGTAGATTTTTGGGCTTATTGTAATATTAAGTTGTGTATTATCTGTTTGAGTTTAATTATTTTGGACTTTGTGTCAATTCGTTGGGAAAGAAGAATTATCTGGAAAAAGGACATATGTTTATGATATTCATTTGGATGATTAAAAACAAGAACTGTACCACGTGACATTGTCAGCCATTTTGGATTACATCGTCAAGATTCGAACCTGGAAATATTAGAACATTTATTTATCAGGACTTGCAATTCCATTAGTGGATTAATTTGTGAATTTTATATTTGTTGGATTTGATTCTCTAAAACCGTAAGTTTATTTATTTTATGAAAATAATTGTACTTAATAAATTCATTGTTAAAGTTTTACAAGCTTGTTAGTTTTCACTCTTTCTGTGTTGCTGCTTATTCGAGCCTAAGCACGTAACAATACATACATACATACATACATACATACATACATACATACATACATACATACATACATACATACATACATACATACATTCATACATACATACATACATACATACATACATACATACATACATACATACATACATACATACATACATACATACATACTTTTGTTTTTGTAGTGTTTAACGCCAATTTTCAGCACACGACAAGCTATACATGGCGGCCAGTATTATTGGTGGAGGAAGAACCTGGGAAAACCCCCGGAAAGAACCACCGACACACGAGAAGCTACTGGCAAGCTTTCTCACATAACTACATTAGCCGAATTCTTAAGTTAGATTCAATCGCTTAACGAATACTTTCGTTGTTTGCCTAGTAAATTACATTTACTCTCAATTTACTGTCCATAACATTTTGGTCGCCACACACACACACACACACACACACACACACACACACACACACACACACATACATACATACATACATACATACATACATACATACATACATACATACATACATACATACATACATACATACATACATACATTTGAAATTTGTTTTCCTTCATCTGTATCAGACATTTTGCGGTGAACACCTGTCTGGTACCTCTGTGCTCTGTACATGGGATGGCAATTACGACAATTGAAGGAATTGGCAGTGTGAAAAATGGCCTACATCCAGTACAGGTAGCCTGTTTACACATACCTTTAAATACCAGTTGACGTAGTACAGAAATGGGTTAAATTACTGTTTAGGGCTTTTTATATAGACTTTTCATACGAATTTGATGAGTACTGGCTTCTGGCCTACTTCAAGTCCTCGATATAAATGAATTTCAGGTTCATACTGTTGTTGCAACAATTCAGTTATGAACGTTCAACTCTAGCCTAATTTTGAATTAATTGGGTAACTGTAATTTTTTTTAGTATTATACACGAGGTCTATCGTTCATAATCAAAATGTCAGTCCTGGCTATCAGCGTATTACGTAGGTCCTTATGACATTTATTTTTGATGATAGGAATCCCAAAGGTGCAATAAACATTTTCACACTCGGATTTCTTTCTGCAATTCTGCATCTGATTGCGGACACCAAATCATTGACAATACATCAGCAATTTAAACTGAATACCAATGTCAAGGAGCCTGGTTAACCCTACATTTCGGGATAAAATATGTCTTTGATTTTGACATGTATAGTGGATATCGTGATCACGTTTGTACGTTCCTCAATCTATAACTCTATCACCTCCTAAACCTTTGGGTGGATACTTGCCAAATAATTACATAGATAACCATGCACGAGATGGAATATATTTTAACCATCTTTTCTGGAGTCTCTGAGAGTAAGTTAGTTGTAAAATGTTCACATTGCAATTCGAGTGGCATTTTTAATACATTTTTTAATAACAAACTTGCTATAGTATAGGCATTAGAACGAAAATGAACTCTGAATAAATAGAATGACTTTTGAATTGCAACACTGGGTCATGCTCTTGAAGTATTTTTTAAAGTTAGAGTTATGAAGGTGGGAAATATATTACAGTACTTAGGGAATAGCTTTGGCAATTTATAGAAGTAGATTTGGTTTGATTGGCTTCAGGTCATTACAAGACATACCTTGTTATACTTAATGGACGATTTTAGTGTTAAGTCTGTTACTTTATAAAACATTGTATAATGTTGAAGAAGATGAACAAAACAAACTGTAAAAGTCCCACATCTAACTCTAATCTATGCTGATCTGATTATGGACACGATGACGTCAGACCTCGACCATGAACTGTTAGAACCTCAGTAAGACGTCAGACCTCGACAATGAACTGCAAGAACTTCCGTAAGGCGTCAGACCTTGCCCAGGAACTGCTAGAACTTAATAAGACGTCAGACCTCGCCTATGAACTGGTAGAACTTCAGTAAGTAGTCAGACCTCGCCATGAATGTGAGATATCGCCTTTGAACTGATAAAACTTCAAGACTCGAACTTTATTCAAGATTTTGAGATTACATATTTCCAAAATTACCAAATATAATTACATGAAAACTTATCTGTTTACTATACTTGTGTGATGTATAGTTTAGAATCGTAGAGGTTAAACGTAGCCGGAGGAGTATGAGTTGTTTGCTTTATTAAAATTCCACCCAAGCCATCAATTGTCAGAGTTACGATCTTTTTCATACATGTATTGTTCCGTGAACAATGGGATGGAATTATCATTGGGACGTGCTTGCAACCAGTTGAGGATTTTACTAACTGTAGGAGTTCGATAGTATTTTTTATACTTAATGGTTAGGAAGTGGGAAGTGATTTTTTCCATTAAAGTTAATTACTCAATCCCTAAACCGGGCGTATGAATTGAACAGTTGCCCATAATGTTTCGATAGTTGTTTTGAAAGAATTTAGTACATATTTGTCTTGTATAATTGGAACATTGCCTTACTAAACAGAAACCATTCATATTAAGCCAACATTTTACCCTGGACATGCACTTGTGTCAGTGCATACCACTGGAAACTGAAACCCTTGGGACATGAGGTGTGTTTCTTTTCCATTGGATAACCATATCCATCGGACATATCCTTGTGTCTGTCCATACCATTAAAGACCCAGTACCATTGATTATAATATGGAATTTCTGAGATCTCTACCCTAAAGATATATACACACTTTTACTCATGGTGAGTATAAAGGACATTTATGCAACCACTTAGGCATCTGGAGACTTTCCGACCTCTTTGGAGACCTACTTTTGGGTTATATATCTAAGAAAGTGTTCCATGTTGACCTTAAAGGTATTTATCTTCACTTACATGGCTTGAGACGGGAGTTAACTTATGCAGTGACCTTTTACAAGTATGCATTTGCCATTTATTGCAAGTCTTAAAAATGACCTAACTGACGGGTTTCACAGTAAACCTTTTCCTAGTGTTAATAATTTGTGTTGGAGTATTATCATCTTTACAATATGTTACACAAACAGAAATGCGAGTCTGTTAAGATTTATTCTTTCTATTTCACTTTATTGATACTATTCCAAGATAAAATACTGTAACATAAACTCTAGAGGAAAGGTTGCAGGTAGTTTTCTCCAATAGATTGTATTTTGAAGAGTTTTTGTTTACAGAAGGAAGCCATCACTCCTATATTCTGTCATAGACTTTTTACTATAACATCTAAGTCCACATGAATATAAATTTAAAATGACAGCAATACATTTATGAGCTGTTTAATACTAGTATACAAGTATTCATTTGAGAAGATGTATCCAATATATAGTCTTTTAGAATAAGAATCTTATGATTCTAACGCCATTTGAGCGATTGATTCTCTATGATTTTAGTAGCTATGATAAGAAGCATTTTTATTTTGTTCCTGATGTAGGTCCCAACTTCTGTTCCTAATGAAATTTGTTCATTTTAGAAGAAGAGCTACATAATATGTGCAGTCCGCAGATTAATAATCCACTAACAAATTGTTTAATTAGTAATGATCAACGTGGACCTGTAATAAACAAGGGGACACATTCACAATTACCAACATATAAAAGCAACTTACGGAGATGGACTCGGTGATGTTGTTCAAGGTTTATTTAGAAGGATTACCCCAAAAGCAATACCAATTGCAAAACAAGTATCAATGACTAGCACGATTAGTACGACGAAAACCACAGCCAGTAAAATTACGAAGCACTGCAAATGTTAGTAAAGTAATAAATCAAGCTGTAAATAAATAAATAGCAGAGTTGGCTGTAAATGCACTGCGTCCAGAAGCAGAAACAAATATAAATACATGTCTGAAAGCAGGAAGTGGTTTTCGTGTTACATTGACTTAGTCAAGGCGACCATGATTTAGATCATGGCAATTATAATAAAATGTTTTAACGTGTATCTGATCCAGCATTCGACATGGACGCATCGGTTCTTAAAGATGAATTGATACGAGATTATCAGTATTATTCTTGTAGCGCAAGACAACCAAATCAGCGTGGAAGGGTCGAACTACAAGTATATATTTCTTACCTGCTGAAGCGTTTATTAAAGTAGAATGTGAATTTGTAAAAAAAAACAAAAAAAAAAAACAATGATACAGCATATAACGCTGATATTATAGTTGGTTTTGTTAATAATATAAGTAAATAATATAAGTATGGCTTTGTTTGATAGCGCTACATATATGCTTGATGAAGGAAATATCGAAATACTTAAACAAAATATATTGATGTTTCTAGAATGATAATAGGCATAACTAGATATTCCGATGATTATACAAGATCAGCTGGTCCATCAATTATGTTTGCTAAAGATACTTCTAATAATCTTGATAGTTGAAAGATAACTGCTAGTGATGTAAGAAATGCTACAGGAGCTGCATAAACACCTGCAGTAATATCGATGGATGATAATTTCAATTTAGGATTTGTTTCACACCGATCGATGTTAAAGGATGGTATTATAAGATTTTTATGTGCAATACCACAATCTCACATCTGCGGATGATGTAGAAATGTTAGAAAGGTTATTTTTAGAGCCAAGATACAGTTGCTTGCTCTTGTAGAAAAAGCTACTGACGACGACGCAATCTGTCGACCTGGGGGGGGGGGGGGGTCGATGTTGGTAAACTATATTATCAAAATTGTATTGTTGCCAGTAATGACTCCATTGATTGCTGAAGAACACACATTACTCACGTTTATGGATGAAGATGGTACATCGATGCTATCATGGTTGACAAAAACCACAGATAGTGTTCATGCTTCAATTAAAGGTTTATTTACATGGCATATATCATCACAAGCATGTGTTTCTGCACCACGACATATGTTCATTGATTTTCAAGATACT
This sequence comes from Unio pictorum, assembly GCA_030141615.1. Taxonomy (NCBI): domain Eukaryota; kingdom Metazoa; phylum Mollusca; class Bivalvia; order Unionida; family Unionidae; genus Unio; species Unio pictorum. The sequence goes on along the minus strand of JARLTB010000140.1, from coordinate 10,132,108 downwards.
AATCGATTAAATTCTCAAGAGCGGAGTCATATGATATTTGACAAACTCAGTGTTTCTGAAGATTCGTTAAGGATACATGGTCAGCAAGAAACATCCTATGATATTTAAATTAATTTTGAAAACAATCATGTAGCACGTGCATATCATCGTTTGATGACATTTATGGGACGTGACCAGAATTAAGATACTGGTTTGCAAATATCACCACTAGATTTTCAAAATCTACATCCGATCTATTATTTTTCACTGAAACAGCTTGATTTAACCAGGCAAACTGTCGTTGATATACACTTCAGCGCTCGTATCCACCCTGCTTGTATGAATTAAGAGCAGTTGCTGTTATACTCAGCAAAATCAATGTTACTTGAAGGTTCTGACGGACGAATGAGAGTCGTTGATGCACCAGTTGCGAATATGTAATATTTACCAAATTAGATCAATATCATCATGTAAATGTTACTCTGACTCCAGGTCAGATTAACAAACTACAATCCGCGTCGGTGAAAAAACCCCATTCCACAATAACGTTATAAAACAGTCAAATTACAGGTGGTCAGAATAAGCTGTCACAGAGCGCCAGCGTAAACATTCAATGATGATAAACAAGACAAGACTGGAATATTAATTACTCTACCTGAGGACACAATTTCCGATATAACTTTATCAGGTGGTACATATCCACTCCTCGCGGCAATACAAGCATTAATTACAACCGCGGTCCTTGCTGCCCTTGGAGCTGTTGGAACATCAACGTAATTGGCACTAAAGAAAGCAACAGAAAAATGATTTAAAGAAATGATTTAAAGAAAGAGGAAAGGGTCTGAGACTTTAAGGGACACCCCCCCCCCCCCATTGGTACGGAAAGGGTCGGAGACTTACTGGCCCAAGTTTAATAAAGCGCTAGTTTTTCACCAATGTCAAATTTTGATTTCCTCGATACTACTAAAATATTACATATAAAAGACTTTAGAGGTTTTTATGCGAGACCAATTTCCTTACCAACACAACGAAATGAAACCGGTATCATTAACCTCAACAATAGTGCTGGTGTAGGTACTCATTCGGTTGCATACGCGATTGATCCACGTGGAATCGTTTATTTTGATTTGTACGGGTTAGCCCCGCCAAAAGAGTTTATCAAGTATGCCAGCGTAGCAAATACTTCAATCTGGTATTCAGCATTACCAACACAAACAATAAATGACCCTCCAATCAGCAGCCATGAAGCAATTGTTGTTATTCGATGCTGTATTAAAATCAACCAAACCACCCCATAAAGTTGTACACGAATACACGAGTAATCGCTATCGTTTTAAATAGATCTGATAGTATAATAATGGTAGATATTTACGAAAGATCTTCCTCTAAATAAAAACCCACATGACGGAATATCACAAAAGAGTATAAAATAATCATTAACGATGAACTACCTGAATTACTAAATCTTGCAAATGTGGATACAAACGAAATGATTATTTTTCAGGATTCGCAAAGAAACGTTAAAACGAGAAATCTTTCATTGCCGGATATTTTCATCAAAATTAATTGAGTAGCCGTACAATATAAAAATACCTACCAGCTTCATTCATTGATTTTAAACAAATTTCTTCACAATTCTCTGTATATATTGATTTAATAGGTCTCCTTTTAATTGTTTTACATCTCCCTGTATTACCAAATGCAGAATTGTCGCTCTGTGTAACAGCTTGTAAATGTTTCAAATTATTATTTGTCGGATTTGAATCGATATGATCGATCACAAGACCGTCTTCGATTATCCCCCGAAAACACAGAAAAAATAAACCGATGACAAAGATTATTCCCAACAGTAAAAATGAGATAACCAGTATAAACCACAGTGTTTTCTAATAATACCATCACGAGATGATTCATAATTCTTGATAATAGGATGGCTCACAAATTCGTTTTGCTCCATTTATATAATAATATCCGGGAGGCAGAGGCGTAGCTGGGGGGGGGGGGGGGGGCAGGGGAGTACATATGTCCCCGGGCGCCAAGGTACAGGGGCGCCAAAATGAGGCTTACAACGTTACATTATAATAAGTAAACAAGGGTAATAAATCGGTCACAAGATCGCTGGGGCGCCAATTTTATAGTTCGTCCCCGGGCGCAAAATATCGTCGCTACGCCTCTGCCAGGAGGTGTTCTTGGTTACGGAGAACGTTCGGAATATTTGAACGATTTGGACATACCACAAGAGATGACCAGAGTATCGATAAATGGACTACTACCTGATTTTGACCTAACTTTGAGTTTGCTAAGGGTCTCCATCCGATCTGTTATGTTTGGCTTGGTAATCACTTTTCAGAAAAACGTTGGGCTCCAGTAGTTTTAATACGATATATACTCGGTTTTAAAATATTGATATCGCTGCTTGTAAGTGAGGCAATTTTATCATACCGTTCTCAGACCAATGTTTGGTTATGTTATCACCCCCTGATGATGATAAAACCACAAAGGATCTCGGTAGAAGAATAATCGGCAAATTTACTCAAGGCGGGGCATATGAACATGAACCACATTATGCACGATTAATTTTAGACGATGCTCAATATGATTTTATAATTGCTGATGCAACAAAAAGAGATATATATGTAGTCGACGAAACGCTTACTTGTCTAACGAAATACGCTAACATACAAAAGCGTAGATGATATGTGTCCACAATTTACACATTTAAGATCGTTTATGCTCGCATATGTTTATATAAATTTATTATCGATGATAAATAGATTCCCCGACACTGCGGTCAGAGTGACAATGGATTCATTTTACATTGAGAAACAATATTCAGAATTATTGACTCAATTTACTGATCAAGATGCATCGTGAGGTAAATGGAGAATACAACAAGAAATGTTATATAATTATTCTGTATCAGCAGATGTTAACATGAAACACGTATCGCAAAAATTAATCAAATATTAGAATTATCATCTACTCCATCTCTATCCGATCAAGAATCTACACACAAAACTATTGATCTAAAAAGACCTGGTGGTTGAAATAAAACAATTAGAGATTTTGAATCATTTAGACCGAGTTCGGATTTAATTGTGTTAACACCTTTTTTTACGAGAGAAATGGAAGAATGAGGTGTAAAACATGTACTTATCACAGCTTTTTTTTATACAAAGGACATAAATGGATTCCTGATAGGATGGGTGAGAAATATATACATGCAATAATAATATGGGATGAAATATGCACCGTTTGATTAGATATATTGAAAATGTTTCTTGATTGGTTATTCTTAAAGAACACCACGGTGATAATGTGTGGTGATCACAGTCAACCACCACCCTTTGTTGGATTGTCTCCACATGAATGTCTTAAACAATTTGTAGATTATTATGAAGAGATAATGGATGATCATAGAGCGATTGATGCAACATTAAGAGAGCTTAAGAAATGAATCAGATTTCAACCTAAGAAAACCTAGTGCGAAATAATGTGCGAAATAATTTTAAAAAACTTATATAAATGATTTTTGGGATAAATGGAAACCAAACAATTTAATATTGGCAAGTACAAAATAGTTCCTGACACACTTCAGCAGCAGTTATATCAGTTACATGAGGAAACGTTTTCAAGTCTACGTGTACCGTTGTGTTATAGACCAGCTGATACACGACGATAGAATATTGACGTTGATATACCAGTACCCTTGACAGAGTCAAGGAAACATAATCTCGTATTAAATGATATTGTCGCAGATGATATCAATGCTGTTGAGGATGCACTGAGTGCGGACAAATCTCCATGGACGTTAGGATACGCAAGGACAATCCACTCGTCTCAAGGATTAACTATTACTAATACAGTTGTTTTGATCATTGATGATCGTATTGAACGTCAAACGTAGTCTATCTCGCAGTGTCAAGAGTTTGGAAAATAACTCAGCTGTGGAGGATTGTTGTGAATTTTACTAACACCAACAACGAAATTATTAGCGATTACACTGTAAGAAAAAAACTCGCTAATTATGAACAAAGTGACAAAAATAATGGAGACTTTAATCTCGATGTTGAATTTATCATGATGCTAAAACAACATAATAATCATTGCGCGAGCTGCTACACACTAATGTCGTGGCGGTATTCAAGCAATGATCCAAGACAATTTACCGTGGATATAAAATATAGTAGTATTGGTCATACAGGAGAATGTGATGCTGACCTGTGTTGAATGTAATAAACATAGAGGTACAAATTAAGTGATCGCGGTGGTAATTTTGTGTCCTTGGGAATTACTTGCAATTTTTCACGTGTAAATCAACGATGAGGAGCAGTTCAATCTGATCTGTAGAATTGCGGGTCTACCAGTAGATCTTACCACGTTCGATACGTTATGTACCGTAATAATCCAAATAGGACCAGTCTCTCATGCTTTTACCCGATTAAAATTTACCCCGTTCATATAAATATATTACGGTAACATTACCTAATACTGGTTCTTTTGAAACACTATGTCGTTGTACAGGTATATAGTATTATGTAATTGCATTAACGGGTTTCATAGCAGTTGCTCTAGTAACCTCGTTATTTAATGCAGTTATCGCACATGGGAGTCTTGTAGCCCATTCTCGAGATCTTACATCTTTCTGAATTCTTTATTTTACATACTGATGTCCAAATGACCGCTCAGCAAGAATTATATTAAATTGCATAACAATTGTCTGATCACGATGAATTGCAATGTGTCCTCGTCGTATATTAACATTATGTTGCTTCATCAGCGATGATGCTGCGCCCCGAAATTCTTTTCCAGGATCAACTTTTAGTAACTAGGGCCACTGTAGACCGTCACATTGATCAATTCGCTCAAACGCAGCATCTACTTCTGTTGCTGTTTTATTTAATAACGGATCTGCCTCTGTATACCTACAAGCAACATCAACAACAGTTAACGCGTATTTGTATGTGTAATGGCGTCTTCCAATTTGGGTAGTATCCTGTGGTAAAAAAAAAAATCAGCCTGGTGAACTTCATTAGGAGCACTGATATCAAAATGTGCATACTGAATTGTTTTAGGCGGTGGTGTATATATTTGTCATATTGCCAGTCGTTATAATCAGTTTGTAGAAGCAGTACGGGTAGCATTTGCTGTTTTGGCAAGTTTACTAATCGCTGCTCTGCCTCTCCAGTATCCTCTTGGACTATAGTAAATCGACTCCATTATAATAATAATTGGTTCATTAATTACCAGCTCCTAATACAAGCTTACGTTTCATCGCAGATCTTACTAACCAGTCAACCAATGAATCTTTAAAAGATTTATTTTTATGGAATTTAACTCGTGAATTAATTTCACATCTGCAATATGTCTATCTTTCAAGTTTTTACATTTTTAAGCTACATCATGAGCGTGCCTTGCTTTATCAATTTCATTTATTGGATACTTACCAGGTCTTGGATGATCTTGATTCTCAAGCTGGATATCAAGTCTCGTTCCAGGACCAAACTATTTATATCCTGGAATGTGTTTTTCTCCTGGGCACTTAGCACACGGAGTTTCCAGTAATTTTCCTAATATTGCTGCAATTTTTCATCTCCTCTTGTTTATTCTGTTTGGACCACAGATAAATTTAAATTTATTTGTACCCTCATTGTTTGCACTTACCTGTAATTGCTGATAGGTTATTTTGTTGTTGCAATAGTTGTTAATTCACCTGTGCGAGTACACGTCTTGCATTTCACACAATATAGATCCATATGATTCATTATATGGATGGATGTAATTGATTTTTTAACCACAAGAAAATGAGAACCGCTTAAACACCATGCCGTGCTACCAAATTCTATCAGAATTATAATAACAGGTTCATCTGACACTGGAAAAACGCAACTGTTGCTTAATTTAATAATGTGGTGTTTCAAATGGGACAAGTTCTATTTAGGTGATCCGCCTGTGTATGATCAGCGATGCTATGAAGTGTTAAAAGACTTTAATGAAAATGCGAAGACGATAAATGAAGACGGTGATGATATTAATAATTTTATCACTGAAATTAATGAAGCGCCGAATATAGATGCCCTTGATGGATTTATTAATAATTTAGTGTAGCGGTATAAATGGATATAATTAAATTCAAAAACTTCTTCTCGCGTGCACAAACTACCCTGCACCAATTTATAACGATAAATGTACATGATCCAAGATAACGATATTGGATAGGTCTTGATAAAATCTTTGGATAAATTACATTAGTAGGGAGGGCATGATCTCAAGAAAAGTGCCATGTCGGGTAAACTCACGAGCGCACAAATTTAAAAGAAAACAACGACAAAAACAGTAACAAAATTAACTAATCCTAAGAGAGACTCTCGGTTAGTTAGAGGCTTCTGTTTGGTGTTCTTGGGATACTAATTTTGTTTTTAGTAAGAAGCCCTAGTTTGACAAGTATGACCTTATAAAAAATGCGGGCTTGCCCTTCCTGTCACTGGCCTACGAATGATGTTCATCACAAGGTTTAACTGATCATGTGGATCATGTACCACATATAATCAGACGATCTCGAAATGCTGCTGGTGATACTAAAGCACTTGTAGAAATTTTACTGTTTCTTAATCTTGAGTTGAAATATTGTATTTTCACAGTGTCTGTCACAACCTTTTAGTGATTCACTGAGATTTTCCCTCTCAGTCATTGGTAAGTACATTTTGAGAGCTAAACAGCCATCATATTCGTAAGCATCATGCCAGAAATTCAAGTTGGCATACAGGAGGTGTTGTTGGCAAAGCTGAGTAGTCAACATTGATTTTGAGGATGCCTGTGCTAAACACTTCACTTACTACAAAGTCACGTTTGTTATCTTTAATGAAGTAGTGAACCACGTCATCACTGTAATTTCTCGCACATGCCACAGACATGTAGACATTAAATGGTATTGTGAGACAGTTTATATGGCAAACATGCACTCAGCAAGATCTTACTGTACCAAAAAAACAAAAAAACAATTACATAGCGTTTCAAAGTACAACGAAAGCATCGAGATAGTAACCAAGAACATTACAATATGGTACTTGACAATTTCTCAGTGACTGAAGTCTCTTTGCGTTTAAACGGTCATCAGAAACACTCTTAGAAAATTAATCGTAACCATACTTATGTCAATAATATTTCCGTACATATCTTAATATGTTGTCGTTTATAGACCGGCATCAAAACATCAACACTGGTCTGCAGATTCCCCAACAAGACATTAGTACATTTTAAACCATTTGTTACCTTTAATTAGATCATGTATAGTTGTTCATTCAGTCCATTCTTGATATATATTTACATGCAGGCATATGTGCACTTGATGCTCACTAAACGTCACATACAAGATCTACCATCATTAGCGTCATATAATTTTTGCCAGTTACCGATCCAGATCACTTTTGATATCTTGTCAGACTCTCGTATTCGTTTGACCACTAAATGTTCATGAATTATTAATCCACGGGATGCACATAATATATTGCACATTTGCTAAAATGAACAAAAGTCATGGGGGAATAGAAGTCATGGGGGATAGAAGTCATGGGGGATAGAAGTCATGGGGGAATAGTAAGTCATGGGGGATAGAAGTTTATTATCACACTACTGGGTTCTTGTCTTTTCAGGAAAGACTTGCCATGTCACATGGGTCTCAGTGTGGATTTTGTACGCCAGGTATTATCATGTCTATGTATACTCTGCTCCGCAACAACTCTCAACCAGGAATACGGGACATGGAGAAAGCATTTGAAGGTCAGAAGTAGATCACATTTATAATAAAAAATCTTCCAGATTAGCAATGTTATTCTTCTCTTACGTAAAACGATGTTTCTAAAAAAGATCATGGTCTATTTTAAGACACCTAAACAACTATTGTTTTCTCTCTACTTTAAATGTAGGTGCTCATAAAAAGTGTCAATATTTATAATATACTTTTATCTCGAGAAAATCACAGGATTCGTGTCAGTTCAAAAGTGTGATAATCATTTCAAGGAATAATATTCTTCACTTGTTTGTATAATTTAGTATGCTTAATATGATAGTATACATGAAAATGAACTTTATAAACTAAATCTAAATTAACTTGTTTATCTCTCAGCATTGTTCATGTCAGAAATAGATCACGCTGAATAAGGCAAATTAGAATGTACCTGCATGTTTATCTGTCCTTGGTAGGCAACCTCTGCAGATGCACAGGCTACAGACCGATTATTAATGGATTCAGAACTTTTACCAAGGTATGTTAACAGGAAACATGAAAATATATGTGATGCTTAATAAGAAACGTCTCTGGAAAATTGACGCATACACTTCACCTGGATATGACTTTACCACTGAATAGACACGGATTGAGTTTCATGAATGTTCAATGGAGAACCGATTGTTTCACGCCTGTACTAATATAATATAGATCGGTTTTTAGTCAAGATATATTTTTCTTCGATTGCGTACTAACATCAGTATATGTTTTGCACAATTGTTAATCAAATTCAGCAGGCAAGTTTTATCATGCTAATTTTATGTAATGAAAAAGTCAAAATGTATACCTCTACCAATGGCTCCAGAAGTAAATAACCAGATGTAGACATTGGTGACCGCTGTTATACTTAGGATGAAAAACCAATAAGAAAGGTGGGCCTGTGAAAATTACGTCAAATGAAACACTGTGATTAAATATCTGACAGTTTTTTTCAAATTTGAATCCATTATGATATTTCATGATTAATACAGACATCACTTCATTATAGATCGATTTAAAACTGCTTTGTACGAAACCATAGATTTTTACTTTGTTTAGATAGTGTAAAACTATGACCCCCAAGATGTACATCTTGGCCACCAATAAATTGCAGATTTATATCATTCTTAAATGTTGTGATTTACAGTAATTGTTCTTGCTATAAATTGGTACCTGTCTAATATGTACATATGGAACTCTTTGGATGCCCTTCGTACAAAGTCATTTATTCATAACGTTTAATAAAATAAAAGTGGCACATTATGACGAAGCAGACTTATGCAAGACAGATTTGGTTTTATAGAACAGAAAAAGACAACTAATAAGAAATAGAAATGGTTTATCCTTGGAATAAATTGCCTTGCCAAGCAGAGATCTTTCCTCTTCAAATACATTACCCTATCATACTAATTTAGGAGAACAACTACTACCTTACCAATACCTTCCACCCAAGATTAAGTTGTTTTTTTATATATCTAAACCACTAAACATTATCTGCCCACCTATGTGGCAGTTAGATAATATGATCTCCCCTTGATATCTCAGTTACTACTCTTTATTTATAGCTTAATCCGGTTGTCAATCTACCAATGTCGAATATGGTTTGCATATCAACAACATAATCAAAGATATAAATCAATGAACAGTATTAACTGGTTTATTAAAGTGTAAGGTACAGAAATTCACCTTGAGCGACAAGGATGTGATCAGTTTGCATGCTAGAGTCTAATACGACATCACTTGCAGGTGAGCAAAATATCAAACAAACAGTCTTAGTTACCATCTCACATATCAGAATTATGAACCGGCCATGTGGATCAATATCCCTTATCCCATCCAAATCCCAAGAACTGAACAGTCATGCTAACCAAGATGGCCATGTAAACGCCCCAACAACGTAACTCTCGATAATATATGTGGTCAGTCTCAACCGTGAAAGGTATGACTTTCCATCATTGTCCATGAAAGCGAGTAGCCGTTGTTTTTCAATGAGTGATAGTGTCATCGTTGGTATCCACAATGAACATTTTGTCAGTCACACTTTAGCAGCATTAAATGCATTTGGTCACCAGATTGCATCATTGTAGGTGGCTTTTCAAACAATCATGTGTTTATCACCTAAACTCAATTTTCTGATATGTCTGCAGAACCTGAAAATATATGACATTTGAATTGCACAAGAAATCGCCGTTTAACATTTATTGATGTGCTAAGAATCCCAGGTTGAATTTTTCATTCATCGATGTGATTTTAATTAACCTTTGAAATGACATGGTTTAACTCACCGAATTTACAGGAAAAAAATTGATTATTGTACACTGTGAAGAAATATGTTATATTAAAAAAACATACTTGAGAAATAAATTATATGATTTGAATACGTGTGTATGTTTCATATCTGTCTATCTGTTCAATAAGTGTATGCTCATATAAATTATGACATCATATATTCTTAACTAAGACAGTGGCTGAAGTAGTAAGGTGAAAAGACAAACTTTCAATCAACAGGTGAAAAATTACTTCATGGATTTAAGTCTAAAATATGAGGTAGACATATTGTCCGCATTTGCGATATATGCTATTTTTATGTCCCAAAAAGATTAGATATATTAAATGGATAATTGTAAACTTGTAAAAGCAACTAACCAAATGCAACTTACCTGGACCATCCTTGATCTCCAATGGGCATTCTTTTTAACGCATCCAGGATTCACTTGAGGGGAGTTATGCTTGATTATAAATTAACACACCAAAAACTATCTTTCATACTTAGTGATACAACAATTGCAACAGAAAAAGAAAAATGAAAAATGAATAAAGGAAAATTCTCAGAATCACTCAAATGTTGCACTCAGCGATCCTACAATTGCAAAGAAGAAAGAAAAATATAACAATACCCAAGATTTTTGGTAACCATCGTCATTGAACCTGGTCAAGGAAACTTCTTTTTGATATATTTTTTAAAGGTCAGATAAATTTGTCCATTGGTCATCATTTTGTTCCACTCAGGAGTGTACTCATGTGTACAGGCCTCAAAATGATCTTTGGATAGTTTAATGTGTCAACATCACTTTGCTAAAACTGTTGTGGACCCCAATTTTGCAAATGGGAGCTTGATGTGGGACTTACCCAAAAAGTTGATCGTCATTTGTTATCGGTCTCTAACCCTCCCCTTGCTGCTTTTTTGCAACTCTACTGTGATGACTTATCTCAATGGCAAGGTGGCAGCAAGTCCCCAGACCTATTCATTGCTGTCTGTGATGTCCTAAAATGGCATCTTCAATGACAAATCAGCTTCTAAGTTCATCGTATTTTTAGAAGATTCATGACAGATGGGATTAACCAGTGATTTACCTGTTTGAGACAAGGTGGAATGCCAAGATCCCAACATTTGTCTCACCAATCATGGATTCAAACACCTGGGAAAATTAAATTATTTCCATAGATAAGAACTTCCTTGACGCATACCATTACCTCCAAACTCCCAGATTTTGAAGATAGATAGAAAACAGATAAATCAGTGTGGAACCTGATCCTGATTGCTCCACTCGAATGGGAACAATGTTGATCACTGACCTCATTAATCTCACAACAGAATCTCTATCACTGACCTCATTAATCTCACAACAGAAATCTCTAGACAATGACAGGTATTTAATTCCAACCCAGAGTCGACGAATCTTCATGACTGGAACATTTTAGAAAAGTACTCAGAAAGAAACATTTATCACAACCAGTGGTGGTGATTCACTCAGGCAAAATGAACCTACACTTTAAAGGCATAAGAAAGCCAATGGACGGTCTTCACACAATGTTGTGTGCCAGGAACACATTATGCCAAGGGTGAAATGAATACATCAATTAGCTAACATCCTTCTGTGATTCTTTGACGAGAAACAGTTCACACTAATCACAAACAAAAGATGGATTTCTGTGATCACTGAGACCTTCTGTCCAACTGCGATTACATATGTCCTAATAGTGGAATATATATCATGGGGACAAACCTAAATGAACATGGCACCATTTCAACCACTTGATGAGCCTCATTGGTCCACCTCTCATATAAGACCTGTTTCATCATTGCATTAAGGAATGATAGGCACAATCAGCAAAATGCATGCTCTATCAGTGGACCCAAACTACATGCAGTTTTGGGGCACCCACATAATTATTTTAGGGCAGAGGGCAATTATGTAGTGGTCAGCAGTAAGTTTATGGATCTATGTCTAAATATGTTAACCTGTAAAATCAGGGTGGCTGGGTGAGATGGGGGCAATTGACCCCAACTCCTTGCCCTATATGCGTGTGCCCATGCTACAGTTTCGACAGGATAGGTCCATATCACTCATGATGTTGTCTGCTTCATTGCTAAGAACTGGCTCCTATTCATGGAGAATCAGACCTTTGTAATGAAATTCCTGTCTACATTTCATGATAATCTACAGGTCTCAGTGTGACTTATGACTTTTACAAAGACCAAGCCACTGAGTCAATGGAGATCCTACCTCTTCCTAGCCTTCACAGAGTAAAGGATGAATATCAGCACAAACTCTTTCATCCTGGATAAAGTGGGTTATTCCTTCTTCATATTGGAAAATAACAGGACAAAGTATGTCACCAAATTAAAAATAATAATTACAAACTATTATTAGATAGATTCTCAGTCATTTTTGGCATGCAAATGAATGATGCTTACCTTAGAAGCATAACACATTTAATGAAATGTAGAGACATTGAAATAGCTATACAAATCAGCCATTTTTGCATGTCATTGTAGGTAGTTTTATCCTAACCATAATAGCCAAATATGATTTGATGTTTTTCATTTTTGTTCAGCCCCAATAGCAATTACTATATTTAGTAACCCTAACCCAAAAATAATTATTACATTTACTATTCCTAATCCAATAATAATTAATATATGTACTAACCCTAACACAATTAGACTATTATACTTACTAAACAATCCCAATAGTAATTATTTTATTTACTAACCAAAAACCCAATAGCCATTACTATATTTGTTAACCAAAACCCATAATAATTACTTCTAGTCCTAACCCAATAGTAATTACTATATTTAGTAACCCTAACTCAATAATAATTATTACATTTACTAGTCTAATTACTATACTTATTAATCAAACCCAATAGCAATTACTATATTTACTAACCCTAATCCAATAGTAATTACTATATTTACTCATCAAAAGTCACTATTAATTACAATATTTAGTAACCCTAACACAATAGTAATTACTATATTTAGTAACCCTAACTCAATAATAATTATTACATTTACTAGTCTAATTACTATACTTATTAATCAAACCCAATAGCAATTACTATATTTACTAACCCTAATCCAATAGTAATTACTATATTTACTCATCAAAAGTCACTATTAATTACAATATTTAGTAACCCTAACACAATAGTAATTACTATATTTAGTAACCCTAATTCAATAATAATTACTACATTTACTAGTTTAATTACTATACTTATTAATCAAACCCAATAGCAATTACTATATTTACTAACCCTAATCCAATAGTAATTACTATATTTACTCATCAAAAGTCACTATTAATTACAATATTTAGTAACCCTAACCCAATAGTGATTACCATATTTAGTAACTAAAACCAAATAGCGATGAATACATTTATCAACCCTAACCCAACAGCAATTACTATATTTAGTTACCCTTAACCAATAGTAATTACTATTTTTAGTAACCCTTAACCAATAGTAATTATTATATTTACTAACCCAAACCCAATAGTAATTACTATATTTACTATACAGACCCAATAGTAATTACTATATGTACTAACCAAACCCAATAGCAATCACTATTTTTATGAACCCATACCCAATAGTAATTACCATATTTACTAAATGAAACTAATATAAAAAATTACAATATTTACTAACCAAAGCCCAATAGTACTTAATATATTTACTAACCCTAACCCAATACTAATTATTATATGTACTAAATGAACCCAAAAGATATTAATGTATTTACTAACCAAAACCCAAAAGCAATTACTATATTTACCTACACTAACCCAATAATAGGTATCAGATTTACTTGTCCTAAACCAATAGTTATTACTATATTTAGTTACTCTAACATAATAATAATTACTACATTTACTAGTTGTAACCCAATAGTAATTACTATATTTACTAAATGAACCAAATATTAAGTCTAACCAGATAGTAACTACTATATTTAGTAACCATAACCCAACAGTAATTACTATATTTACTTACCCTAACCCAATAATAATCACTACATTTACTAGTCCTAACCCAAAAGTAATTACTATATTTAGTGACCCAAACACAATAATAATTACTACATTTACTAAACAAACCTAATAGTAATTAATATATTCACTAACCAAACCTATTAGTAATTAATATATTTACTAACACTAACCCAATAGCATTTACTAAATGAACCCAATAGTAATTACATGTACTATATTTATGAACCAAAACCCAATAGTAATTAGTATATTTACTAAACCTTTCTCTATTCAATTTCTCAGCTGGTCATAAAGAAACCATAAATGAAAACCACAGTGGAATAATTGAATTCATATATAAAGGGATATACAGATAATGTTATCAATGCAGCATAGGAAGATCAAAGATAATAAGTAAAGTAATGAGATGGATATTTTTGCATTGGTCTTGTTATGTGTTTCAATCAGTCATATAGGCCCATGTTTGGTTTTATATGTCCTTAACATTGATTCTGGCTCATGTCTGGTTGTATTCATTCTTGGCATTGCCTCAGGTCAATACAGCCTGACTTTGACCAAAATGACTCAAGTGGCCAAGTACTCTAAAGTGTCCACCATTATAGATATTACCATCTCACCTCTGTCTGCATAGGTTTGAGTCTTGGGCTCTGACACTGTGGGCATGTGAGAAAGCTTGACATTAGCGTATTGTAGGTCAGTGTATAGCCTATCTTGTGCTGCAAAATGGCATTAAACCCTACAACAACAACAACATTCTTGGCACTGCCTCAGGCTCATGACTAGTTGTGTAGGTCCTCAGCATTTCCTCAGACTCATATCTGGTTATATACATTCATGGCATTGCCTCACACTCATTTCTGGTTGTATACATTCTAGGCATTGCCACAGGCCAATATCTGGTTGTATATATTCTAGGCATTGCCACAGGCCAATATCTGGTTGTATATATTCTAGGCATTGCCACAGGCCAATATCTGGTTGTATATATTCTAGGCATTGACACAGGCCAATATCTGGTTGTATATATTCTAGGCATTGCCACAGGCCAGTATCTGGTTGTATATATTCTAGGTATTGCCACAGTCCAATATCTGGTTGTATATATTCTAGGCATTGCCACAGGCCAATATCTGGTTGTATATATTCTAGGTATAGCCTCAGGCCAATATTTGGTTGTATATATTCTAGGTATAGCCTCAGGCCAATACAACCTAACTTTGGCCAATATCCTTAACTTTTGTCCTATTAAAATTCCAATGCTTAAATCCATATCAAGTAATATAATAGTATTTCCTAATCTGTGGAATGCATCATTTAAAAAGATTCCGCTGTGAGTCATTGAAAGAGATTATCACAAAACCTTCATTGATAACATACAGTCAGGAGAGACATCTAAGTTAGCATACAATGTAATATGAATCTTAGCATTGAAAAATGATCTGTAAGTAGCAGCCATTTCAGATGGACTTGAGCTGTAAACCAAAGTACATACTAATTGCTCTGTTATCCATATAAAGAACTAAATCATTAGCAGACAGCAAGTGTTTATGACCAAATTTTAAAAAAGCCACTTTCTTCATAATTGACACAGCTTTGTAACTTACCTCATCCAATCAGATCATTAGATACAGATTTATAACTTACCTCATCCAATCAGATCATTAGATACAGATTTATAACTTACCTCATCTAGTCAGATGGCTTGACACAGCTTTGTAACTTACCTCATCCAGTCAGATAGTTGGACACAGATTTGTGACTTCCCTCACACAGTTAAATGGTTGACAATACAAATTTGTAACTGACCTCATCCAGTCAGATAATAAGATACAGATTAGTGACTTACCTCATCCAGTCAGATGGTTCAATACAGATTTGTAACTGACCTCATCCAGTCAGATAATAAGACACATATTCTTAAGTTACCCAGTCAAGTCAGATGGTTAGACACAGCTTTCTAACTTATTGATTCCAGTCAGATAGTATGACACAACATTGTATGTTACCTCATCCAATCAGATCATTAGACACAGCTTTGTAACTTACCTCATCCAATCAGATCAATAGATACAGATTTGTAACTTAACTCATCCAATCATATCATTAGATACAGCTTTGTAACTTAAACAGAGTCCTCTTCGGTTTCAGTGTAGTACTTGTAATTGAAATTAGTAAATTGTCAAAGGCAATGTTGGTTTCAACATTTGATCATGATTTTTTTGCACATATTTCAGGAATACTGCCAAATGGGGGACAAGTGTTGTCGCAGTCTTGCTAATGGAGTTAATTCTGAGGAGTCAAATGTGAGTTCCTAACTTGATTCTATACACATGGAAATTTACTCTTAATTATATCTACCATTTTCTTCAAAACAATTTTACAACCAAACTTTCATCACCATTTAAAATGAATACTATTTGCAACAAATCCAACTGACTGCACACGCTTTGGAGATCTTTTGCAAATCTGTCATCCAATTTTGTTTTGTATCTGATTGGTAGAAACACTTATTTCTTATATTTCCTATGCCATATTTTTAAAAATGATTTCACTTGTCAAACAGATTCCTCAAGATTAATTAAATTTAAATAATGGTACCTTTGCTTTCACAAGGATCTCATAGCATTCATATGATGACTTCCTTTTGTATATCTTCAGTTTTACAACAAATCAGAGTTTGCTCCTTTGGATCCAACACAGGACCCAATATTTCCACCTGAATTACAGGTAAATAGAAATTGTAGTAGAGTTTGCCTCTTGCTTAGTACTGTACTATTAGTCAGGTTTCTTGAATTTACTATAGCTAAGGATAATTAATATAATTCTTCAATGAAGCTCAAGGATTGTAATGTGATTTAAATATAATTATTTCCTTTCTTGTAATTTATATATTTTCAATCTTTGACAATTATGTTACAGAAAAAAAATAACTGGGGCACCTTATAAATGTTTCATAGTAGTAAAGTAATTCCATCTCTTCAGCTCTACTCATCTGACCTTATTGTAATTGCACAAGTCTTCAGTTGTTCTCATCTGACTTTTTTGTAATTGCACAAGTCTTCAGTTGTTCTCATCTGACTTTTTTGTAATTGCACAAGCATTCAGCTGTTCTCATCTGACTTTTTGTAAATTGCACAAGTCTTCATTTGTTCTCATCTGACAGTTTTGTAATTGCACAAGTCTTCATTTGTTCTCATCTGACATTTTTGTAATTGCACAAGTCTTCAGTTGTTCTCATCTGACATTTTTGTAATTGCACAAGTCTTCAGCTGTTCTCATCTGACCTTATTGTAATTGCACAAGTCTTCATTTGTTCTCATCTGACTTTTTTGTAATTGTAGAAGTATTCAGCTGTTCTCATCTGACTTTTTATAATTGCACAAGTATGCAGCTGTTCTCATCTGACTTTTTGTAATTGCACAAGTCTTCAGTTGTTCTCATCTGACCTTATTGTAATTGCACAAGTCTTCAGCTGTTCTCATCTGACTGTTTATTTAATTGATACAGTGATCAGCTATTCTCATCTGAATGTATTTTTCAATTGCACAAATCTTCAGTTTTTATTTGTATTATTAGATAACGTGTCACACAAAATGACCTTATCGTGTTCTTCTTGACCGAATTGTATCTTACAAGAAGTTGCTAACATATTACTTTCCTTTTCATATATTAGTAGGGCATGCTTAAAATGGTACTTTCTTTTTTACATACTAGTAGGACATGCTAGAAGTTACCTTCTTTGTTATGTACTAGTAGGGCATGCTAAAACGTTACTTTTTTCCACATATTAGTTGGGCATGCTAACAAATATGTTCCTTTCTTTTTCACAAACTAGTAGGACATGCTAAGATGTTGCTTTCTTTTTCATCTACTAGTAAGGCATGCTAAAATATTACTTTTTTCCACATACTAGTAGGGCATGCTAAAAAGTTACTTTCTTTTTCACATACTAGTAGGGCATGCTAAAATGTTACTTTCTTTTTCACATACTAGTAGGGCATGCTAAAAAGTTACTTTCCTTTTTATATACTAGTAAGGCATGCTAAAAAGTTACTTTCTTTTTTATATACTAGTAAGGCATGCTTAAATGTTGCTTTCTTTTTCATACACTAGTAGGGCATGCTAAAATATTACTTTGTTTTTTCATCCAACTAGTAGGGCATGCTAAAAAGTTAGTTTCTTTTTCAGATACTAGTAGGGCATGCTAAAAAAATGTTACTTTCAATTTCTGTGTCTTCTGAGTCTGACATTTCTAAACTGCTAGCACATGCTATGTATTCCACTCTTAGAATGTAGTCACCTGACTGGAATCAAGGTTCTGTTTTGATGTTGCCTCTACTGCAAGATAAAGAATTAAGATGTCATCCTATGAAATTATGTTTTATTATCTTCAGTGCTCTTTTCTCTTTTATGACTATGCAATAATTTCTTCACATTGATTGGTTCTATGAAAAATATGAAGGTATTTTTTATATGTAGATGTATTAGTCACTTGATTATTTTATATACTAAAGAACAGAATTAAATATAATATATCAGATTATAATATGTCAGTGACACAAAATGGCCAGGCTTGCTCATGAATGTGTGATTGAATGTTTAAATTTTCTGCTTAATTCCAGGTAGGGCTTTGCTCTGATCACTTGGTGATTATAACATTTTATTGAGTAATACACATTCCATAAGATTTTGACTGTGCATATTATAAGTATTTCATGTTAATTGACCCATTACATGTTATACATTATATGGTGAGTGCCCCATTACATGATGATTGCCTCATTACAAGTTACACATTACATGATGATTGACACATTACATAATACCAATTACATGATGATTGCCTCATTACATAATACACATTACATGATGATTGCCTCATTACATAATACGCATTACATGATGATTGCCTCATTACATGACACACATTACATGATGATTGCCTCATTACATGATACACATTACATGATGATTGCCTCATTACATAATACCAATCACATGATGATTGCCTCATTACGTAATACACATTACATGATGATTGCCTCATTACATAATACACATTACATGATGATTGATACATTACATAATACCAATTACATGATGATTGCCTCATTGCATAATACACATTACATGAAGATTGCCTCATTACATAATACACATTACATGATGATTGCCTCATTGCATAATACACATTACATGAAGATTGCCTCATTACATAATACCAATTACATGAAGATTGCCTCATTACATAATACACATTACATGAAGATTGCCTCATTACATAATACCAATTACATGATGATTGCCTCATTGCATAATACACATTACATGAAGATTGCCTCATTACATAATACACATTACATGAAGATTGCCTCATTGCATAATACACATTACATGAAGATTGCCTCATTACATAATACACATTACATGATGATTGCCTCATTACATAATACACATTACATGAAGATTGCCTCATTACATAATACCAATTACATGATGATTGCCTCATTGCATAATACACATTACATGAAGATTGCCTCATTACATAATACACATTACATGAAGATTGCCTCATTACATAATACCAATTACATGATGATTGCCTCATTGCATAATACACATTACATGATGATTGCCTCATTACATAATACACATTACATGAAGATTGCCTCATTACATAATACCAATTACATGATGATTGCCTCATTACATAATACACATTACATGAAGATTGCCTCATTACATAATACTAATTACATGATGATTGATACATTACATGATACTAATTACATGATGATTGATACATTACATGATACACATTACACGATGATTGATACATTACATAATACTAATTACATGATAATTGACACATTACATGATGCACATTACATAATGATTGATATATTACATAATACTAATTACATGATGTTTGACACATTACATGATACGCATTACATGATGATTGATACATTACATAATACTAATTACATGATGATTGACACATTACATGATACTAATTACATAATGATTGATACATTACATAATACTAATTACATGATGATTGACACATTACATAATACTAATTACATAATGATTGATACATTACATAATACTAATTACATGATGATTGATACATTACATAATACTAATTACATGATGATTGATACATTACATAATACTAATTACATGATGATTGACACATTACATAATACTAATTACATGATGATTGATACATTACATAATACTAATTACATGATGATTGATACATTACATAATACTAATTACATGATGATTGATACATTACATGATACTAATTACATAATGATTGATACATTACATAATACTAATTACATAATGATTGATACATTACATAATACTAATTACATGATGATTGACACATTACATAATACTAATTACATGATGATTGATACATTACATAATACTAATTACATGATGATTGATACATTACATAATACTAATTACATGATGATTGATACATTACATAATACTAATTACATGATGATTGATACATTACATAATACTAATTACATGATGATTGACACATTACATAATACTAATTACATGATGATTGATACATTACATAATACTAATTACATGATGATTGATACATTACATAATACTAATTACATGATGATTGATACATTACATAATACTAATTACATAATGATTGATACATTACATAATACTAATTACATAATGATTGATACATTACATAATACTAATTACATGATGATTGATACATTACATAATACTAATTACATGATGATTGACACATTACATAATACTAATTACATGATGATTGACACATTACATAATACTAATTACATAATGATTGATACATTACATAATACTAATTACATGATGATTGACACATTACATGATACTAATTACATGATGATTGACACATTACATGATACTAATTACATGATGATTGACACATTACATAATACTAATTACATGATGATTGACACATTACATAATACTAATTACATGATGATTGACACATTACATAATACTAATTACATGATGATTGACACATTACATGATACGCATTACATGATGATTGATACATTACATACTACTAATTACATGATGATTGACACATTACATACTACTAATTACATGATGATTGACACATTACATAATACTAATTACATGATGATTGACACATTACATAATACTAATTACATGATGATTGACACATTACATAATACTAATTACATAATGATTGATACATTACATAATACTAATTACATGATGATTGACACATTACATAATACTAATTACATGATGATTGACACATTACATAATACTAATTACATGATGATTGACACATTACATAATACTAATTACATGATGATTGACACATTACATGATACGCATTACATGATGATTGATACATTACATACTACTAATTACATGATGATTGACACATTACATACTACTAATTACATGATGATTGATATATTACATAATACTAATTACATGATGATTGACACATTACATAATACTAATTACATGATGATTGACACATTACATAATACTAATTACATAATGATTGATACATTACATAATACTAATTACATGATGATTGACACATTACATGATACGCATTACATGATGATTGATACATTACATACTACTAATTACATGATGATTGACACATTACATGATACGCATTACATGATGATTGACACATTACATAATACTAATTACATGATGATTGATACATTACATGATACGCATTACATGATGATTGACACATTACATAATACTAATTACATGATGATTGACACATTACATAATACTAATTACATGATGATTGACACATTACATAATACTAATTACATGATGATTGACACATTACATAATACTAATTACATGATGATTGACACATTACATAATACTAATTACATGATGATTGACACATTACATACTACTAATTACATGATGATTGACACATTACATGATACACATTACATGATGATTGATACATTACATGATACACATTACATGATGATTGACACATTACATAATACTAATTACATGATGATTGATACATTACATGATACACATTACATGATGATTGACACATTACATAATACTAATTACATGATGATTGACACATTACATACTACTAATTACATGATGATTGACACATTACATGATACGCATTACATGATGATTGACACATTACATAATACTAATTACATGATGATTGATACATTACATGATACGCATTACATGATGATTGACACATTACATAATACTAATTACATGATGATTGACACATTACATAATACTAATTACATGATGATTGACACATTACATAATACTAATTACATGATGATTGATACATTACATAATACTAATTACATGATGATTGATACATTACATACTACTAATTACATGATGATTGACACATTACATAATACTAATTACATGATGATTGACACATTACATGATACGCATTACATGATGATTGATATATTACATAATACTAATTACATGATGATTGACACATTACATGATACGCATTACATGATGATTGATACATTACATAATACTAATTACATGATGATTGATACATTACATAATACTAATTACATGATGATTGACACATTACATGATACGCATTACATGATGATTGACACATTACATAATACTAATTACATGATGATTGATACATTACATACTACTAATTACATGATGATTGACCCATTACATGATATGCATTACATGGTGAGTGACATATTACATGATGAGTGCCTCATTACATTATACACATTACATGATACATAGTACATGATACATATTATATGATACATGTTACATGATGATTGACCCATTACATGATGATTGATACATGATATACATGATACATAATACATGATGAATGACATAATCAGAAACATTACATGATGATTGACCCATATGGCACTACTGTTTATCACATTAGATTTTCAAACCACAATACTCTCTAATATCGGGAGGTCCCAGGTTTGAATCCAGGATGTGTCATACTAAAGATTTACAACAATGGCACTCAGCATTAGAAGGATAGTGTTAAAAAAAAAATTAAATATGGTGTCAGGATAATGTAACTGGGTGGGACATAAGTGACTACATGTCTGTGGCATAATGCCCTAGTGCTAGACATCACTATAAACTGCCACACTGCAAACATCATAGTGATATGACTAAAATTGTTAAATCTAAATTACAAATCTACATCACACACACACACACACACACACACACACACACACACACACACACCTCTTCTAACATATCAATGTACCATCAAACATTTAACCAGAAAGGGGTGCATGTTTCAACAACTAGAATAGCAAGAGGTGAATGTGCATTTGTTTGTCTTTTTGTAAATATCAAATGACATAAGTGATACACACAAATACTCAATGAATGTCAGTATAAGTATGTATATAAGTATGTAAACATAACTCAGCAGAAAAAAATATGCAGCATCTTAATCTTCACAAGTAAATCAGAAGGACACTAATTTTATGTATTTTACTTTTGTGCAATTTGGAATCTTTGATTGTATGTTGTTGTAATCCTGTGTAACAGTAATGATGAAAAAACTGTTGGGATATTTGGGACATTAATCTCTTTTCTAAGCAGTGGAATGATTTAGTACTTTCTTGTAACCATATATTGATTACTGTTGTACTTGTAATATATTGTATATTTTTTTAGAGAAAATTATAGAATGACTTTTCTGGTTACAGAGGAATGTGACCTATGCATCTGAGTACCTGTACTTTTGTGGGGAGAGGGTCAAGTGGTACCGTCCGACAACCCTCGATCAGCTTCTAGAACTCAAGAAACAGTATCCAAGGTCACGACTTATCATTGGAAATACAGAAGTTGGTAGGTTCTAACAGAAATTTGCAGTGCTAATACACAAAATGTTTTGCATAGTATATTGTTATGTACAGGGGGCATACTACCAGGCGAAGTGGGTGATTGTCACCTAAAAATGTAAACTTCACCTTCTTCTGTTAGGAAAGCGATTAAGTTAAGAATTATTACTTCCCAATTTATGAAAGCTATCCCTTGATGATAATAGCATATAAAACTGTGTTTTGAAATTTAAACTGATGTAAATAACAATTTGTGTTTTAATAATATAAATAGAATTTATACCATGAGTATTTAACTGCCATGTGCAAATTTAGTTTTCCATTAAAATCAGTTTGGTGCCATATTCTGGGAATCTGTCAAGTGAAAATAATGGCAGACATCACTGACTCTGGGAAGTACCACTTTATTAGATTGCCTCTTTTTGCAAACCATTGGACAAATATATTCTGGAAAATATACAATAAATAACAAGCAGAGTCTAAATTTTATATTATTGAAGATTTAGCTTTATAATGCAATTATGTAGGTCAGACACATACAGGACAATGCTGTGTTGAGATATTCAAGAGGTGGTTTAAGGTCAAGGTTGTATGTTGTGCTCTCACATTTTTGTGAAAATACAAACAAGAGAAAAAATACCAAAACAGTAAAGCCAGTACTATTTTTATCAATGACAAATAATAAAACTTTATATTTACAATCCTTTCAATGGGGTGTTGTAACGAAGCTATAAAGTCAGTGGTAAAATTAAGAAGAAAAAACCTCTTTCTAAATACAGATGTACTTGCATGGTGGCTGTGTCGATTCAGTTGGAATAAAAAGGGTTTAGTTCATTCATTTACTGACTTTAATTCTACAGTGAGGAGCAGTTACACTAATGTTTTGTCAGCAACAAATAAATCAGGATAAAGAATGTGATTTGAAAGACATGTGCATTTGCTATCATGTACATGGGGTAACCAAGTCTAGAAATCTTTTTCTGCCATTTTATACTGAACATTCAGAAAGTAAAATGAAAAAACTCTTGATTAAGGGTAGTTGATTAATTAAGCATGTGTACTAACTTGCAACTACAGTAGTGTAAATCTAGTTACTCATTAAAAATTCATGCCTTGCAATTACAATGCTGTAAATCTAGTTACTCATTGAAAATTCATGCCTTGCAATTACAATACTGTAAATCTAGTTACTCATTGAAAATTCATGCCTTGCAATTACAATGCTGGAAATCTAGTTACTCATTGAAAATTCATGCCTTGCAATTACAATGCTGTAAATCTAGTTACTCATTTAAAATTCATGCCTTGCAATTACAATGCTGTAAATCTAGTTAGAAAATTCATGCCTTGCAATTACAATACTGTAAATCTAGTTTCTCATTGAAAATTCATGCCTTGCAATTACAATACTGTAAATCTAGTTACTCATTTAAAATTCATGCCTTGCAATTACAATACTGTAAATCTAGATACTCATTGAAAATTCATACCTTGCAATTACAATGCTGTAAACCTAGTTACTCATTGAAAATTCATGCCTTGCAATTACAATACTGTAAATCTAGTTACTCATTTAAAATTCATGCCTTGCAATTACAATACTGTAAATCTAGATACTCATTGAAAATTCATACCTTGCAATTACAATGCTGTAAACCTAGTTACTCATTTAAAATTCATGCCTTGCAATTACAATACTGTAAATCTAGATACTCATTGAAAATTCATTACAATGTATAGCTTCTGTTCACAGTTCTCTTTTTAAGTCATACACTGCATATGAATATGTTTTAAATCATGCACCAAATGATTTGATAATTTTGATAGAACTCGGAAAAAATTCTACATGAAAATTAAGTATTCCTCAAAACCACTGTCAAATCCAAATATGAATAGTGGGAAATAGAGGTTATAATTCAAACAAGAGAATGAAAACAATACACATGAACACACATATACTTATATCTATATATATATACCTATTTATCAATCTTGTGTGTCATGGTTTGCTCCCACTTCTCCCTGTTCAGCTCTCACTTCTCCCTGTTCTGTCTAAAACAGAAATCCCCTCACCTTTAAATTCAAGTCCAGCTTGACCCCTGTATGTACGTCTCTATTGTGTTTTTGCTTTTGGGGCATGACTAGATTACAATGAGCTATAAATAGGTGTTTTCCAGTTTTAGCAAAAGTCTCAGTAATGAACCTGCTTAGACGTTTTCTCTTTCGATGATTACATCATGTTCGTTCTGTTGTGATTTGGTGATGTATTGTGAAATTTGTAATGTTGGAGGTATTGTGACATAGATTGTGTAGGAGCCATAGGGTGTAGTTATGTATATTTAATCTGTATTCTTTGTTGGCTTTTTGCCATGATTATATGTTATATTTTGTACTTAAACTTTGTCCAAACTCAAATTAATGGTGTACCTGACCAGTGACATTTATTTTGCAATCAACATAATATATTGCTAATATTTTTTGATAGTTGTGGATTAAATATTCAGACAATTATTATGTGTAAACATGTTTACTTCAATTTAATTGATGAACAAACTGCAGGTATTGTAGTGGGCTGCGGGAAATAACTCCATTGGCCACCTCTGAGACCCCTGCTCTAGCCCATCTTGCACACAGGTTAAAACATCTTCATATTGGATGACCAGAGAAAGAACCTTCTGTGCAAAAAGGGACTTAGGACCGCTATAATGTATTATCATCAAGTAACTTATTTAAACAGGAAAAATTAGTTCTTTATGGTCAGATGTGTTTCTTTGATACTTACCTGGTACAAGATGCATACGTAGGCCCCCGAGTGGCTGAGTGATCTAAAGCGCTGTCCATTATGGATAACTGCCATCTCACTTCTGTCTGCGTGGGTTCGAGTCTAAGATTCGGCTAATGTAGTTATGTAAAAAAGCTTGCCAGTAGCTTCTTGTGGGTCGGTGGTTCTTTCCGGGGGTTTTCCGGGTTTCTTCCTCCACCATTAATACTGGTCAACATGTATAGCCTATATTGTGCTAAAAATGGTGATAAACCATAAAAAAAACCCAAAAAACAAACAAGATGCCTACCCTCCAAAGCCCGCACTGTAGAAAGTGATGATTGACAGGAATATTTGATCTTAGAATTTTTTTGTTTGTACTTATTTCACTGCAGATATTTGGCACAGGTCTCTGTAACACCTTTATTACATGTACTATAAAGGAAAAGAGTTCTGACTTGGGATATGATGGATAGGTGTTCGTAAGTTTGTCAGTTTGTGTAGGGCCAATGAAATGATAGTGATGAGAAAGTTGTATTTTAGGATATGATTAGGAAAACCATCAAACCATGCTAATGTGGCATGGATTTCTAATATGAAATATGGTCTACCCTCTTCTGAACACTTTTTAGAAGGTCTCCATACATGTGTCTTGCTAGTTAATCTGCTGTTATGGGAAACACTCTGGGATGAAGACATTTTAAATTTGTTAGAGGATATCAACATATCATACCTAAATGGCCACTGTTTCTAATATGAGAAGAAAACATTCAATGAACCTCATCCAAAGACCTTTGAGCAGAATTTTAACAAATTTTATAGAAGCATTCTTGCATGAAGAACTATCAAAACATGATTAAATAATCCTGATCTAGCAATTATTATGGGCATCATTAAAACAATAAACAAACCACTTTTTCTCAACACCTTGTCAACACACATTTTTTTATAAAGATTCAAGTCTGCCATCAAACATGGCCTCTGTTTCTATAATGCTGTTGATCTGCAATCAAACATGGCCACCATTTTCATAATAATTCAAATATGCCATCAAACATTGCCTCCATTTCTATAACAATGATGATATGACGTCAAAATATAGCCAACATATTTATGATAATGTTGATCGGACACCAATCATGACTACCATTTTTTCAATAATGCTGATCTTTCATCAGAATTGGCCATCATTTGTATAATGATGTGTTATGTATATTTAATTTAATTGTTTGTTTGTTTTTTTCAAAAATTATTTCATTACATGTTATTGTAATGTAATATTGCATGCTGTAATTGACCTTGTCCAAAATTAAGTTCATTTCTGCTTGACATGATTAAATTGTTTTAATGAAATTACACTTTATGTAAACAACTAATTTATAGTTAAATTATTCTCTGTGTGTATTGGCTTAATATCAAGATCTTTATTAATAGAAGAAGTAAATAATTTATTTGGGTCAGGAGATTAGACATTCATAAATTAAATTTACAGGTTATGGTTTTGATATGGTCATCAGAACAATTTTAGAAGGTTATTTTCAATTAGGTAACTTTTATATAGAAAATGCTCAGTGTGACCTGAAGTCAAGTAGATAACTATATAATATTAATAATTGTGATGACTTGATCATTATTACTGTAAGATCTAGCACTTTATATCATATGTTGTGATCAATTTATTTAATTATTTCATGCTGGAATCTTTTTTGTTCAAATTATTGAATTCAAGTGATTATTTTCTTTGGAAATACAAAAGTGCTCTAATAAAATTTTTGGATACAAATATTCGCTGGAATTTATACTGAATTCAAACCTGGAATTATATTTCTGTGTTTCAACAAGACTGTTGACACATCAACACTTCAATAGCTACCACAGACATATCATTGACTTTCAGGTTTGGTACTGTTTCTGAACTTTTACTGAATTATATTCAGGACTTTAAAATACTATTTTTGTCCATAATTCTTGGATTATTTTGGGATTTTGGCAATACTGTAAGTTGTTATTCCTCATTTTCACTTTGTATTCATTGGAAATAAATTATTTGTTAAATTTTGCAAATCTTGTTGTCTTTCACTCTTTTCTGTTACTTTTTTTCTGAGCATACACTTGTAACAAATACTTTGGAAAATCTTCCATTAAACAAGGTCTTCCATATTGGGCAAATAATGCTGATCAAATATGAATAAAGATAAAACTTTAGAGTTTTTATAATGTATGCAATCAGCATCACTGAGATAAAAGCATCTTCAGCCTGTTGACCCATATTTCTTATCTTCAGTGTTGGACAGATATTAGTTTGTTAGTGAACTCAGGCTCACTTGGGTCTTTTGACTTTTTTAATCCAAATTTTCATAGATACTATGATGAGAAGTCATTTTTATGTGTTTTTTTTTTCTTAGGTGTGGAGGTAAAGCTAAAGAACATGCACTATCCAGTTCTTATAGCTGCCAGCCATGTCCCAGAACTGAACAAGGTGTGGTACGGAGAAGATGGAGTTGAGCTTGGTGCCTCAGTCACACTCACTCAGGTGGAGAAGATACTGCAGGACAGCCTGGAGAAATATCCAGGTAACTATAGAAAGTTTAGAGATAATGGTTGTGTTAGTTTTAGTGTATTGGATAAATTATAAAAACCAAAATCAGCATAGTTTTTGATCAACATATAATTTGTTGTAAATTAACATTTTTCTTTTAATTAAATAACTACATAACTAAATTATGTTGGGACATAGAGATATAATGGCATTGAAAAATACTATTAAAAATAATGAAGCTGCTTTTGTTTTTAAAATACAAAATCATGATCTTTGCATACCGTGATAGCACTAAGAAATGACCTGACAACAAAATTGATGAGTTTCTTGTTATTGCATATTACATCAGACACATCCAGATCAAAACAGACTGAAATCCTATAGATTTTGCAACATGATTTACCTTGACACTACAGTCTGAAATCCTATAGATTTTTTAACATGATTTACCTTGACACTACAGTCTGAAATCCTATAGATTTTGCAACATGATTTACCTTGACACTAAAACTGAGCTTCAAGAACAAGCAGAGAAATGTCAGTGTCTAGAACTATAGCATTTCCACTTACAGCCATTACTACCAGTATTAGTGATATTTCAGGGGAAGAAGCCGTGGTACACTTATAAAACATTATGCA
The DNA here is from genome assembly GCA_030141615.1 of Unio pictorum. NCBI lineage: Eukaryota > Metazoa > Mollusca > Bivalvia > Unionida > Unionidae > Unio > Unio pictorum. Next base: position 10,102,230 of record JARLTB010000140.1, on the reverse strand, counting down.
GAATACTTATTGATGTCATAAAACTTAGCTGGGACTAAACTAGAGCAGCACTGAGATGCCATGCCAGGGACTGAATCAGAGCATCAGTGAGATGCCATGCCAGGGATTGAACCAGAGCATCACTGAGATGCCATGCCAGGGATTGAACCAGAGCATCAGTAAGATGCCATGCCAGGGACTGAATCAGATCATCAGTGAGATGATATGCCATGGACTGAATCAGAGCATCAGTGAGATGCCATGCCAGGGACTGAATCAGATTATGAGTGTGATGCCTCAGTGAGATGACAAGCTTGGGATTGAACAAGAACATCAGTGTGATGCCATGCCAGGGATTGAACCAGAGGATCAGTAAGATGCCATGCCATGGAATGAATCAGATTATGAGTGTGATGCCTTGCCTGCAGGGATTGAAGCAGAGCATCAGTGAGATGCCATGTCAGGGATTGAACCAGAGCATTAGTGAAATGACAAGCTAGGGATTGAACAAGAATGCCAGTGTGATGCCATGTTTCTCTGTTTCTTTCAAAATTGTTGCAATGTTATAGTTAAAAGGCAGGGTGACTTCAAACAAAGCCATTCAATGGAGAATGATGGGAATGGCTATGTTCCTCAAAAACTAAATGCTGTACTCTAAAATGCCACCTTTATTTAACTGATCTTTCAGTGACTGTCAGTCAGTTACTCTTTTTTGTCAATTCTGCTGGAATGCTGGTCAAATCACATTTGTTTCAGAATGAATATTTGTACCTTTATTTTGGCCAAATCTATGCTGACTGAACCCTGACACCTGGAGATGTCTGCCAGTTTACCATGTGCAAATTTGTCCTGCAATAACTGTTATATTTTGGACCCAATTTGAAGACAATCTGCAGCAATTGCTCTCTTATAAGTTTGACACAGGTTTTCAAAAGAGTCTGTGTCTGTTACTCTGCAATACTGTTAAAATGTGCATGTGATGTTTCCCAACAAAATCTTTATTTCTTAAAGAAGTTTTTTATTGCTAATAAGTAAACTCACCATTGTATGAAAATCAGTTATTTACAAAACACTGCTTATACTGTGTTTAATTCATTTTCACCTGCCTGTCTTTGAACATTAAAGAGACAGATGTTTTGGATAATAACACTAGCAAAAATTGTTAAATTATTATCTAAAATTAGGTTTACATACCAGTTTTGAATTACACTCCACTTGTTTCCATGTTTGTCTACAAGAGAAAATTGTATCAAATGTGAATAAAATAAAATGGAAACATCAAAATAAATTATAGATGTATATTATATGCTTGTGGTTGATTTTCCTTGACTTTTGTGACAAATGGGGGACATATCATTTTTTCTGTTCTTCATCTCTTTTCTCCATTGATCTGTCTTTCTATCCCACTTTCATTTCTGCTCTAAGACGTTTTTGAGATTAATGGATGAAACATGTCATTTTCTTTACATGATCATTAGTGTGTCACTTAGAAGAAGAAAACAAAAGAACTGAATTTACTGGTTTTTTCTTTGAATGGTCTGTATATCTTTTTCCAGAGCATAAAACGAGAGTCTTCCAGGCAATTATTGAGATGCTACGCTGGTTTGCAGGCTGTCAAATTAGAAATGTTGCTGTGAGTATTTTTAAAGAATGTCAAGATCTGATTCATAAAATTAGAAATGTTGCTGTGAGTATTTTTAAAGAATGTCAAGATCTGATTCATAAAATTAGAAATGTTGCTGTGAGTATTTTTAAAGAATGTCAAGATCTGATTCATAAAATTAGAAATGTTGCTGTGAGTATTTTTAAAGAATGTCAAGATCTGATTCATAAAATTAGAAATGTTGCTGTGAGTATTTTTAAAGAATGTCAAGATCTGATTCATAAAATTAGAAATGTTGCTGTGAGTATTTTTAAAGAATGTCAAGATCTGATTCATAAAATTAGAAATGTTGCTGTGAGTATTTTTAAAGAATGTCAAGATCTGATTCATAAAATTAGAAATGTTGCTGTGAGTATTTTTAAAGAATGTCAGGATCTGATTCATAAAATTAGAAATGTTGCTGTGAGTATTTTTAAAGAATGTCAAGATCTGATTCATAAAATTAGAAATGTTGCTGTGAATATTTTTAAAGAATGTCAAGATCTGATTCATAAAATTAGAAATGTTGCTGTATTTTTAAAGAATGTCAAGATCTGATTCATAAAATTAGAAATGTTGCTGTGAGTATTTTTAAAGAATGTCAAGATCTGATTCATAAAATTAGAAATGTTGCTGTGAGTATTTTTAAAGAATATCAAGATCTGATTCATAAAATTAGAAATGTTGCTGTGTATTTTTAAAGAATGTCAAGATCTGATTCATAAAATTAGAATTTTGCTGTGAGTATTTTTAAAGAATGTCAAGATCTGATTCATAAAATTAGAAATGTTGCTGTGTATTTTTAAAGAATGTCAAGATCTGATTCATAAAATTAGAATTTTGCTGTGAGTATTTTTAAAGAATGTCAAGATCTGATTCATAAAATACCTAATGCACTGAGAAGAAAGATCTTGTATGGAGGTTAAAATCTCTGTTTTCATGTTGCAATTTTGATTCAACTCATATGATGTCTAGCTGTCAATTGTCTGTGTACTGGCAAAGTGGATGTCAGACATTTGAGCAGCATCTGAGCTGAGCACAAGACTGCCTAAAGGACATGAGGAAACCATGAAAAAACACTAATAGATAGGACCTCCTTTTTTCGAATGTTATATAAAATTTTGAAATATTATTTTACATTACCATGGGTTAAAACATTGGTGTGTGCAGGAACCTCTGATTCCCAAAATAATTATCAGAATCGTCTTAGGAATAGATGCCTTACTGCTTTTCATGGAGTAACAAATGTTTTGTGGAATTCATTGCTGGATTAACATCAGATATATAGACCAAACACAAAGATTCATTTTACAAGTCTAAACGTTTTAATTCTTGTGAAAATATCATGTTTGGAAAAAAATGAAATCCATAAAAATAAATTCATTGTTTCAAGCATCAGTCTTTGGTGCACAGATATGACTACTACCTTTGTTGGTATTAAGTGGAAGTCTTTGGTGCAGAGATATGTACTACCTTTGTTGGTATTAAGTGGAAGATTCTGGTGCACAGATATGACTACTACCTTTGTTGGTATTAAGTGGAAGATTCTGGTGCACAGATATGACTACTACCTTTGTTGGTATTAAGTGGAAGATTCTGGTGTAGAGATATGACTACTACCTTTGTTGGTATTAAGTGGAAGATTCTGGTGTAGATATATGTACTACCTTTGTTGGTATTAAGTGGAAGTCTTTGGTACAGAGATATGTACTACCTTTGTTGGCATTAAGTGGAAGTCTTTGGTGCAGAGATATGTACTACTACCTTTTTTGGTATTAAGTGGAAGTCTTTGGTACACAGATATGACTACTACCTTTTTTGGTATTAAGTGGAAGTCTTTGGTACAGAGATATGTACTACCTTTGTTAGTATTAAGTGGAAGATTCTGGTGCACAGATATGACTACTACCTTTGTTGGTATTAAGTGGAAGATTCTGGTGCACAGGTATGACTACTACCTTTGTTGGTATTAAGTGGAAGTCTCTGGTGTAGATATATGTACTACCTTTGTTGGTATTAAGTGGAAGTCTTTGGTGCAGAGATATGTACTACCTTTGTTGGTATTAAGTGGAAGATTCTGGTGTAGAGATATGACTACTACCTTTGTTGGTATTAAGTGGAAGATTCTGGTGTAGATATATGTACTACCTTTGTTGGTATTAAGTGGAAGATTCTGGTGTAGATATATGTACTACCTTTGTTGGTATTAAGTGGAAGTCTTTGGTGCAGAGATATGTACTACCTTTGTTGGTATTAAGTGGAAGATTCTGGTGCACAGATATGTACTACCTTTGTTGGTATTAAGTGGAAGATTCTGGTGCACAGATATGACTACTACCTTTGTTGGTATTAAGTGGAAGTCCTTGGTACAGAGATATGTACTACCTTTGTTAGTATTAAGTGGAAGATTCTGGTGCACAGATATGACTACTACCTTTGTTGGTATTAAGTGGAAGATTCTGGTGCACAGATATGACTACTACCTTTGTTGGTATTAAGTGGAAGATTCTGGTGCACAGATATGACTACTACCTTTTGTTGGTATTAAGTGGAAGTCTTTGGTGCAGAGATATGTACTACCTTTGTTGGTATTAAGTGGAAGATTCTGGTGCACAGATATGACTACTACCTTTGTTGGTATTAAGTGGAAGTCTTTGGTGCAGAGATATGTACTACCTTTGTTGGTATTAAGTGGAAGATTCTGGTGCACAGATATGACTACTACCTTTGTTGGTATTAAGTGGAAGTCTTTGGTGCAGAGATATGTACTACCTTTTTTGGTATTAAGTGGAAGTCTTTGGTACAGAGATATGTACTACCTTTGTTAGTATTAAGTGGAAGTCTTTGGTACACAGATATGACTACTACCTTTTTTGGTATTAAGTGGAAGTCTTTGGTACAGAGATATGTACTACCTTTGTTGGTATTAAGTGGAAGTCTTTGGTACACAGATATGACTACTACCTTTTTTGGTATTAAGTGGAAGTCTTTGGTACAGAGATATGTACTACCTTTGTTAGTATTAAGTGGAAGATTCTGGTGCACAGATATGACTACTACCTTTGTTGGTATTAAGTGGAAGATTCTGGTGCACAGATATGACTACTACCTTTGTTGGTATTAAGTGGAAGATTCTGGTGCACAGATATGACTACTACCTTTTGTTGGTATTAAGTGGAAGTCTTTGGTGCAGAGATATGTACTACCTTTGTTGGTATTAAGTGGAAGATTCTGGTGCACAGATATGACTACTACCTTTGTTGGTATTAAGTGGAAGTCTTTGGTGCAGAGATATGTACTACCTTTGTTGGTATTAAGTGGAAGATTCTGGTGCACAGATATGTACTACCTTTGTTGGTATTAAGTGGAAGATTCTGGTGCACAGATATGACTACTACCTTTGTTGGTATTAAGTGGAAGTCTTTGGTGCAGAGATATGTACTACCTTTGTTGGTATTAAGTGGAAGATTCTGGTGCACAGATATGACTACTACCTTTGTTGGTATTAAGTGGAAGTCTCTGGTGCAGAGATATGTACTACCTTTGTTGGTATTAAGTGGAAGTCTCTGGTGCAGAGATATGTACTACCTTTGTTGGTATTAAGTGGAAGATTCTGGTGCACAAATATGACTACTACCTTTGTTGGTATTAAGTGGAAGTCTTTGGTGCAGAGATATGTACTACCTTTGTTGGTATTAAGTGGAAGATTCTGGTGCACAGATATGACTACTACCTTTGTTGGTATTAAGTGGAAGATTCTGGTGCACAGATATGACTACTACCTTTGTTGGTATTAAGTGGAAGATTCTGGTGCACAGATATGACTACTACCTTTGTTGGTATTAAGTGGAAGTCTCTGGTGCAGAGATATGTACTACCTTTGTTGGTATTAAGTGGAAGATTCTGGTGCACAGATATGACTACTACCTTTGTTGGTATTAAGTGGAAGATTCTGGTGCACAGATATGACTACTACCTTTGTTGGTATTAAGTGGAAGTCTCTGGTGCAGAGATATGTACTACCTTTGTTGGTATTAAGTGGAAGATTCTGGTGCACAGATATGACTACTACCTTTGTTGGTATTAAGTGGCAGTCTTTGGTGCAGAGATATGTACTACCTTTGTTGGTATTAAGTGGAAGATTCTGGTGCACAGATATGACTACTACCTTTGTTGGTATTAAGTGGAAGATTCTGGTGCACAGATATGACTACTACCTTTGTTGGTATTAAGTGGAAGTCTTTGGTGCAGAGATATGTACTACCTTTGTTGGTATTAAGTGGAAGATTCTGGTGCAGAGATATGACTACTACCTTTGTTGGTATTAAGTGGAAGATTCTGGTGTAGAGATATGTACTACCTTTGTTGGTATTAAGTGGAAGATTCTGGTGCACAGATATGACTACTTCCTTTGTTGGTATTAAGTGGAAGATTCTGGTGTAGAGATATGTACTACCTTTGTTGGTATTAAGTGGAAGATTCTGGTGCACAGATATGACTACTACCTTTGTTGGTATTAAGTGGAAGATTCTGGTGCACAGATATGACTACTACGTTTGTTGGTATTAAGTGGAAGATTCTGGTGCACAGATATGACTACTACCTTTGTTGGTATTAAGTGGAAGTCTCTGGTGCAGAGATATGTACTACCTTTGTTGGTATTAAGTGGAAGATTCTGGTGCACAGATATGACTACTACCTTTGTTGGTATTAAGTGGAAGATTCTGGTGCACAGATATGACTACTACCTTTGTTGGTATTAAGTGGAAGTCTCTGGTGCAGAGATATGTACTACCTTTGTTGGTATTAAGTGGAAGATTCTGGTGCACAGATATGACTACTACCTTTGTTGGTATTAAGTGGCAGTCTTTGGTGCAGAGATATGTACTACCTTTGTTGGTATTAAGTGGAAGTCTCTGGTGCACAGATATGACTACTACCTTTGTTGGTATTAAGTGGAAGTCTCTGGTGCTGAGATATGTACTACCTTTGTTGGTATTAAGTGGAAGATTCTGGTGCACAGATATGACTACTACCTTTGTTGGTATTAAGTGGAAGATTCTGGTGTAGATATATGTACTACCTTTGTTGGTATTAAGTGGAAGATTCTGGTGCACAGATATGACTACTACCTTTGTTGGTATTAAGTGGAAGATTCTGGTGCACAGATATGACTACTACCTTTTGTTGGTATTAAGTGGAAGTCTTTGGTGCAGAGATATGTACTACCTTTGTTGGTATTAAGTGGAAGATTCTGGTGCACAGATATGTACTACCTTTGTTGGTATTAAGTGGAAGATTCTGGTGTAGATATATGTACTACCTTTGTTGGTATTAAGTGGAAGTCTTTGGTGCAGAGATATGTACTACCTTTGTTGGTATTAAGTGGAAGTCTCTGGTGTAGATATATGTACTACCTTTGTTGGTATTAAGTGGAAGTCTTTGGTGCAGAGATATGTACTACCTTTGTTGGTATTAAGTGGAAGATTCTGGTGCACAGATATGACTACTACCTTTGTTGGTATTAAGTGGAAGTCTTTGGTGCAGAGATATGTACTACCTTTGTTGGTATTAAGTGGAAGATTCTGGTGCACAGATATGTACTACCTTTGTTGGTATTAAGTGGAAGATTCTGGTGCACAGATATGACTACTACCTTTGTTGGTATTAAGTGGAAGTCTTTGGTGCAGAGATATGTACTACCTTTGTTGGTATTAAGTGTAAGATTCTGGTGCACAGATATGACTACTACCTTTGTTGGTATTAAGTGGAAGTCTCTGGTGCAGAGATATGTACTACCTTTGTTGGTATTAAGTGGAAGTCTCTGGTGCAGAGATATGTACTACCTTTGTTGGTATTAAGTGGAAGATTCTGGTGCACAGATATGACTACTACCTTTGTTGGTATTAAGTGGAAGTCTTTGGTGCAGAGATATGTACTACCTTTGTTGGTATTAAGTGGAAGATTCTGGTGCACAGATATGACTACTACCTTTGTTGGTATTAAGTGGAAGATTCTGGTGCACAGATATGACTACTACCTTTGTTGGTATTAAGTGGAAGATTCTGGTGCACAGATATTACTACTACCTTTGTTGGTATTAAGTGGAAGTCTCTGGTGCAGAGATATGTACTACCTTTGTTGGTATTAAGTGGAAGATTCTGGTGCACAGATATGACTACTACCTTTGTTGGTATTAAGTGGAAGATTCTGGTGCACAGATATGACTACTACCTTTGTTGGTATTAAGTGGAAGTCTCTGGTGCAGAGATATGTACTACCTTTGTTGGTATTAAGTGGAAGATTCTGGTGCACAGATATGACTACTACCTTTGTTGGTATTAAGTGGCAGTCTTTGGTGCAGAGATATGTACTACCTTTGTTGGTATTAAGTGGAAGATTCTGGTGCACAGATATGTACTACCTTTGTTGGTATTAAGTGGAAGATTCTGGTGCACAGATATGACTACTACCTTTGTTGGTATTAAGTGGAAGTCCTTGGTACAGAGATATGTACTACCTTTGTTAGTATTAAGTGGAAGATTCTGGTGCACAGATATGACTACTACCTTTGTTGGTATTAAGTGGAAGATTCTGGTGCACAGATATGACTACTACCTTTGTTGGTATTAAGTGGAAGATTCTGGTGCACAGATATGACTACTACCTTTTGTTGGTATTAAGTGGAAGTCTTTGGTGCAGAGATATGTACTACCTTTGTTGGTATTAAGTGGAAGATTCTGGTGCACAGATATGACTACTACCTTTGTTGGTATTAAGTGGAAGTCTTTGGTGCAGAGATATGTACTACCTTTGTTGGTATTAAGTGGAAGATTCTGGTGCACAGATATGACTACTACCTTTGTTGGTATTAAGTGGAAGTCTTTGGTGCAGAGATATGTACTACCTTTTTTGGTATTAATTGGAAGTCTTTGGTACAGAGATATGTACTACCTTTGTTAGTATTAAGTGGAAGTCTTTGGTACACAGATATGACTACTACCTTTTTTGGTATTAAGTGGAAGTCTTTGGTACAGAGATATGTACTACCTTTGTTGGTATTAAGTGGAAGTCTTTGGTACACAGATATGACTACTACCTTTTTTGGTATTAAGTGGAAGTCTTTGGTACAGAGATATGTACTACCTTTGTTAGTATTAAGTGGAAGATTCTGGTGCACAGATATGACTACTACCTTTGTTGGTATTAAGTGGAAGATTCTGGTGCACAGATATGACTACTACCTTTGTTGGTATTAAGTGGAAGATTCTGGTGCACAGATATGACTATTACCTTTTGTTGGTATTAAGTGGAAGTCTTTGGTGCAGAGATATGTACTACCTTTGTTGGTATTAAGTGGAAGATTCTGGTGCACAGATATGACTACTACCTTTGTTGGTATTAAGTGGAAGTCTTTGGTGCAGAGATATGTACTACCTTTGTTGGTATTAAGTGGAAGATTCTGGTGCACAGATATGTACTACCTTTGTTGGTATTAAGTGGAAGATTCTGGTGCACAGATATGACTACTACCTTTGTTGGTATTAAGTGGAAGTCTTTGGTGCAGAGATATGTACTACCTTTGTTGGTATTAAGTGGAAGATTCTGGTGCACAGATATGACTACTACCTTTGTTGGTATTAAGTGGAAGTCTCTGGTGCAGAGATATGTACTACCTTTGTTGGTATTAAGTGGAAGTCTCTGGTGCAGAGATATGTACTACCTTTGTTGGTATTAAGTGGAAGATTCTGGTGCACAAATATGACTACTACCTTTGTTGGTATTAAGTGGAAGTCTTTGGTGCAGAGATATGTACTACCTTTGTTGGTATTAAGTGGAAGATTCTGGTGCACAGATATGACTACTACCTTTGTTGGTATTAAGTGGAAGATTCTGGTGCACAGATATGACTACTACCTTTGTTGGTATTAAGTGGAAGATTCTGGTGCACAGATATGACTACTACCTTTGTTGGTATTAAGTGGAAGTCTCTGGTGCAGAGATATGTACTACCTTTGTTGGTATTAAGTGGAAGATTCTGGTGCACAGATATGACTACTACCTTTGTTGGTATTAAGTGGAAGATTCTGGTGCACAGATATGACTACTACCTTTGTTGGTATTAAGTGGAAGTCTCTGGTGCAGAGATATGTACTACCTTTGTTGGTATTAAGTGGAAGATTCTGGTGCACAGATATGACTACTACCTTTGTTGGTATTAAGTGGCAGTCTTTGGTGCAGAGATATGTACTACCTTTGTTGGTATTAAGTGGAAGATTCTGGTGCACTGATATGACTACTACCTTTGTTGGTATTAAGTGGAAGATTCTGGTGCACAGATATGACTACTACCTTTGTTGGTATTAAGTGGAAGTCTTTGGTGCAGAGATATGTACTACCTTTGTTGGTATTAAGTGGAAGATTCTGGTGCAGAGATATGACTACTACCTTTGTTGGTATTAAGTGGAAGATTCTGGTGTAGAGATATGTACTACCTTTGTTGGTATTAAGTGGAAGATTCTGGTGCACAGATATGACTACTACCTTTGTTGGTATTAAGTGGAAGATTCTGGTGCACAGATATGACTACTACCTTTGTTGGTATTAAGTGGAAGATTCTGGTGTAGAGATATGTACTACCTTTGTTGGTATTAAGTGGAAGATTCTGGTGCACAGATATGACTACTACCTTTGTTGGTATTAAGTGGAAGATTCTGGTGCACAGATATGACTACTACGTTTGTTGGTATTAAGTGGAAGATTCTGGTGCACAGATATGACTACTACCTTTGTTGGTATTAAGTGGAAGTCTCTGGTGCAGAGATATGTACTACCTTTGTTGGTATTAAGTGGAAGATTCTGGTGCACAGATATGACTACTACCTTTGTTGGTATTAAGTGGAAGATTCTGGTGCACAGATATGACTACTACCTTTGTTGGTATTAAGTGGAAGTCTCTGGTGCAGAGATATGTACTACCTTTGTTGGTATTAAGTGGAAGATTCTGGTGCACAGATATGACTACTACCTTTGTTGGTATTAAGTGGCAGTCTTTGGTGCAGAGATATGTACTACCTTTGTTGGTATTAAGTGGAAGTCTCTGGTGCACAGATATGACTACTACCTTTGTTGGTATTAAGTGGAAGTCTCTGGTGCTGAGATATGTACTACCTTTGTTGGTATTAAGTGGAAGATTCTGGTGCACAGATATGACTACTACCTTTGTTGGTATTAAGTGGAAGATTCTGGTGTAGATATATGTACTACCTTTGTTGGTATTAAGTGGAAGATTCTGGTGCACAGATATGACTACTACCTTTGTTGGTATTAAGTGGAAGATTCTGGTGCACAGATATGACTACTACCTTTTGTTGGTATTAAGTGGAAGTCTTTGGTGCAGAGATATGTACTACCTTTGTTGGTATTAAGTGGAAGATTCTGGTGCACAGATATGTACTACCTTTGTTGGTATTAAGTGGAAGATTCTGGTGTAGATATATGTACTACCTTTGTTGGTATTAAGTGGAAGTCTTTGGTGCAGAGATATGTACTACCTTTGTTGGTATTAAGTGGAAGTCTCTGGTATAGATATATGTACTACCTTTGTTGGTATTAAGTGGAAGTCTTTGGTGCAGAGATATGTACTACCTTTGTTGGTATTAAGTGGAAGATTCTGGTGCACAGATATGACTACTACCTTTGTTGGTATTAAGTGGAAGTCTTTGGTGCAGAGATATGTACTACCTTTGTTGGTATTAAGTGGAAGATTCTGGTGCACAGATATGTACTACCTTTGTTGGTATTAAGTGGAAGATTCTGGTGCACAGATATGACTACTACCTTTGTTGGTATTAAGTGGAAGTCTTTGGTGCAGAGATATGTACTACCTTTGTTGGTATTAAGTGGAAGATTCTGGTGCACAGATATGACTACTACCTTTGTTGGTATTAAGTGGAAGTCTCTGGTGCAGAGATATGTACTACCTTTGTTGGTATTAAGTGGAAGTCTCTGGTGCAGAGATATGTACTACCTTTGTTGGTATTAAGTGGAAGATTCTGGTGCACAAATATGACTACTACCTTTGTTGGTATTAAGTGGAAGTCTTTGGTGCAGAGATATGTACTACCTTTGTTGGTATTAAGTGGAAGATTCTGGTGCACAGATATGACTACTACCTTTGTTGGTATTAAGTGGAAGATTCTGGTGCACAGATATGACTACTACCTTTGTTGGTATTAAGTGGAAGATTCTGGTGCACAGATATGACTACTACCTTTGTTGGTATTAAGTGGAAGTCTCTGGTGCAGAGATATGTACTACCTTTGTTGGTATTAAGTGGAAGATTCTGGTGCACAGATATGACTACTACCTTTGTTGGTATTAAGTGGAAGATTCTGGTGCACAGATATGACTACTACCTTTTGTTGGTATTAAGTGGAAGTCTTTGGTGCAGAGATATGTACTACCTTTGTTGGTATTAAGTGGAAGATTCTGGTGCACAGATATGACTACTACCTTTGTTGGTATTAAGTGGAAGTCTTTGGTGCAGAGATATGTACTACCTTTGTTGGTATTAAGTGGAAGATTCTGGTGCACAGATATGACTACTACCTTTGTTGGTATTAAGTGGAAGTCTTTGGTGCAGAGATATGTACTACCTTTTTTGGTATTAAGTGGAAGTCTTTGGTACAGAGATATGTACTACCTTTGTTAGTATTAAGTGGAAGTCTTTGGTACACAGATATGACTACTACCTTTTTTGGTATTAAGTGGAAGTCTTTGGTACAGAGATATGTACTACCTTTGTTGGTATTAAGTGGAAGTCTTTGGTACACAGATATGACTACTACCTTTTTTGGTATTAAGTGGAAGTCTTTGGTACAGAGATATGTACTACCTTTGTTAGTATTAAGTGGAAGATTCTGGTGCACAGATATGACTACTACCTTTGTTGGTATTAAGTGGAAGATTCTGGTGCACAGATATGACTACTACCTTTGTTGGTATTAAGTGGAAGATTCTGGTGCACAGATATGACTACTACCTTTTGTTGGTATTAAGTGGAAGTCTTTGGTGCAGAGATATGTACTACCTTTGTTGGTATTAAGTGGAAGATTCTGGTGCACAGATATGACTACTACCTTTGTTGGTATTAAGTGGAAGTCTTTGGTGCAGAGATATGTACTACCTTTGTTGGTATTAAGTGGAAGATTCTGGTGCACAGATATGTACTACCTTTGTTGGTATTAAGTGGAAGATTCTGGTGCACAGATATGACTACTACCTTTGTTGGTATTAAGTGGAAGTCTTTGGTGCAGAGATATGTACTACCTTTGTTGGTATTAAGTGGAAGATTCTGGTGCACAGATATGACTACTACCTTTGTTGGTATTAAGTGGAAGTCTCTGGTGCAGAGATATGTACTACCTTTGTTGGTATTAAGTGGAAGTCTCTGGTGCAGAGATATGTACTACCTTTGTTGGTATTAAGTGGAAGATTCTGGTGCACAAATATGACTACTACCTTTGTTGGTATTAAGTGGAAGTCTTTGGTGCAGAGATATGTACTACCTTTGTTGGTATTAAGTGGAAGATTCTGGTGCACAGATATGACTACTACCTTTGTTGGTATTAAGTGGAAGATTCTGGTGCACAGATATGACTACTACCTTTGTTGGTATTAAGTGGAAGATTCTGGTGCACAGATATGACTACTACCTTTGTTGGTATTAAGTGGAAGTCTCTGGTGCAGAGATATGTACTACCTTTGTTGGTATTAAGTGGAAGATTCTGGTGCACAGATATGACTACTACCTTTGTTGGTATTAAGTGGAAGATTCTGGTGCACAGATATGACTACTACCTTTGTTGGTATTAAGTGGAAGTCTCTGGTGCAGAGATATGTACTACCTTTGTTGGTATTAAGTGGAAGATTCTGGTGCACAGATATGACTACTACCTTTGTTGGTATTAAGTGGCAGTCTTTGGTGCAGAGATATGTACTACCTTTGTTGGTATTAAGTGGAAGATTCTGGTGCACAGATATGACTACTACCTTTGTTGGTATTAAGTGGAAGATTCTGGTGCACAGATATGACTACTACCTTTGTTGGTATTAAGTGGAAGTCTTTGGTGCAGAGATATGTACTACCTTTGTTGGTATTAAGTGGAAGATTCTGGTGCAGAGATATGACTACTACCTTTGTTGGTATTAAGTGGAAGATTCTGGTGTAGAGATATGTACTACCTTTGTTGGTATTAAGTGGAAGATTCTGGTGCACAGATATGACTACTTCCTTTGTTGGTATTAAGTGGAAGATTCTGGTGTAGAGATATGTACTACCTTTGTTGGTATTAAGTGGAAGATTCTGGTGCACAGATATGACTACTACCTTTGTTGGTATTAAGTGGAAGATTCTGGTGCACAGATATGACTACTACGTTTGTTGGTATTAAGTGGAAGATTCTGGTGCACAGATATGACTACTACCTTTGTTGGTATTAAGTGGAAGTCTCTGGTGCAGAGATATGTACTACCTTTGTTGGTATTAAGTGGAAGATTCTGGTGCACAGATATGACTACTACCTTTGTTGGTATTAAGTGGAAGATTCTGGTGCACAGATATGACTACTACCTTTGTTGGTATTAAGTGGAAGTCTCTGGTGCAGAGATATGTACTACCTTTGTTGGTATTAAGTGGAAGATTCTGGTGCACAGATATGACTACTACCTTTGTTGGTATTAAGTGGCAGTCTTTGGTGCAGAGATATGTACTACCTTTGTTGGTATTAAGTGGAAGTCTCTGGTGCACAGATATGACTACTACCTTTGTTGGTATTAAGTGGAAGTCTCTGGTGCTGAGATATGTACTACCTTTGTTGGTATTAAGTGGAAGATTCTGGTGCACAGATATGACTACTACCTTTGTTGGTATTAAGTGGAAGATTCTGGTGTAGATATATGTACTACCTTTGTTGGTATTAAGTGGAAGATTCTGGTGCACAGATATGACTACTACCTTTGTTGGTATTAAGTGGAAGATTCTGGTGCACAGATATGACTACTACCTTTTGTTGGTATTAAGTGGAAGTCTTTGGTGCAGAGATATGTACTACCTTTGTTGGTATTAAGTGGAAGATTCTGGTGCACAGATATGTACTACCTTTGTTGGTATTAAGTGGAAGATTCTGGTGTAGATATATGTACTACCTTTGTTGGTATTAAGTGGAAGTCTTTGGTGCAGAGATATGTACTACCTTTGTTGGTATTAAGTGGAAGTCTCTGGTGTAGATATATGTACTACCTTTGTTGGTATTAAGTGGAAGTCTTTGGTGCAGAGATATGTACTACCTTTGTTGGTATTAAGTGGAAGATTCTGGTGCACAGATATGACTACTACCTTTGTTGGTATTAAGTGGAAGTCTTTGGTGCAGAGATATGTACTACCTTTGTTGGTATTAAGTGGAAGATTCTGGTGCACAGATATGTACTACCTTTGTTGGTATTAAGTGGAAGATTCTGGTGCACAGATATGACTACTACCTTTGTTGGTATTAAGTGGAAGTCTTTGGTGCAGAGATATGTACTACCTTTGTTGGTATTAAGTGTAAGATTCTGGTGCACAGATATGACTACTACCTTTGTTGGTATTAAGTGGAAGTCTCTGGTGCAGAGATATGTACTACCTTTGTTGGTATTAAGTGGAAGTCTCTGGTGCAGAGATATGTACTACCTTTGTTGGTATTAAGTGGAAGATTCTGGTGCACAGATATGACTACTACCTTTGTTGGTATTAAGTGGAAGTCTTTGGTGCAGAGATATGTACTACCTTTGTTGGTATTAAGTGGAAGATTCTGGTGCACAGATATGACTACTACCTTTGTTGGTATTAAGTGGAAGATTCTGGTGCACAGATATGACTACTACCTTTGTTGGTATTAAGTGGAAGATTCTGGTGCACAGATATTACTACTACCTTTGTTGGTATTAAGTGGAAGTCTCTGGTGCAGAGATATGTACTACCTTTGTTGGTATTAAGTGGAAGATTCTGGTGCACAGATATGACTACTACCTTTGTTGGTATTAAGTGGAAGATTCTGGTGCACAGATATGACTACTACCTTTGTTGGTATTAAGTGGAAGTCTCTGGTGCAGAGATATGTACTACCTTTGTTGGTATTAAGTGGAAGATTCTGGTGCACAGATATGACTACTACCTTTGTTGGTATTAAGTGGCAGTCTTTGGTGCAGAGATATGTACTACCTTTGTTGGTATTAAGTGGAAGATTCTGGTGCACAGATATGTACTACCTTTGTTGGTATTAAGTGGAAGATTCTGGTGCACAGATATGACTACTACCTTTGTTGGTATTAAGTGGAAGTCCTTGGTACAGAGATATGTACTACCTTTGTTAGTATTAAGTGGAAGATTCTGGTGCACAGATATGACTACTACCTTTGTTGGTATTAAGTGGAAGATTCTGGTGCACAGATATGACTACTACCTTTGTTGGTATTAAGTGGAAGATTCTGGTGCACAGATATGACTACTACCTTTTGTTGGTATTAAGTGGAAGTCTTTGGTGCAGAGATATGTACTACCTTTGTTGGTATTAAGTGGAAGATTCTGGTGCACAGATATGACTACTACCTTTGTTGGTATTAAGTGGAAGTCTTTGGTGCAGAGATATGTACTACCTTTGTTGGTATTAAGTGGAAGATTCTGGTGCACAGATATGACTACTACCTTTGTTGGTATTAAGTGGAAGTCTTTGGTGCAGAGATATGTACTACCTTTTTTGGTATTAAGTGGAAGTCTTTGGTACAGAGATATGTACTACCTTTGTTAGTATTAAGTGGAAGTCTTTGGTACACAGATATGACTACTACCTTTTTTGGTATTAAGTGGAAGTCTTTGGTACAGAGATATGTACTACCTTTGTTGGTATTAAGTGGAAGTCTTTGGTACACAGATATGACTACTACCTTTTTTGGTATTAAGTGGAAGTCTTTGGTACAGAGATATGTACTACCTTTGTTAGTATTAAGTGGAAGATTCTGGTGCACAGATATGACTACTACCTTTGTTGGTATTAAGTGGAAGATTCTGGTGCACAGGTATGACTACTACCTTTGTTGGTATTAAGTGGAAGATTCTGGTGCACAGATATGACTATTACCTTTTGTTGGTATTAAGTGGAAGTCTTTGGTGCAGAGATATGTACTACCTTTGTTGGTATTAAGTGGAAGATTCTGGTGCACAGATATGACTACTACCTTTGTTGGTATTAAGTGGAAGTCTTTGGTGCAGAGATATGTACTACCTTTGTTGGTATTAAGTGGAAGATTCTGGTGCACAGATATGTACTACCTTTGTTGGTATTAAGTGGAAGATTCTGGTGCACAGATATGACTACTACCTTTGTTGGTATTAAGTGGAAGTCTTTGGTGCAGAGATATGTACTACCTTTGTTGGTATTAAGTGGAAGATTCTGGTGCACAGATATGACTACTACCTTTGTTGGTATTAAGTGGAAGTCTCTGGTGCAGAGATATGTACTACCTTTGTTGGTATTAAGTGGAAGTCTCTGGTGCAGAGATATGTACTACCTTTGTTGGTATTAAGTGGAAGATTCTGGTGCACAAATATGACTACTACCTTTGTTGGTATTAAGTGGAAGTCTTTGGTGCAGAGATATGTACTACCTTTGTTGGTATTAAGTGGAAGATTCTGGTGCACAGATATGACTACTACCTTTGTTGGTATTAAGTGGAAGATTCTGGTGCACAGATATGACTACTACCTTTGTTGGTATTAAGTGGAAGATTCTGGTGCACAGATATGACTACTACCTTTGTTGGTATTAAGTGGAAGTCTCTGGTGCAGAGATATGTACTACCTTTGTTGGTATTAAGTGGAAGATTCTGGTGCACAGATATGACTACTACCTTTGTTGGTATTAAGTGGAAGATTCTGGTGCACAGATATGACTACTACCTTTGTTGGTATTAAGTGGAAGTCTCTGGTGCAGAGATATGTACTACCTTTGTTGGTATTAAGTGGAAGATTCTGGTGCACAGATATGACTACTACCTTTGTTGGTATTAAGTGGCAGTCTTTGGTGCAGAGATATGTACTACCTTTGTTGGTATTAAGTGGAAGATTCTGGTGCACTGATATGACTACTACCTTTGTTGGTATTAAGTGGAAGATTCTGGTGCACAGATATGACTACTACCTTTGTTGGTATTAAGTGGAAGTCTTTGGTGCAGAGATATGTACTACCTTTGTTGGTATTAAGTGGAAGATTCTGGTGCAGAGATATGACTACTACCTTTGTTGGTATTAAGTGGAAGATTCTGGTGTAGAGATATGTACTACCTTTGTTGGTATTAAGTGGAAGATTCTGGTGCACAGATATGACTACTACCTTTGTTGGTATTAAGTGGAAGATTCTGGTGCACAGATATGACTACTACCTTTGTTGGTATTAAGTGGAAGATTCTGGTGTAGAGATATGTACTACCTTTGTTGGTATTAAGTGGAAGATTCTGGTGCACAGATATGACTACTACCTTTGTTGGTATTAAGTGGAAGATTCTGGTGCACAGATATGACTACTACGTTTGTTGGTATTAAGTGGAAGATTCTGGTGCACAGATATGACTACTACCTTTGTTGGTATTAAGTGGAAGTCTCTGGTGCAGAGATATGTACTACTTTTGTTGGTATTAAGTGGAAGATTCTGGTGCACAGATATGACTACTACCTTTGTTGGTATTAAGTGGAAGATTCTGGTGCACAGATATGACTACTACCTTTGTTGGTATTAAGTGGAAGTCTCTGGTGCAGAGATATGTACTACCTTTGTTGGTATTAAGTGGAAGATTCTGGTGCACAGATATGACTACTACCTTTGTTGGTATTAAGTGGCAGTCTTTGGTGCAGAGATATGTACTACCTTTGTTGGTATTAAGTGGAAGTCTCTGGTGCACAGATATGACTACTACCTTTGTTGGTATTAAGTGGAAGTCTCTGGTGCTGAGATATGTACTACCTTTGTTGGTATTAAGTGGAAGATTCTGGTGCACAGATATGACTACTACCTTTGTTGGTATTAAGTGGAAGATTCTGGTGTAGATATATGTACTACCTTTGTTGGTATTAAGTGGAAGATTCTGGTGCACAGATATGACTACTACCTTTGTTGGTATTAAGTGGAAGATTCTGGTGCACAGATATGACTACTACCTTTTGTTGGTATTAAGTGGAAGTCTTTGGTGCAGAGATATGTACTACCTTTGTTGGTATTAAGTGGAAGATTCTGGTGCACAGATATGTACTACCTTTGTTGGTATTAAGTGGAAGATTCTGGTGTAGATATATGTACTACCTTTGTTGGTATTAAGTGGAAGTCTTTGGTGCAGAGATATGTACTACCTTTGTTGGTATTAAGTGGAAGTCTCTGGTATAGATATATGTACTACCTTTGTTGGTATTAAGTGGAAGTCTTTGGTGCAGAGATATGTACTACCTTTGTTGGTATTAAGTGGAAGATTCTGGTGCACAGATATGACTACTACCTTTGTTGGTATTAAGTGGAAGTCTTTGGTGCAGAGATATGTACTACCTTTGTTGGTATTAAGTGGAAGATTCTGGTGCACAGATATGTACTACCTTTGTTGGTATTAAGTGGAAGATTCTGGTGCACAGATATGACTACTACCTTTGTTGGTATTAAGTGGAAGTCTTTGGTGCAGAGATATGTACTACCTTTGTTGGTATTAAGTGGAAGATTCTGGTGCACAGATATGACTACTACCTTTGTTGGTATTAAGTGGAAGTCTCTGGTGCAGAGATATGTACTACCTTTGTTGGTATTAAGTGGAAGTCTCTGGTGCAGAGATATGTACTACCTTTGTTGGTATTAAGTGGAAGATTCTGGTGCACAAATATGACTACTACCTTTGTTGGTATTAAGTGGAAGTCTTTGGTGCAGAGATATGTACTACCTTTGTTGGTATTAAGTGGAAGATTCTGGTGCACAGATATGACTACTACCTTTGTTGGTATTAAGTGGAAGATTCTGGTGCACAGATATGACTACTACCTTTGTTGGTATTAAGTGGAAGATTCTGGTGCACAGATATGACTACTACCTTTGTTGGTATTAAGTGGAAGTCTCTGGTGCAGAGATATGTACTACCTTTGTTGGTATTAAGTGGAAGATTCTGGTGCACAGATATGACTACTACCTTTGTTGGTATTAAGTGGAAGATTCTGGTGCACAGATATGACTACTACCTTTGTTGGTATTAAGTGGAAGTCTCTGGTGCAGAGATATGTACTACCTTTGTTGGTATTAAGTGGAAGATTCTGGTGCACAGATATGACTACTACCTTTGTTGGTATTAAGTGGCAGTCTTTGGTGCAGAGATATGTACTACCTTTGTTGGTATTAAGTGGAAGATTCTGGTGCACAGATATGACTACTACCTTTGTTGGTATTAAGTGGAAGATTCTGGTGCACAGATATGACTACTACCTTTGTTGGTATTAAGTGGAAGTCTTTGGTGCAGAGATATGTACTACCTTTGTTGGTATTAAGTGGAAGATTCTGGTGCAGAGATATGACTACTACCTTTGTTGGTATTAAGTGGAAGATTCTGGTGTAGAGATATGTACTACCTTTGTTGGTATTAAGTGGAAGATTCTGGTGCACAGATATGACTACTACCTTTGTTGGTATTAAGTGGAAGATTCTGGTGCACAGATATGACTACTACCTTTGTTGGTATTAAGTCGAAGATTCTGGTGTAGAGATATGTACTACCTTTGTTGGTATTAAGTGGAAGATTCTGGTGCACAGATATGACTACTACCTTTGTTGGTATTAAGTGGAAGATTCTGGTGCACAGATATGACTACTACGTTTGTTGGTATTAAGTGGAAGATTCTGGTGCACAGATATGACTACTACCTTTGTTGGTATTAAGTGGAAGTCTCTGGTGCAGAGATATGTACTACCTTTGTTGGTATTAAGTGGAAGATTCTGGTGCACAGATATGACTACTACCTTTGTTGGTATTAAGTGGAAGATTCTGGTGCACAGATATGACTACTACCTTTGTTGGTATTAAGTGGAAGTCTCTGGTGCAGAGATATGTACTACCTTTGTTGGTATTAAGTGGAAGATTCTGGTGCACAGATATGACTACTACCTTTGTTGGTATTAAGTGGCAGTCTTTGGTGCAGAGATATGTACTACCTTTGTTGGTATTAAGTGGAAGTCTCTGGTGCACAGATATGACTACTACCTTTGTTGGTATTAAGTGGAAGTCTCTGGTGCTGAGATATGTACTACCTTTGTTGGTATTAAGTGGAAGATTCTGGTGCACAGATATGACTACTACCTTTGTTGGTATTAAGTGGAAGATTCTGGTGTAGATATATGTACTACCTTTGTTGGTATTAAGTGGAAGATTCTGGTGCACAGATATGACTACTACCTTTGTTGGTATTAAGTGGAAGATTCTGGTGCACAGATATGACTACTACCTTTTGTTGGTATTAAGTGGAAGTCTTTGGTGCAGAGATATGTACTACCTTTGTTGGTATTATGTGGAAGATTCTGGTGCACAGATATGTACTACCTTTGTTGGTATTAAGTGGAAGATTCTGGTGTAGATATATGTACTACCTTTGTTGGTATTAAGTGGAAGTCTTTGGTGCAGAGATATGTACTACCTTTGTTGGTATTAAGTGGAAGTCTCTGGTGTAGATATATGTACTACCTTTGTTGGTATTAAGTGGAAGTCTTTGGTGCAGAGATATGTACTACCTTTGTTGGTATTAAGTGGAAGATTCTGGTGCACAGATATGACTACTACCTTTGTTGGTATTAAGTGGAAGTCTTTGGTGCAGAGATATGTACTACCTTTGTTGGTATTAAGTGGAAGATTCTGGTGCACAGATATGTACTACCTTTGTTGGTATTAAGTGGAAGATTCTGGTGCACAGATATGACTACTACCTTTGTTGGTATTAAGTGGAAGTCTTTGGTGCAGAGATATGTACTACCTTTGTTGGTATTAAGTGGAAGATTCTGGTGCACAGATATGACTACTACCTTTGTTGGTATTAAGTGGAAGTCTCTGGTGCAGAGATATGTACTACCTTTGTTGGTATTAAGTGGAAGTCTCTGGTGCAGAGATATGTACTACCTTTGTTGGTATTAAGTGGAAGATTCTGGTGCACAGATATGACTACTACCTTTGTTGGTATTAAGTGGAAGTCTTTGGTGCAGAGATATGTACTACCTTTGTTGGTATTAAGTGGAAGATTCTGGTGCACAGATATGACTACTACCTTTGTTGGTATTAAGTGGAAGATTCTGGTGCACAGATATGACTACTACCTTTGTTGGTATTAAGTGGAAGATTCTGGTGCACAGATATTACTACTACCTTTGTTGGTATTAAGTGGAAGTCTCTGGTGCAGAGATATGTACTACCTTTGTTGGTATTAAGTGGAAGATTCTGGTGCACAGATATGACTACTACCTTTGTTGGTATTAAGTGGAAGATTCTGGTGCACAGATATGACTACTACCTTTGTTGGTATTAAGTGGAAGTCTCTGGTGCAGAGATATGTACTACCTTTGTTGGTATTAAGTGGAAGATTCTGGTGCACAGATATGACTACTACCTTTGTTGGTATTAAGTGGCAGTCTTTGGTGCAGAGATATGTACTACCTTTGTTGGTATTAAGTGGAAGATTCTGGTGCACAGATATGACTACTACCTTTGTTGGTATTAAGTGGAAGATTCTGGTGCACAGATATGACTACTACCTTTGTTGGTATTAAGTGGAAGTCTTTGGTGCAGAGATATGTACTACCTTTGTTGGTATTAAGTGGAAGATTCTGGTGCAGAGATATGACTACTACCTTTGTTGGTATTAAGTGGAAGATTCTGGTGTAGAGATATGTACTACCTTTGTTGGTATTAAGTGGAAGATTCTGGTGCACAGATATGACTACTACCTTTGTTGGTATTAAGTGGAAGATTCTGGTGCACAGATATGACTACTACCTTTGTTGGTATTAAGTGGAAGATTCTGGTGTAGAGATATGTACTACCTTTGTTGGTATTAAGTGGAAGATTCTGGTGCACAGATATGACTACTACCTTTGTTGGTATTAAGTGGAAGATTCTGGTGCACAGATATGACTACTACCTTTGTTGGTATTAAGTGGAAGATTCTGGTGCACAGATATGACTACTACCTTTGTTGGTATTAAGTGGAAGTCTCTGGTGCAGAGATATGTACTACCTTTGTTGGTATTAAGTGGAAGATTCTGGTGCACAGATATGACTACTACCTTTGTTGGTATTAAGTGGAAGATTCTGGTGCACAGATATGACTACTACCTTTGTTGGTATTAAGTGGAAGTCTCTGGTGCAGAGATATGTACTACCTTTTTTGGTATTAAGTGGAAGATTCTGGTGCACAGATATGACTACTACCTTTGTTGGTATTAAGTGGCAGTCTTTGGTGCAGAGATATGTACTACCTTTGTTGGTATTAAGTGGAAGTCTCTGGTGCACAGATATGACTACTACCTTTGTTGGTATTAAGTGGAAGTCTCTGGTGCTGAGATATGTACTACCTTTGTTGGTATTAAGTGGAAGATTCTGGTGCACAGATATGACTACTACCTTTGTTGGTATTAAGTGGAAGGTTCTGGTGTAGAGATATGTACTACATTTGTTGGTATTAAGTGGAAGATTCTGGTGCACAGATATGACTACTACCTTTGTTGGTATTAAGTGGAAGATTCTGGTGCACGGATATGACTACTACCTTTGTTGGTATTAAGTGGAAGGTTCTGGTGTAGAGATATGACTACTACCTTTGTTGGTATTAAGTGGAAGTCTTTGGTGCAGAGATATGTACTACCTTTGTTGGTATTAAGTGGAAGATTCTGGTGCACAGATATGACTACTACCTTTGTTGGTATTAAGTGGAAGATTCTGGTGCACAGATATGACTACTACCTTTTGTTGGTATTAAGTGGAAGTCTTTGGTGCAGAGATATGTACTACCTTTGTTGGTATTAAGTGGAAGATTCTGGTGCACAGATATGACTACTACCTTTGTTGGTATTAAGTGGAAGATTCTGGTGCACAGATATGACTACTACCTTTGTTGGTATTAAGTGGAAGTCTATGGTGCAGAGATATGTACTACCTTTGTTGGTATTAAGTGGAAGTCTATGGTGCACAGATATGTACTACCTTTGTTGGTATTAAGTGGAAGTCTATGGTGCACAGATATGTACTACCTTTGTTGGTATTAAGTGGAAGATTCTGGTGCACAGATATGACTACTACCTTTGTTGGTATTAAGTGGAAGTCTCTGGTGCACAGATATGTACTACCTTTGTTGGTATTAAGTGGAAGTCTTTGGTGCACAGATATGACTACAACCTTTGTTGGTATTAAGTGGAAGTCTTTGGTGCACAGATATGACTACTACATTTGTTGGTATTAAGTTGAAGTCTCTGGTGTAGATATATGTACTACCTTTGTTGGTATTAAGTGGAAGATTCTGGTGCACAGGTATGACTACTACCTTTGTTGGTATTAAGTGGAAGATTCTGGTGCACAGGTATGACTACTACCTTTGTTAGTATTAAGTGGAAGATTCTGGTGCACAGGTATGACTACTACCTTTGTTGATATTAAGTGGAAGTCTCTGGTGTAGAGATATGTACTACTTTTTCAGGTATTTAGTAGCAGTTCCTGACACAGTGAGATGCACAACTTTTGCAGGTAGAAACCAGCAGTCCCTGGTGCAGGATGATATAGTGCCCTTGCTGCAACAATGATTCATTTTGAGAAAATAGACACATGTTACTATTACAGGAACACTCCAGGCACCCTGAATGTTAAACTTTGCACATAAATCTCAACGAGAGAAGTAATGGAAATAAGATAAATTTCACAGGAAACATATAATTCATACTTTGATACTGTGCTTCTCATTATGAGGGATGCAACCTTTAAGATCCATGACAGTAGAAGTTGGTTATATAGTGTTACTTCAGATCTCAAAAAAAAGTCTGTAAAATAATATTATATATATAATCATCATTTAACACTCAAAACAGTTTATTTCATTTTTCTTCAGTTCAAGATTTAGAGGGAGCTCTATTTTGATGAGTATTCTAAGTTGCTTAAGTTTATTTATAACTGATATCTAACCTCAGTCTGCAAGGGTCTGGGTCTCATTTTGGCCAACATGAGTATGTGAGAAAATATGCCAGTAGTGGTTTTTCTAAAGGTTTTCCTGAGTTCTTCCTCCACCAAATATACCAGCTACCATAAATGTCAGTGTTGTACAAATTGATCTCTGATAAGAACCAAATGAAACTGCAAGCTGCATTTTGTCTGATGTGATTCTGACATGATTTTGTCACAATATTAAGACAGATAGTGGGACAAGATCAAGATAAACCAGTAGAATCTAAGGTCAAGGTTAATTCCAAAATCTCAGTAATTAGCTATTCTCAGCAGGTTACCTGCATACAGCATATGCACATTAGTGGGTACATGAAGAGTGTCTGACTGCATGTATTGTACATCAGGCTACTATAAATGTAACACTGCCATATTGGCTCTCAGGCTTCAGGGTTACTCAAAACTAGTGACTCCTACTCAGTAAAATCCATCTTTCAATAACACATTCTTTAGCAAATTTATGAACATTGATGTGAAAAAATAAATTGAAACATATTCTGTGGATTTCGTAAATTAAATATAGTATCTATATGTTGATATGATAAAAAAATGGTGTTTTGTTAAATTGTTTTATGCTTTTAGTTCTCTGCCAACATTATATAGGTCAAGACTTTTATTTTTGTATTCATAATTGATATTTATAATTTGGCTGTTTGTGACTACTATTAGTTTATGAAGGCAATGTATTTAATCATTTTTTTAATAATTGTTTCTTTTTAATTATCCCAGACACAGATGGGATGAATTAGAAGACACATTGATGGTATGAGGATAGCTGTCACACCAGTTGAATGGTTCACATATTTTTATGCTGACAGGATTTCTGTGTCATCAATTATTATAGAAATGAAGTTGATAACTTTAAAATGAATGGTTCTGACCAGTGTATATCAAATTTATTGACATAAATGTATGCAGAAAGCTTGTGTAATTTAGATGAAATATAACATATAGAAATCTTGTGTAATTTAGATCAAATATAACATATAGAAATCTTGTGTAATTTAGATCAAATATAACATATAGAAATCTTGTGTAATTTAGATCAAATATAATATAGAAATCTTGTGTAATTTAGATCAAATATAACAGATATCATGAAAATTATATTTCCAGCAGACTTATACCTCTTGGAACTTTTGTTTATATCATCAAATTTTCAAAATCTGTCTTATATATTTTTCAGGCAATTGGTGGGAATATTGTAACAGCCAGTCCTATATCTGATCTAAACCCTCTCTTCCTGGCAGCTGGTGTCAAACTGGAGGTTGTTTCTACTGGTAAGTTCTCCAGAATAAAAAAGTAGTTCCTTTTTCTTCAAAATGGCAGTAAATACCTGTCAGATTAAAAAATTTAATTTTAAAATTCATCCAGAACTGCCTTGACTTATATACTTATATGAAATGGATATAGTAGCAATTAGACACACAAGGCAACCCATACAATCATATAGATGAAGATATGATTGGTTAATAGATAACATAGAAATAATATGGACTAATACATCTCTATGTGATTCAAGCCAGTGTGTTTGTTTCCATTAATGAACAACAAATCACAGACTTGTATGGGAAAAGGTTTAATAGAAAATAAAGATTAAAAGAGTATACTGCATTCTCTCATTCTCAACTCAACAAGTCTCTATTCATTATTACTAATATTCAACATCTATTCATTATTACTAATATTCAACAAGTCTCTATTCATTATTACTAATATTCAACACAAGTCAAGATAAATATCAATACTTAATCAAATAAAATATGTTATGCTTTTTTTTTTTTGGGGGGGGCTACTCAATGGGTTAGAATCTGAATGGGACATAACAAGACCATGATGATTCCCAATCTCTGCTACGCTGATCTCAGCATTACAGTATTTCTTGGCTGATCCCAGCCTAAGTAGAACTGGTGCTGGGCTGATCCCAGCTTTACAGTGTATTCTGGGCTGATGCCAGCTCAAATAGAATTGGTGCTAGACTGATCCCAGCATTAAAGTGTATTCTGGGCTGATCCTAGCTTATGTAGACTGTGTTAGGCTGATCCCAGCATTTAAATGTATTCTGAGCTGATCCCAGATTAAGTAAGCTATGTGCTAGGCTGATCCCAGAATAAAAGTTTATTCTAGGCTAATCTATTCTTAAGTAAATCTTTGCTAGATTGGTCCCCACATAAGTGTGTACTTTGAGTTATTTCCAGATTAATGAAAGAGAGCCAGGCTGATCCCAGGATAAAGTATTCTGTTTTTCTTATTTTAATGTACTAGAACCGCATTAACCAGGCATAACCTTTATATTATTAGTTAAGTATATGAGAATCTGATTGTGGTAAATTTGCTTATGACATCCGCTTGATAAAGTATTGAAATGAAAGCAACAATAACACATGGGCACACTGCACCATGATGGCATCAATGGCAGAGTCTGGGAGTGGTGGTGGGTCAATAAAATCCAAAAGATAAAGTTGGATGCCGAGACTCCAAATCCATTGTTTGTACCTTCAGAAGTAAGATAAGTGACTGATCATGTTGTATTAGTCTATATGATCATGTAATACAACATACAGACCATCTAATTGGTTGGCTGTTTGAATTCAACTAATAATAATTTCTTGCATGAGTCCCTGTCTACCCCCAGCACCCAGATACAAGTGACATATAAATGAAGCAAAGGATCAGGGATAATGGGTTGTTTGTTTTTCTTGTGTCTGTTTGTTCTGTTACTGTAATCATTGCAGCTCTTTTAGACCCAGTTCTGGTACTGTAATCAATGCAACTCTTTTAGACCTAGTTCTGGTACTTTAATCACTGCAACTATTTTAGACCCAGTTCTGGTATTGTAATTATTGCAACTCTTGTGGACCTAGTTCTGGTACTGTAATCTTTGCAACTCTTTTGGATCCAATTCTTGTACTATAATATTGCAAATATTTTGGACCCAGTTCTGGTACTGTAATATTGTAAATCTTTTGGACCATGTTCTTGTACTGGAATCATTGCATCTCTTTTGGATTCAGTTCTGGTTCTGGAATCATTGCATCTCTTTTAGACCCAGTTCTGGTACTGGAATCATTGCATCTCTTTTGGATTCAGTTCTGGTACTGGAATCATTGCATCTCTTTTGGATTCAGTTCTGGTACTGGAATCATTGCATCTCTTTTGGATTCAGTTCTGGTACTGGAATCATTGCATCTCTTCTGGATTCAGTTCTGGTACTGGAATCATTGCATCTCTTTTGGATTCAGTTCTGGTACTGGAATCAATGCATCTCTTTTGGATTCAGTTCTGGTACTGGAATCATTGCATCTCTTTTGGATTCAGTTCTGGTACTGGAATCATTGCATCTCTTTTGGATTCAGTTCTGGTACTGGAATCATTGCATCTCTTTTGGATTCAGTTCTGGTACTGTAATCATTGCATCTCTTTTGGATTCAGTTCTGGTACTGTAATCATTGCATCTCTTTTGGATTCAGTTCTGTTAATTTAATCATTGCATCTCTTTTGGATTCAGTTCTGGTACTGGAATCATTGCATCTCTTTTAGACCCAGTTCTGGTACTGGAATCATTGCATCTCTTTTGGATTCAGTTCTGGTACTGGAATCATTGCATCTCTTTTGGATTCAGTTCTGGTACTGGAATCATTGCATCTCTTTTGGATTCAGTTCTGGTACTGGAATCATTGCATCTCTTCTGGATTCAGTTCTGGTACTGGAATCATTGCATCTCTTTTGGATTCAGTTCTGGTACTGGAATCAATGCATCTCTTTTGGATTCAGTTCTGGTACTGGAATCATTGCATCTCTTTTGGATTCAGTTCTGGTACTGGAATCATTGCATCTCTTTTGGATTCAGTTCTGGTACTGGAATCATTGCATCTCTTTTGGATTCAGTTCTGGTACTGTAATCATTGCATCTCTTTTGGATTCAGTTCTGGTACTGTAATCATTGCATCTCTTTTGGATTCAGTTCTGTTAATTTAATCATTGCATCTCTTTTGGATTCAGTTCTGGTACTGGAATCATTGCATCTCTTTTGGATTCAGTTCTAGTACTGGAATCATTGCAGCATATCTGGATTCATACTACTTACATTAAAGAATAAGCAATGCACACAGTGTCGATCCTAATTGGCCAACACATAATGTGCTAAGAAATCTGGGTCTGTGGTGTTTGTAGATGGGTAAGTGTTACATGAGGAAGATTATTTATGCAAATTATTTAACTGTTTAGAAATATTTATTTAGTCTCTGGCTTTTATATATATCAGTGTATTCTGTTTCCTGAAGCTATTGAGGTAAATTGATGCTCTGAACTTCATTATTTTTCAGATGGAGGGAAGCGTAAAATAATAATGGATGACAGATTTTTCATTGGATATAGAAGAACCATATTGAATGATGATGAGATTCTATTGTCTATCACAATTCCATTCACAAGAAAGGTACTAGCTAATGTTCACATGCATC
The DNA here is from genome assembly GCA_030141615.1 of Unio pictorum. NCBI lineage: Eukaryota > Metazoa > Mollusca > Bivalvia > Unionida > Unionidae > Unio > Unio pictorum. Next base: position 10,072,842 of record JARLTB010000140.1, on the reverse strand, counting down.
GTACATAAAATCACCTTGATGATGCTCATTCTTATTTTGACACAGAAGCAAAACACACCCGACAGTTAGCAATTAATTTTCTGGAAGATTTCATCAACAGTGAAACCAGTTTGAAAGTGCAAAATTTTTTGCAACTAGCTGCTGGATTTCAGATATTTGGGAATGGGTTGTTTTAATGTTTCGCTCATCATTATATGCAATGAAATGTAGCCTATGAAATCTAGGTTTGATATGATATTGAGCATTATGTTATCAATGCACGCTTAATGAGACTAATTTATGATATATAGTTACTAGAATATGATGATGATGACAATAATAATAATAATAATAATAATAATAATAATAATAATAATAGACTACATAACTCAAAGAGACAAAGTAATGATGAAAGTCAATATAAGATTAAGGACTATAAAAAATAATCTAAACCAAATTGTGTTCTTTGAAATAATGTCAGCAAGAACAAAAATTAATAAATTACGAAGATATTTATTTCTTCCAGCATGAATACTTCTTTGGATACAAACAGGCTTATCGCAGAGAAGATGACATAGCCACTGTTAATGCTGGAATGAGAGTTCTGTTTGAGGAAAACACTAACGTTGTCAAGGAGATGGCCTTGGCTTATGGAGGAATGGCACCCACAACTGTCATGGCCAAACAGTCAATGAGAAGGGCTGTGGGAAGGTCAGTAAGCTAAGCTTTCAAATTCAAAAATTAAGCCTAATTTCAATACAAAATTTCTCTTTTAAAATGTTAATAGACATGTGTAACATTGACTTTATGCAGTAAATGTTTTGATAGAATATACTTAAATTTTTTTGTTTTTCTAATGATTATGTGATGCACCATTTATTACACATCAAGTACCAGAAACAATCATGTGATCATTTTTAAATTGATTTTTATGGTAACTTCTTATATATTACAGTTGACTCCGGTTAACTGCACACCCTCGGGCCCGTCACGAGACTGTGCAGTTAACCGGAGTGTGCAGTTAACCAAAGTATGGTACAGTACAGCTTTAAATCAGCACGGCACGAATATATGTGAAGAATAAATATAAACAATGATTAGAATCCACTCTTTCAACTTTTACTTAAATGTTAAGCTTGTTTTCCTTCCTCTGAACACAACTTCATTGATTCAACCAATGGATCAAGGAATTATAGTGAATTTCAAGAAATTCTATAGATCGCTAGTTATTCAAAAACTGATGTCAGACATTGATGGGTCATCACCCACAGAAAAAGTGTTCATCTCCAATGTCGTCTGCATCCTGTTGTTTTGCCGTGTTGTCGTTTAAATTGAATTACGTTGCGCATTTTCCATCTTTCCAACAATCCATGTCAATCATTTACAAAGTTGCATTTACCGGCTTATTTGTCGGCTTATTTGAAGCACTACAGCAGTGGACTGGCAATAACTGATCATGACTATACATTGTGCACTTAACCGGAGTAAAATTGTAATGAATAATGTGCCAATGGGCAGAAATTTATTGTGCTATTATCTGGAGTGTGCATTTAAGCGAAGTGCAGTTATCTGAAGTTTGTTCCCATTGAAAAGCTTTGGGAAAAAATGGGACCGATGTGACTACGTGCAGCTATCCGGAGTGTGCAGTTAACCGATGTGCAGTTAAGTGGAGTTGACTGTGCTCAAAAGTTCTAAAACTGGCACAAAGTTGACTTGGTCCTACATGAAAATGGTACCTCTTGGACTTTCATTATGGGTGCCACTGGACCATCTTCAAAAACTGGTTATCACTACTACTTCTGAATGGATGGTCATATTGACATTGAATTTTCATCAGTAAGACCTGCTATCATCTCAAGATGGCTGTAAATTAAAATCCACCATTCTGTTGTTCAGCATGGTCAGCATGGCTGCCGTCTTGAAAATATTGATATTGCTTCACGTCCTAAACAGATGTCTGTATTGACATGGGGTTTTACATAAAGTCCTCTTATGATATGTAATTGTGCTAAAAATGGTGCTGATATGATGTCCAATATGGCTGTCATAGCAGCCATTTTGAATGTCTTGTTATGACTATTCCTCCTGAATGGATGGCCTTATTGAAAAAGACTATTCATGAAAAGACCAGTTATGTAACATGCATGGTCTTAATAGGACAGATGGTTACCATGACTGTCATCTTAAAATCTTGGCATTGCTACTCCTTCTACACAGCTGGTCATATCATGAGGTTTTCACTTTTACATCTTATGATAATATTGATTATTCTAAATAATATGGAAATGGCATGACTACCAATATAACTGTAATGTCAACCATCCTGAAAATCTTGTTATCATTAGCTCTTGTGAATCGATGTTGCATTGATAAGGATAATGGGGTCCTAAATGAAAATGGCAGCAGTTATACATCTTATATGGCCACAATGGTAACCATCATGAAAATTTTATCATTACTCTTCCTCAGTGGATGTTCACATCTACATGAGGTGTTCTCTGAAAGAATATCCGATAAAGTTGATTCTAAAACATGACACCTGGTTAACCTCCATCATGGCCTTGATGCTAGCCATTTTGGAAATCCTTCATTGCTAAAATATTATGTACTATTTTTACTTGTTCCCATTTGAAAATGGTGTTAATCAAATCTCAATATAGTTTGATGATGCAATCATTACTGGCTCTCCTTCTAACCACAAATTTGTCTGTATTAAACAGTTGGTCTAAAAGGAATATAGAACTAATGTTACCTACCAATAATTGTAAATTGTTATCCACTCATGTTGGTCATCCATTACATGCTGTCAAGGTTGACCATGTTATGTAGTGAATGTGGTGGTTTGCTATTCTGCTAATGGATTGTACAATACAGAAATTAATTTAAAATGAGCTTTACGAAAGTATTAAAAAATTATTAAGAGTTTTATTGATTAAGCATTTTTACTAACTTGCAATTACAATAATGTTCCAATAATCGAGTATTATAACTTAATTATACAAATATCCAAAGACCTTTCTCACTTTCTCTGGACCAGAGAGAGAGAGAGAGAGAGAGAGAGAGAGAGAGAGAGAGAGAGAGAGAGAGAGAGAGAGAGAGAGAGAGAGTTAATGTCTTAGCATTCATGTAAATGGCATAGTTCTGCCACAGTAGGTTTCTCATCCAGTTTAATCATGAGTGGGAGGTTTTCAATAGCATTGGGGGCATTGTTGGTCACGTGGTTCTCTCTGGAGTACAGTTCTGAATAGTAATCCAACCAAATGCTACATCTGCTTGCCTTTGTCATGGATGATATTGACTGTGGCAGACTTCAGTGGTGCTATCACTTTCTTTGTTGGACCCATTGCTTTCTTTATGCCATCATACATGCCTCTGATGTTTCTGATATCTGCTGCTGACTGGATACTCTGACAGAGCTGAAGCCAGTATTCATTGGCACACTGCCATGCTAACCTCTGCACTTTGCTTCTGGTAGAATGGTATGCCTGTAGAGTTCTCTGGCAGGGAGATAGTTTGTATTCTAGTTGAGCACTGTGATGCTCTTCTATGGCTGGCATGAGTGTTGCAGAGTTAGCCTCAAACCAGTTGTTGTTCTTTGACTGCTTCTTACCAAAGATCCATGTGGCTGTGCTGTACACAGTCTCTCTGATGAGATCATATCTCTCTTTGGCACTGCCATTGGGAGATTCTGAATCAAACATCTTGGAGAGGGCATAAGTGAATTCCTCAACCTTGTCTGGTTATAACGTCTTGCTCACATCAATGCATGGTTTACCCTCCTGTCTAGAGTGGTGTATCTTCTTTGGCTGAAGCTTCATTTTGCAACACACCAGTGAGTGTTCAGTGTCACAGTCAGTGACCATTGTGGTGTGAACACAGAGGGATAAGTCTTCCTTTTCCTTGTTGGCAGGGTTCTATCATCCCCAGCAGAGAGTTCCTGATGGCAAATCCAACACAAAGCTCTCGGTCTTCATCAGCACTCATTCCTTGTCAGAAGAACCTGTAGTTCTCTTCTGAGGGGACCCATAATCTGGTAGCCGTGTCTCATGTAGTGCGGCAATGTTGACCTGGAGTCTTAGAAATTCATCATTGATGACTTTAGTCTTTCAAACATTTTTGATTGCCTGGAGATCTTCTAGAGTCCAGTCAGCATGGTCTGGATATTCCAAGTGCCTAGCTAAAGGATTCGAGGTAAATTGTTGCATCCCGTGTTGTGTTGATGCTGTGAAGCAAAGCTGGAGTGTGCTCTCCAGGGCACAAGCCTGGGCAGGGTGATATGGAGAATCAGTTGTTGCCCATGTAGCTGATTCCCCCTCTTCACGCAGCTGATGGATCCAAGGGAAAGGACAAGCCGATACATCATGGCACCAATGAATTGCCGAGATGACACTGAAAACAATGCTAAGTCACCTTAGTGATTCTGTCTCTGGATTTTCTGTTAGGGTTTACTCCCTTAGACTTTTCCATGAGAGGGTGTAGTTGCAAGGCAGCGAAGGTTTGAAATCAGAGTTTACCTTCTCCTAGATGAGTGACCACCCAAGGTTAATGAGCCAAATCTGCCTGAAGCATCTGATTTTAAGGTGCCAGAAACTTGCATGTCAATTTCCTTCTCCAGTCCATTTAAAAAGGTTCTGCCAGGCTTAGATAATGAAGGTCTGGAGCTGGATTTGGTTGTCAGAGGCTCTATCAGATGCAAGCCATTTGATGTTTTCCAAGGGAAGTGGGTGCTTATGTCCCACATCCACCCTGGCAATAACAACCCATGGAACCAATAAGAATGTCGGGAGAAAAAAATTAATTTAGAAAAAGAACATTATTAATATTTTTATCATTATTTTCATAAGTCACTAATGATTAGTGTGTGATAATTCATCTTTGATCGAGATTCAACTGCAGACATTCACTAGAATGTTTATATATGCATATTATTACACCATGGGCAGATCACAATTTGACATGCCAATAGTATTGGGATATCAAATTACTCTATACTAACACGTTAATGCATTTCTTGCTTGGCCTCTACTTCTCTCTGTTGAGCTCTCACTTCTCCCTGCTCTGTCCAAAACAAGAAATCACTTCTCCCTGAAATTCAAATCTAGCTTGACCCCTGGCCACTGGGTACTTAAGATGTTCAGACTTTTAAAGTCTCAACCAATCTTTGTTTAAATACAAACACAGTTTGCATCCACAGATTTGGTCATCATATGAGGTGACCTGGATACAGAGGTTTATTTACATAAAGAATGCTCTCCAGCAATCAAAATATGTAGCTAGCATGTTATGGAATCCAGATGACAGAGGGGCTTGTTTATGAAAGAAAAAAAGTAAAACTGTCTCTGAGATGATACTATGACTTGACCCACAGCACACCATTATTAATGTACAGAGATATGATGACTCAACAGTTATCAGAAAAGATATTTTGATTCTTGTGTGAACATCACATCTACTTAACTCACTGAAAGCAAGTGAAAAAAAATAGACAAATTAAGATTAGTTTGGTGGCAAATGGACAGTTAAACATCAGCCATTACTTGAAAGACTTGTTCATATCTGGTGTGAAACCAAGCATCACATGTCTATGCTGTTCTAAAGACCTTGAAACTCTCATACACTTAAAAGGGACCTGCAGTTGCTTGGTTACTTGGGCATGAGATTACAACTGTGTGGGATGTGGGAACCATTTTCGCCCATGCAAGCCTTCACTGGCTGGCTGAGTGTGTCCTTAGGAAAGGCACTTAGCTTTCATTTCATGATATAATAAAGAATATATTGAACATGCCATTACAAACCTGCAACAAATAATGTAAAATTGAGATCAAAACTTTGACCACAAGTATTTGGAGGTTCTTCACTGCTTTAACTTATGAGAACATTATGGGATAGAAGTACTGCTAATGAGAAAAAAAGACTTGAATTTTCGCGTTTTTTGCATTTCCAATTTTATCTTGACATTCCATTTTTGCTTCTTGAAACATGTTTTAAGGTTAGAAATACTATTATGATTGATTTTATTTACTACATGACTGTGTTCATATAATTTTCTTTTTTTTCACTCATATACCTACAGGTCATGGGACGATGATTTAGTACAGGACATGTGTCACTGGCTTGCAGATGACCTTCCCCTAGCACCTGGATCACCAGGAGGAATGGTGGAGTATCGCCGAACACTCACTACTAGTTTCTTCTTTAAATTTTACCTCACAATCCAGCTACAGCTCCAAAAAATGGTAGGTAGTTGAAGAATACTGAAAATACATGATTTGTAACATATCTGTTGAAGAATACTGAAAATACATGATCTGTAACATATCTTTTGAAGAATACTGAAAATACATGATCTGTAACATATATGTTGAAGAATACTGAAAATACATGATTTGTAACATATCTGTTGAAGAATACTGAAAATACATGATCTGTAACATATATGTTGAAGAATACTGAAAATACATGATTTGTAACATATATGTTGAAGAATACTGAAAATACATGATCTGTAACATATATGTTGAAGAATACTGAAAATACATGATCTGTAACATATCTATTCTTGCACAGCTACTGGAAAAGAACTGAATTGTGAGGCATTATTTTCTTTTCATAATTGGATTATTAAAGTTGAATTTTAGTAACAGTGATTCTTTTGTTTCAAAACATTCTTGAATAAATGTCTTACAAATAATATGGATCATTAAAATTAAAATTAATGTAATTGTGAAATGGTAAAGTGACAAAATATTATCACTTTTAGATTTGATTAATTTATTGCGACACAAAAATAATTTTCTGCATGTACCACTTTATAAAACATTTTCAGCAAACATCTGCCTTATGAAAAAGTTGCTTCTACCAAGTTACAATTTATTTCCACAAATTCAAGATGTCTACCATTCTATCTTATATTCAATTACTTTAGCACATCAAGTCCAAGAATCATGTACCTTCATCCTACAAGAGTGCCACATCTGTATTTTATCGTGACCCACCCAAGAGTTCCCAGATTTATGAGGAAGTGGCATCAGGACAACCTCCAGAGGACCCAGTTGGTCGAGCCATACCACATGCATCTGCCATTAAACATGTCACAGGGGAGGCCATTTATGTTGATGATATGCCCAGATTCGAGAGTAAGGAATCATTTTACATACAACCTAATCTCCATAATCTGAGTTCCATTTATCCGGTAATTTAATTGTCTTGAGTTGGATCAGTTCATTATTCAAAAATTCAATGTTTAAAAATCAAATTTCAATAACTGATATTTGGCTGGAACTGATGTTGTCTCTTAATGGTAGTGGTTTCATGAAAAAGACTGGATTGTACATTTTATGAACTGTGTACTCTTTTATTGATAAAAGGGAACACAGCCAGAAACTTGTAAATATATGTGCTAATAATTTTATTATCGCTAACTGTCAATATCCAATTAGACATCTATTTATAGCTCCTTTGCAATGTTATGTTTTATAACATCTTAAAATAGAACCTGGGCACTTCAGCTAAAGGCAATCAACACAACTTACATACATGAATGAAAATTAAAAACAAAAAATTAGGGGTTAGAGTATCCACCTCAGAGGCAAGAGGTCATGGGTTTGAAACCTGGCTGAGTCACACCAAAAACTTAAAGGAATGGTACTACCGTAACAGCTGCCTCACTAGGCACTTAGTATTAAGAGGTTAGTGTTTGGACTGGTCAACCTGGTGTCAGGATAATAATTGGGACATCATGCCATATGTCTGCAGCATGATGCCCCAGTACTAGACATCACTATAAACTGCCACTCTGCAGACATCATAGCAATATGACTGAAAAATTGTTAAAGCTACATTAAAAATCCAAATCACATACACAATTTTTTTTATAGATATACATTATATTATTCATCCATTTGTCCATGTGTCTGTTTTTCATCCTACAATCTTCCAGTTCAGTAATGTAAATACGACAGGATATTATAAAGTACTACACAGAAAATGAATGTCATAATCTAGTACAACAATACAAGCCTTTACTTAAATCTTTTGAAATCACAACAGTTCTACTGATTTCATCAAAGTGTGTTTGACATGCTCTAGAAGAAGGAAATCAACTCAACAGTTAATATATATATTTTTGTAAAATGTAAAGTTGCCTAATATTGGTTTATGCTGTTAAATATTAATTTATACTGTTAAATAATAATTTTATACTGTTAAATATTAATATAAAAATTAATATTTAACTATTAATCATTAAATTTATACCATTAAATAATAATTTTATACTGTTAAATATTAATATGAAATTAATATTTAACTATTAATCATTAAATTTATACCATTAAATATTAATTTTATACAGTTAAATATTAATTTAGAAGGTTTGCTTGTGAACCTGAAATTTCAACTGACCAATGCATTCAAGTCCTTGAATTCTTCATAAATAAAATTATTCTCTGCCTTCCTTTTCCCACAAATCTATATTTCTTTATATTCATTTTGATTTGACCTAAACGCAACTTTTGAACTCCCTAAGCATAAATGTTGGTCTATTTTAATTAAGTCTACCTGTTCAACATTCTTGGACTTCAATATTGTTCCTTAAATTATAAAATATTTGTAATTATCACTGACTTGACATATTGATTAGAATTACATGTGTATACATCCTTTAGCTGGGAATAAAATTAAGATTCTTGTTAGTTCATCTGGTTGTAAAGACATTGAGGATATCTTATTACCTAGTGTCCATCTTGTTAGTTCATCTGGCCATAAAGAGAAATCAACTTAAAACATTGTGTCCATCGTGCATCAATTGTGCATCATACATCCATGAACAGTTGCCATTTTAAACATTTTCTCGAAAACCTATGGGCCCATTTTAATTAAACATAGAAGGGAATATCCTAGCATGAAAGGCTTCAAATTTGTACAAATTATTATATTCCACTATTATGCCCATCCACCATTTATGATGTGTTCTAATTTTGCACCCAAAACCTAACCCTAACCCTTAATGGTAGTAGCTTAATCAGACACAGAGCAAATATAATATTATCCGTCAGAAAATGACATTTACTCTTTTAGATATTGTTATCTCTTAATAGTTTTTGCTCACATTTGGTAGTTTCTGTCAGTGCCAGCAGTTAAAAGCTCTTGTAGTAAAATTCCTATACATATACATTAATTACTGATTATTTCAGTAATGGGTGTCAATTTTAAGAATTTGATTACACATACATGTACCTTCAAATAATGATTATTCAAATTCTTTGAATCCACATTCATCCATGTTGGAAGGTCATTTAAGTCATGGAAGTAAATATAGTATTGTCTATACATATACATGTATATGCATGCAAATGCATTTATATGTGTACATTTTTATATAAATAAGTTCCCTTGTATGAGGGTCTTGTGGTAGATTACTTCTTCAGCCAACTAAGTTACCCTCTTTAAATAAAGTAATTTATTATTATTATTATTATTATTATTGTTGTTGTTGTTGTTGTTGTTGCTGCTGCTGTTATTATTATTATTGTTTTTATTATTAGTATTATTATTGTTATTATTATTGTTTTTATTAGTAGTATTATTATTGTTATTGTTATTATTATTACTAGTATTGTTATTATTATTATTGTTATTGCTATTGTTGTTATATTATTATTATTATTGTTGTTGTTGTTGTTGTTGTTGTTGTATGAGGGTCTTATGGTATATTACTCCTTCAGCCAAGTAAGTTACCCTTTTCAAATAAAATAATTTGTTATTATTATTATTATTATTATTATTATTATTATTGTTGTTGTTGTTGTTGTTGTTGTTGTTATGCCCTAATAAATACATACTGCAAAGACCAATGTTAAAGCCCATGGACATTTTCTTAAGTGGTCAACCCAAAGTGTGATTGAGTACAAAATGGATATAATGCCAGGTACTATGATGTCCCAATGAAAGCAGGCATGTTGAAAGTAAATTTATACTACCTTGTGTCTCTAATGTCCCAATGAAAGCAGGCATGTTGAAAATAAATTTGTACTACCTTCTGTCTCTAATGTCCCAATGAAAGCAGGCATGTTGAAAACAAATTTGTACTACCTTGTGTCTCTAATGTCCCAATGAAAGCAGGCATGTTGAAAACAAATTTGTACTACCTTGTGTCTCTAATGTCCCAATGAAAGCAGGCATGTTGAAAATAAATTTGTACTACCTTGTGTCTCTAATGTCCCAATGAAAGCAGGCATGTTGAAAATAAATTTGTACTACCTTGTGTCTCTAATGTCCCAATGAAAGCAGGCATGTTGAAAATAAATTTGTACTACCTTGTGTCTCTAATGTCCCAATGAAAGCAGGCATGTTGAAAATAAATTTGTACTACCTTGTGTCTCTAATGTCCCAATGAAAGCAGGCATGTTGAAAATAAATTTGTACTACCTTGTGTCTCTAATGTCCCAATGAAAGCAGGCATGTTGAAAACAAATTTGTACTACCTTGTGTCTCTAATGTCCCAATGAAAGCAGGCATGTTGAAAATAAATTTGTACTACCTTGTGTCTCTAATGTCCCAATGAAAGCAGGCATGTTGAAAACAAATTTGTACTACCTTGTGTCTCTAATGTCCCAATGAAAGCAGGCATGTTGAAAACAAATTTGTACTACCTTGTGTCTCTAATGTCCCAATGAAAGCAGGCATGTTGAAAATAAATTTGTACTACCTTCTGTCTCTAATGTCCCAATGAAAGCAGGCATATTGAAAATAAATTTGTACTACCTTCTGTCTCTAATGTCCCAATGAAAGCAGGCATGTTGAAAACAAATTTGTACTACCTTGTGTCTCTAATGTCCCAATGAAAGCAGGCATGTTGAAAATAAATTTATACTACCTTGTGTCTCTAATGTCCCAATGAAAGCAGGCATATTGAAAATAAATTTGTACTACCTTGTGTCTCTAATGTCCCAATGAAAGCAGGCATGTTGAAAATAAATTTATACTACCTTGTGTCTCTAATGTCCCAATGAAAGCAGGCATGTTGAAAATAAATTTGTACTACCTTGTGTCTCTAATGTCCCAATGAAAGCAGGCATGTTGAAAATAAATTTGTACTACCTTGTGTCTCTAATGTCCCAATGAAAGCAGGCATGTTGAAAACAAATTTGTACTACCTTGTGTCTCTAATGTCCCAATGAAAGCAGGCATGTTGAAAACAAATTTGTACTACCTTGTGTCTCTAATGTCCCAATGAAAGCAGGCATGTTGAAAATAAATTTGTACTACCTTGTGTCTCTAGACCAGCTTCACTATTTTTCTTACTCAGGTTAATACCTGGCCAACATTGTAAAGACCATAACAATCAAATATTTGTGTCTGAAAGTTTATTGATAACAGTTTGAATACTTTGTTTAAACTATATTAGTATTCAATTTTAGACCAACAATTAACATTTAATTTAAGATGAGTAAATTACCTAATTAATACACTCTAATTACAGGCATGTATATGATGTAGAATGTCCCTTACCGACCACATTGGGAATAATAAACTTAATTTACAACAACTGCATAATAATAATTTTTCCTATTTCTTTCATACCACACAAAACCATGTCACGAAAAGTCTAACCATTTCTCAAGTCAGGCAGGTGATCCCAAGTCATTTGAATGAAGTGGCATTTTGCTTTTGGGTTGTACTGTATTTATTTTTTACAGATGAGCTATACTTGTCATTTGTGTTAATGATGTATTTTATTAATGGTGTCCATAATTAATGTTGTAATTTAATATTTAATAGATGAGCTATACCTGGCATTTGTGTTGAGCACCAAGTCTCATGCTGACATAGTTTCCGTGGACAAAACAGAGGCATTTAAAGTACCAGGGGTTGTGGATTACATCACTGAGAAGGATATCCCAGGGGCAAAAGTCTATAAACTCATGATACATGAGGATGAATATGTCTTTGCTGCTAACAAGGTATCAGACAGGTGGTTCAGTTTTAGCAGCATCTCTCTCTCTTTCTCTCACATCATTTTCAAATAGTTTGACTCAAACATCACCCATAAAGGTACATATTATTTAAACTTCTTGAACCAGTTTTAGTTGGATTAAATGGCCAGACCTTATTCGGTTCAGATATTATGTTATAAATGAGAGCCCATGACTCCTAAAATGAGATGCTAGCCCATTTAGTCCATTGCAGGTTAATTTCATAGTAACAGCTCTTCATTATTTGCAGCTAAACTTATGTAAATTAAATTCTGGTTGCTCCCAAATGAAATTCTATGGAGATAGGTGGAAGGAAGGCACTTAATTTAAATAAATAAGGGTGGAAAAGAGAATCCATATTTTATATTCATCACATAGATTGGAATGTATGTCTGGTGGCATTCTTTGAAACTGCTTTCCACACAAAAGCACATGCACTTTCTGACACAGCCAGTTTGTGCCTGGATTGAATGCAGAACAACACTGACAAATGGGAGACTCAAACCCAAGAACTTCCAGTCTGAATAAAAAGTGGAGAAAATTTTGCTGTTCTACCTTTCATACATTTATATGAAAGGCAGTGCGGCATAATTTGCATAACTTTGAATAATTGCTCCAGTTTATGCTTTTTTGTTTTGGATGTCTGACAATGTTGTGCCATCTGCATAGAGATCTGTAGATGATATTGAGTCCCTTAGTAAAGTGGTAGGTCATTAATAAATAATATAAATAGTAATGTACCTAAAATTGAGCCTTGTGGTACTCCATGTTTAATTGTTCCAAGTTCAGCCAGAACATTATTTGTATAAACATGCTGTGTTCTTTCAGCTATAAGTACTTGACCTCTGTTTGCAATAAACTTTTCCAGTAAAACTTGATCATCTTAATGGAAAACTACCACAAACTGTGTGCATATTTGCAGGCAAGATCTGGTACTGTTTACTTACATTATAGCAATTATCTGATAAACATCATGTAGACCATTTTTTTTAGAAGAAGAGAAACACAAAACTCAAGTAAACATGGTGCTTACTATTCTTACAAATTTTAAAATATAATCTATAATCATGGATATATTGCTCTGAGGTCTTTTAAAGACACAGATCAAATATATGGACAATTTGCTATAAGGTCTTCTAAGACATGAATTTAATATATTGACAATTTGCTATAAGGTCTTCTAAGACATGAATTTAACATACTGACATATTACTATAAGGTCTTCTTAACATGAATTTAATATATTGATGATTTGCTTTAAGGACTTCTAAGACATGAATTTAACATACTGACAATTTTCTATAAGGACTTCTAAGACATGAATTTAACATACTAACATATTGCTATAAGGTCTTCTAAACACAAATTAATATACATGTACATGTATTGATGAGTTGCTTTTTTTCAGGGTACTACTTTCAGTAATTTTATTTTATTTCAAGAAACAAATTTGAAAACCCATCGAGTAATTATAATTAATAATAAATTTGAAAACACATCGAGTAATTATAATTAATAATAAATTTGAAAACACATCGAGTAATTATAATTAATAATAAATTTGAAAACACATCAAGTAATTATAATTAATAATAAATTTGAAAACACATCGAGTAATTATAATTAATAATAAATTTGAAAACCCATCGAGTAATTATAATTAATAATAAATTTGAAAACACATCGAGTAATTATAATTAATAATAAATTTGAAAACACATCGAGTAATTATAATTAATAATAAATTTGAAAACACATCAAGTAATTATAATTAATAATAAATTTGAAAACACATCAAGTAATTATAATTAATAATAAATTTGAAAACACATCGAGTAATTATAATTAATAATAAATCTGAAAACACATCGAGTAATTATAATTAATAATAAATTTGAAAACACATCGAGTAATTATAATTAATAATAAATTTGAAAACACATCGAGTAATTGATCTTTCTGAGAATATAATATGACCCTTCCCTGATCCATAGATTTAAGTAGTGATGAAAATTCAATTGTTCTGTTTTACAAAATGGCTATACCTAATAAAATATAAAATAAATGACTTCATAGCAAAATGAACTTGATACAAAAATTCTAAAATCCTAAAATTCCAGCTTCATTGAATGAAAGGTGATTACAACTATATGCATTGTTTTATATCCAAGCAATAATTGCAGTTTGCATTGTCTGTTTTTACTTTAGACCTGTAAGATAGATTAGGACTTGATAGATTCTGGTGTGTATTTATAATTACAGGTAACTACTCAAGGCCAGGTGATTGGAGCTGTTGTAGCTGATACACAGGCACATGCACAGTTGGCAGCCAAGCTCATTAAGGTTGAATATCGGGAACATCCTGCTGTGATTACAATCAAGGTGAATATCTTTACTTCATGATTTCGACTCATTGGACTTGATGATCAACTTAATAAGTGTGCAAGATAGTTCCAGTGAAATGAGTTTAGGATGGAACCCCTAGACCAACTTAAACACTGAAATCAGCATACCCATAATGAAACAATTCATTGTCCAGTGATGGTCCAAACACCAAATTTAACTGGAGTCAGCCATGGTGCAATAAACAAATACAAAACTCTCCATATGTTAGCATTCTTAAATACGGAATTAAAATATTGATTTTAAAAATTCTTGCTCATTCACACCTAGAAAGCAAATGAGAGACTGTAAAATTTTATATTATTAAGGATAAATTTTTTAAATCAATTTATTTGTAAATGGGGTTTATCTTAATTTTGCGCAATGCACAACATGACATTATAATTTGATGATGTCTACATTTTCTTAGGAGATGAAATAATGTATTCTACTGATGTAAACAAAATTCAGAGGGTTGTAGATTATGCCAAAGCTTTACCCAGAATGATAACCACAGATTCTTGAAACAGATTCAGTCTGAGTAGACTGAAATAGTACCACATTCACTTTCTTTGGAGCTCATCTCTCTTTTCCAGTTGGAATCTGATTTTCTTTCTATTTATTTTTATTTTTATTTTCCTTTACCAACCACCTTCATTAAACAGATAAAGCTAATTGTTCTTTCACATGGCTGGTTTAAAGATGTATTTGAGAAAAACTACATTCCTATAGCTGTTTTATATAAATCTATGTTATTGAAATGTCCACACAGTAATTAAATAGTATGAATGTCAATATACATGTTACTGCCAAGGGCTATAACTCTGTATTATTGTAACATTGTAAAAAGTTTTCCCTAATTACTATTCACAGGATGCCATTAAAGCCAACTCCTACTATTTGACACCCAGGACTATTCACAATGGCAATGTAGACCAGGCATTTGCTCAGTGTGACCACATTCTTGAGGGAGAATCCCATGTCGGTGGACAGGAGCACTTTTATCTTGAGACACAAACCACACTCGCTGTACCAAAAAATGAAGATGGAGAAATGGAGCTGTTTATATCGACTCAGAATCCATCAGAAGCACAAGTGAGAGAAATTAAATTACGAGAATACAATAATCTGATGATAATATCAATAATACAAAATTTAAATAATAATATCCAATATATTATGTAATGAAGATTAATCCAACATATTATGTAATGAAGATTATTACAACATACTATGTAATGAAGATTATTACAACATACTATGTAATGAAGATTAATACAACATATTATGTAATGAAGATTAATACAACATATTATGTAATGAAGATTAATCCAACATATTATGTAATGAAGATTAATACAACATAGTATGTAATGAAGATTAATCCAACATATTATGTAATGAAGATTATTACAACATACTATGTAATGAAGATTAATCCAACATATTATGTAATGAAGATTAATTCAAAATATTATGTAATGAAGATTAATACAACATAGTATGTAATGAAGATTAATACAACATAGTATGTAATGAAGATTAATACAACATACTATGTAATGAAGATTAATCCAACATATTATGTAATGAAGATTAATTCAAAATATTATGTAATGAAGATTAATACAACATAGTATGTAATGAAGATTAATACAACATAGTATGTAATGAATATTAATACAACATATTATGTAATGAAGATTATTACAACATACTATGTAATGAAGATTAATCCAACATATTATGTAATGAAGATTAATTCAAAATATTATGTAATGAAGATTAATACAACATAGTATGTAATGAAGATTAATACAACATAGTATGTAATGAAGATTAATACAACATAGTATGTAATGAAGATTAATACAACATACTATGTAATGAAGATTAATCCAACATATTATGTAATGAAGATTAATTCAAAATATTATGTAATGAAGATTAATACAACATAGTATGTAATGAAGATTAATACAACATAGTATGTAATGAATATTAATACAACATATTATGTAATGAAGATTATTACAACATACTATGTAATGAAGATTAATTCAAAATATTATGTAATGAAGATTAATTCAAAATATTATGTAATGAAGATTAATACAACATAGTATGTAATGAAGATTAATACAACATAGTATGTAATGAAGATTAATACAACATATTATGTAATGAAGATTAATAATAAGAACAATAATGAGGACTTTGTATAGTGCCTAATCTTTTGAAGCTCTAAGTGCTTTATACCATAAATAATGATATGACTACACTACAAAACAACAAATGACAAAAGTAAATGAAACTGGAAAACATGAAAACATGCTGAAAACATATAAGATACAAAACATGATTAGGTCGCTAAGTTTGTCCATGCAGTCGAAACAGGTGAGTCTTAAGAGCACTCGTAAAAGGGACCACTGTGTCTTTGTGTCTAATTTCAATGGGCAATTTGTTCCACGTTGCCGGGCACTGGCGTGCAAATGAACGTTATCCATATGACTTTGTTTTCACCTTGGGAACAACGAGTATACGATTATGTTGAATTGGAGTCTGTCATTGAAACATAGCACAGAGAACAAATTTTGTGTTTGATTCTGTATCAAATTGATAGCCATTGTAGGGTACAGAGCAGTTGTGAGGTGTGCTCTGATCGAGGTACTCTAAAGATGATCCGTGCAGCTGTGTTTTGAACTTTTTGAAGTTTCTGGAGTAAATATTGTGACGAACCAGACAGAATTGAGTTACAATAGTCCAGTCTTGAAAGTACTAATGAACACACAAGTGTTTTAGTGGCATCAACTGAAAGGTATTTACGAATGGAACTGACGCATCTCAATTCAAGATATGCAGCCTTGCATATGTTCATGACATGTTGGTGCAATGTGAGAGTACTGTCTAGATTAACGCCTAGGTTCCGTACTGACTGTGAGAATTTTATGTTGGTGTTGCTGATATTCATTGTCTGAGGTAAAGGATGTAAATGAGAAAGTCTTTGTGTTGTGATCAGAATAGCCTCAGTTTTATCATCATTCATCTGCAGCTTGTTACATGTCATCCATGATTTCACATCAGAAATGCACTTCTCTACTACATGGATGGTAGCATCAACTTCAGTTAGGTGGCTAGACTTGTATATTTGGGTGTCATCAGCACACAATTGGTGCGACACTGGGTGAGGAAAAATTTACATTATATTAAGATTAAGAGATAGTTTATATGGGTAATGTTTTACAATAATACAGAAACCTGCTTTAGTGAAATGGCCAACAACTAAGTGGATGATATATCAGGTCTAATTGGGACTTTTACAAAATAATTTCAGCATTTAGTGGCAGAAGTCCTTGGAGTACCAGCCAACCGAATTCTTGTCAGGGTAAAAAGGTTAGGTAAGTAAGGAGAAATATTATCCAAACTGAACATATTTTGTTATTTACTTTAGCAAACATACATAGAAATGAGGCACGGAAACGTTTGCATCATAACATTAAACAGTCAATTTAGGCAGTGCTAGAAGTAACTTAGGAACCTCCTGGCTGGGCAGTTTTTCCAAGATGAGGGGAATATCCCATTTCTCTTGTTGGTCAATGAAATCTGCAGCATAAGCTAAGTTGTTATTGCTTTTTTTGTTTGAAAATTCTATTTTTCCCTCTTTGCTTCCATTGTAATTTATTTGTGTTAATACTGCATGTAATCAAGTTACTGTCAACTGGCTTAAGCAGTAAAAGACAATTTAGTTGCATAAAACAATTAAATGATTTTGATTGATGAAATCAATTAGTTTATTATGGTTGGATTGTTTAAGAGCTCAGTTGGCATTAAACAATTAACATTACGTTGATTCTCTCTGCAGGGTCAGTTCTGCTTCAGTGCTTAAAGTTGTCAACTTAGATGGTTAGAGTCTTTACTATGTGGAATCAACATTTATTTGTCAGGATTAAAGATGCTAATTGATTATTGTTGGATTATAAAAGAGTTCAGTCAGCATAAAACAATTAACATTACTTTGAGTCTCTCTTCAGACAGGATTAAAGATGCTAATTGATTATGGTTGGATTATGAATGGGCTCGTCAAACAAGACAATTTTAGCTCTTGTGTTAAATGTAACTTGTTGTTGTTGCTGTAGGGTTTAACGCCATTTTTCAGCATACGATAGGCTGTACAAGGCAGCCAGTACTAATGGTGGAGGAAAACCTGGGAAAACCCCTGGAAAGAAATACTGACCCACAAGAAGCTACTGGCACGCTTTCTCACATACACACATTGATCGAATCTGAGACTTGAACCCACGCATAGGTGAGATGGCAGTGATCCGTAAAGGAGAGTGCTTTAGACTACTCTGTCACTCGGCACCCCTAATGTATCTTGAGATGTCTAAGCAAAGGCTGTGTTGTCTCAAAATGCAGCCACAATATTAAAAAAAATTCAATGATGGCTGAAAATGGGAATTTCATACATTAGAACTGAGTTCAGAAGACATGAATATACATTTTGCTCTTCTCTTACAAATGATTTTAAAATCTGTTTCACAGGCAAGAATAACATTACACATCAGGCAGAAACCTTAAAATTATATTAAATGTGACAAAAAATTGGCACTGCTTTCCAGCGTTATAGCCAAACATAGTTACCTGTTTATGGTAGGATATCAACATTCAGATATGGTTAAAATAATGTTTCCTGGTTCAGATATCTCACAAAGTTCTCGTAAAATTTACTTAAACTCCTCACATTGTGACACATTATGTAAGCTGAAGACATGTGCTGCAATGATATATTTTCCATTCCAATTGCAAATCCTACCTCTTTTCATATCAAACCTCCTGACCAAATGTTTGCAAATCTCTTTATTTGTTTGTTTGTTTCTTTTGTAGGGTTTAATGCCATTTTTCAGCACATGATTGGCTATACATGGTGGCCAGTATTAATGGCGGAGGAAGTAATAGCACAACCTATATCAGAGCTTATCTAAGATACGATTATATCCCAATATCTGTCTTGCAATGTTTCTTTAATACACAAAGCTCAATCATTCTAATTCACATTTTTCCCAATATATTTTAAGTCCAGAAGGTTGAATGAACAGGGTTGAACAGAAGAGGTATTTTAATGATTGCATTTTAAGAAAAGATTATGTTGATTTCTTTGTTTTATACTTGCTTTAGTATGTTCTCAAAATGTCACTGTATTTGAAATCTGAGAGAGAGAGAGAGAGAGAGAGAGAGAGAGAGAGAGAGAGAGAGAGAGAGAGAGGGGGGGGGGACTAGCTTGTTAATTCACTCTTATTTGGTTCTTTAGGTGGTGCTTTTGGAGGCAAGGAAACCAGATTTCTGATGGTGACTTTGCCAACAGCTGTTGCTGCTCACAAGTAAGACCTTTCTGGACTTTTGATGAATATCCTAGAAACAAATGACATATATGAAATATATGAATATAAAAATGGGAATACTAATTCTAATTCTTGATGTAATTTTATAGTCAGTCTATCCAAACATGGTAATTAATCATTATATTGTCTTGTCTGCAATCAAAACTAAAACTATAAAAACAGTATTACAATTTTAAATTAATACTATGCTATTAAAATCATTACATATCATTTAATATAAATCAGTGTTATCATGGAAGGTGTAGCGTTTTTTTGTAGCCCACATGTACTAAAACTTTCTGAATATCAATTTGAGTCAAACCAGAATAATGTGGCATTTCTCTATCAAATGTTTTATATGGAAGACAGATGAGTGAATGGTTGATAAAAAAATGCAAGTACATAACAAGTCTACTATTACATGTTTGTTAAACCACAATTTATTTTATAACATGGTGATGTCATGAATCCAAATTTTTAAAATTATAATTTAGTTTTAGATTGCATCACAAAGCACAAAAAAAGTACTGCTGACTAGCATGTCAGCAATACTAATGATATCATTCTGTGGCTTTTTGGATTTTGGCTGCTGATAAAGGACACAACCTTCTATACCACATGACTTTACCTTAAATCACATGTGTAAATTACATGAAAACCTGCAGAGAGCCTTTCATGGTTGTAACATGTGGTAATGTTCAAGCAAAGTTACTGGAGAGATGCTGCAGTCAGACTATAGGGGGAGAAGGGAGCTGTCTTTCATCTAGTAATGATTAGCCAATCATATTCTGTATGTAAGGGAAGTGGGTGTGGTTGTTTGTATGGTACACATGTGAATGTATAAGAGAAAGAGACATACAGACATAATAGAACAAGAAAAACATACAGAGATATACAAGATGGGGACTTAATAGAAGAGATGTAATACCTAATAGATATTATGGAGTGATAGACAGAATACAAAATAGGTTTAATGGAGTGATATATAGAATACCTAATATATATAATGGAGTGAGAGATATAATACCTAATATATATAATGGAGTGAGAGACAGAATAACTAATATATATATTGGAGTGATAGATAGAATACCTACAAGATATAATGGAGTGATAGACAGATGACTTACTAGATATAATGGAGTGAGAGATATAATACCTAATAGACATAATGGTGTGATAGACAGAATACCTACTAGATATAATGGGGTGAGAGATAGACTGCCTAATATCTATCTATCTATCTATCTATCTATCTATCTATCTATCTATCTATCTATCTATCTATCTATCTAATGGTGTGACAGACAGAATACCTACTAGATATAATGGTGTGATAGGCATAATACCTAATAAATATAATGAAGTCATAGATAGAATACCTAATAGATATAATGGAGTGATATAATACATAATATATATATAATGGTATAATGGAGTGATAGACAGAATACCTAATAGATATAATGGAGTGATAGATAGAATCTAATAGATATAATGAAGTGATAGACAGAATACATAATATATGTAATGGGGTGATAGATAGAATACCTAACATATATATATATATTTTATGGAGTGATATATAGAATACCTAATATAATGGAGTGATAGGCAGAATACTTAATAGATATAATGGAATGATACATAATATATATATATATATATATATATATATATATATATATATATATATATATATATATATATATATATATATATATATATATATATATATATATATATATTGGAGTGATAGACAGAATACCTAATAGAATAATGGAATGATAGAATACCTAACAGATATAATGGAATGATAGAATACCTCCTATATATAATGGAGTGATAGACAGAATACCTAACAGATATAATGGAGTGATAGAATACCTCCTAAATATCATGGAGTGATAGATAGAATACCTTACATATATAATGGAGTGATAGAATACATAATAGATATAATGGAGTGATAGATAGAACACCTAATAGATATAATGTATTGATAGATAGAATGCCTAAAATATATAATGGAGTGATAGATAGAATACCTAAAATATAATGGAGTGATAGATAGAATACCTAATAAATATGATGTAGTGGTAGATAGAATACCTAATAGATATAATGGAGACATATATAGATATTAGTATGAGAGTGGACAGCTATATCAAGAAACCATTTAGCTAAACTGTAGTGTAGAACTTGGATAGGTGGACATAGCTTTAGTATATGTATAACTTGATATAAACAGTAGTTTGCCAAAATGACGTAGTGTTATATGTATTATACACCTGAGCTTCCTCCCCTTATCCCAATGCCAGAAGGAAAACCTCTGGTAAGACATGATAGACAACCCATCTAGTTAGATGACAAGACCCAAGAGGCCAGGGAATAATTAATTTCTAATAACTATCTCTTGTATTAAAAGCTGAGATACAACACAGAAAGTAAAATGAAGCTTGACTGAATTATCTAATGGAGTTAAAATTTGTCTATCTGTAAACAAGGTCAATCATAAGCTAGGTCAGCTGGATTTCACTATCTCTGATGCTGTGAATAAATGTGTTTACAAGAATGACCTCATCTTAGAAGACAAGCCTGCCACTATAAAGAATATTAATTTTAAATATGTTAATTAGTGAATGCTCTTTTGATTGAGAATCCTGAAAATTAACACACATAATACAGATATACATAACAAAACACTTAATAAAACAATCTACTATTTGTTGGATATATGGTCTTGTCTCCCTGCTGAAACTAATGAGCTGAACTCATATGACAGCTAGATATAACTGAGACAGGGGAATGTTTGTTAGCAACAGGTTGAATTTCTACTGAAGGAAACCTACCCAAGCATTAGGTCATTTTAGCTGCGAATAATGAAAAAATAACTTTATTTTAAATGTAACCTATGTATTTGTCTCCCAAAAGAATGATAACATTTTAACTGTATCACTGCATGGTGCTACAATGATATTGTGACATAGAACTAAATAGAAAACACACCAGTGAAACTAACTATTATTTGCTCATAAAGTGCAATGACCTCATGTGTATGCTGAATTAACATAGTAATTGCCTTATGTGTTTTCTGAATTAAGAGAGAAATCACCTTATGTGTTTGCTAAATTAACTTAGTATTCACATTATGTGTATGCTGAATTAAGAGAGTAATGACATTATGTGTATGTTGAATTAAGAGAGTAATGACCTTATGTGTATGTTGAATTAAGAGAGTAATGACATTATGTGTATGTTGAATTAAGAGAGTAATGACATTATGTGTATGCTGAATTAAGAGAGTAATGAACTGATGTGTATGTTGAATTAAGAGAGTAATGACCTTGTGTGTATGTTGAATTAAGAGAGTAATGACATTATGTGTATGTTGAATTAATAGAGTAATGACCTTATGTGTATGCTGAATTAAGAGAGTAATGACATTATGTGTATGTTGAATTAAGAGAGTAATGACATTATGTGTATGCTGAATAAACAGAGTAATGACCTGATGTGTATGCTGAATTAAGAGAGTAATGACCTCATGTGTATGTTGAATTAAGAGAGTAATGACCTTATGTGTATGTTGAATTAAGAGAGTAATGACCTGATGTGTATGCTGAATTAAGAGAGTAATGACCTGATGTGTATGTTGAATTAAGAGAGTAATCACCTTATGTGTATGTTGAATTAAGAGAGTAATGACCTTATGTGTTTGCTGAATTAAGAGAGTAATGACATTATGTGTATGCTGAATTAAGAGAGTAATGACCTTATGTGTATGTTGAATTAAGAGAGTAATGACATTATGTGTATGTTGAATTAAGAGAGTAATGACATTATGTGTATGTTGAATTAAGAGAGTAATAACATTATGTGTATGTTGAATTAAGAGAGTAATGACATTATGTGTATGTTGAATTAAGAGAGTAATGACATTATGTGTATGCTGAATTAACAGAGTAATGACCTGATGTGTATGTTGAATTAAGAGAGTAATGACCTTACGTGTATGTTGAATTAAGAGAGTAATGACATTATGTGTATGCTGAATAAACAGAGTAATGACATGATGTGTATGTTGAATTAAGAGAGTAATGACATTATGTGTATGTTAAATTAAGAGAGTAATGACCTTGTGTGTATGCTGAATTAAGAGATTAATGACCTTATGTGTATGTTGAATTAAGAGGGTAATGACCTTATGTGTTTGCTGAATTAAGAGAGTAATGACATTATGTGTATGTTGAATTAGGAGAGTAATGACCTTATGTGTATGTTGAATTAAGAGAGTAATGACATTATGTGTATGCTGAATTAAGAGAGTAATGACCTTATGTGTATGTTGAATTAAGAGAGTAATCACCTTATGTGCATGTTGAATTAAGAGAGTAATGACATTATGTGTATGTTGAATTAAGAGAGTAATGACATTATGTGTATGCTGAATAAACAGAGTAATGACCTGATGTGTATGCTGAATTAAGAGATTAATGACCTGATGTGTATGTTGAATTAAGAGAGTAATTACCTTACGTGTATGTTGAATTAAGAGAGTAATGACCTTATGTGTATGTTGAATTAAGAGAGTAATGACCTGATGTGTATGCTGAATTAAGAGAGTAATGACCTGATGTGTATGCTGAATTAAGAGAGTAATGACATTATGTGTATGTTGAATTAAGAGAGTAATGACCTTATGTGTATGTTGAATTAAGAGAGTAATGACATTATGTGTATGTTGAATAAACAGAGTAATGACATTATGTGTATGTTGAATTAAGAGAGTAATGACCTTATGTGTATGTTGAATTAAGAGAGTAATGACCTTATGTATGTTGAATTAAGAGAGTAATTACCTTACGTGTATGTTGAATTAAGAGAGTAATGACCTTATGTGTATGCTGAATAAACAGAGTAATGACCTGATGTGTATGCTGAATTAAGAGAGTAATGACCTGATGTGTATGTTGAATTAAGAGAGTAATGACCTTATGTGTATGTTAAATTAAGAGAGTAATGACCTTGTGTGTATGCTGAATTAAGAGAGTAATGACCTGATGTGTATGTTGAATTAAGAGAGTAATGACCTTATGTGTATGTTGAATTAAGAGAGTAATGACCTTATGTGTTTGCTGAATTAAGAGAGTAATGACATTATGTGTATGTTGAATTAGGAGAGTAATGACCTTGTGTGTATATTGAATTAAGAGAGTAATGACCTTGTGTGTATACTGAATTAAGAGAGTAATGACCTGATGTGTATGTTGAATTAAGAGAGTAATCACTTTATGTGTATGTTGAATTAAGAGAGTAATGACCTTATGTGTTTGCTGAATTAAGAGAGTAATCACCTTATGTGTATGCTGAATTAAGAGAGTAATGATCTTATGTGTATGTTGAATTAAGAGAGTAATGACATTATGTGTATGTGGAATTAAGAGAGTAATGACATTGTGTGTATACTGAATTAAGAGAGTAATGACCTTATGTGTATGCTGAATTAAGAGAGTAATCACCTTATGTGTATGCTGAATTAAGAGAGTAATGACATTATGTGTATGTTGAATTAAGAGAGTAATGACATTACCGTATGTGTATGTGGAATTAAGAGAGTAATGACCTTATGTGTATGTTGAATTAAGAGAGTAATGACATTATGTGTATGTTGAATTAAGAGAGTAATGACATTATGTGTATGCTGAATTAACAGAGTAATGACCTGATGTGTATGTTGAATTAAGAGAGTAATGACCTTGTGTGTATACTGAATTAAGAAAGTAATGACATTATGTGTATGCTGAATTAAGAGAGTAATCACCTTATGTGTATGTTGAATTAAGAGAGTAATGACCTGATGTGTATGCTGAATTAAGAGAGTGATGACCTTATGTGTATGTTGAATTAAGAGAGTAATGACATTATGTGTATGTTGAATTAAGAGAGTAATGACCTGATGTGTATGTTGAATTAAGAGAGTAATGACATTATGTGTATGTTGAATTAAGAGAGTAATGACATTATGTGTATGCTGAATTAACAGAGTAATGACCTGATGTGTATGTTGAATTAAGACAGTAATGACGTTATGTGTATGTTGAATTAAGAGAGTAATGACATTATGTATATGTTGAATTAAGAGAGTAATGACATTATGTGTATGTTGAATTAACAGAGTAATGACCTGATGTGTATGTTGAATTAAGAGAGTAATGACCTTATGTGTATGTTGAATTAAGAGAGTAATGACCTGATGTGTATGCTGAATTAAGAGAGTAATGACCTGATGTGTATGCTGAATTAAGAGAGTAATGACCTGATGTGTATGTTGAATTAAGAGAGTAATGACCTTGTGTTTATACTGAATTAAGAGAGTAATGAAATTATGTGTATGCTGAATTAACAGAGTAATGACCTGTTGTGTATGTTGAATTAAGAGAGTAATCACCTTATGTGTATGTTGAATTAAGAGAGTAATGATCTTATGTGTTTGCTGAATTAAGAGAGTAATGACATTATGTGTATGTTGAATTAAGAGAGTAATGACATTATGTGTATGTTGAATTAAGAGAGTAATGACATTATGTGTATACTGAATTAACAGAGTAATGACCTGATGTGTATGTTGAATTAAGAGAGTAATGACCTCGTGTGTATACTGAATTAAGAGAGTAATGACATTATGTGTATGCTGAATTAAGAGAGTAATCACCTTATGTGTATGTTGAATTAAGAGAGTAATCACCTTATGTGTATGTTGAATTAAGAGAGTAATGACCTTATGTGTATGTTGAATTAAGAGAGTAATGACATTATGTGTATTTTGAATTAAGAGAGTAATGACCTTATGTGTATGTTGAATTAAGAGAGTAATGACATTATGTGTATTTTGAATTAAGAGAGTAATGACCTGATGTGTATTTTGAATTAAGAGAGTAATGACCTTATGTGTATGTTGAATTAAGAGAGTAATGACCTGATGTGTATGCTGAATTAGGAGAGTAATGGCCTGATGTGTTATGTTGAATTAAGAGAGTAATCACCTTATGTGTATGTTGAATTAAGAGAGTAATGACATTGTGTGTATGTTGAATTAAGAGAGTAATGACATTATGTGTATGCTGAATTAACAGAGTAATGACCTGATGTGTATGTTGAATTAACAGAGTAATGACCTTATGTGTATGTTGAATTAAGAGAGTAATGACATTATGTGTATGTTGAATTAAGAGAGTAATGACATTATGTGTATGCTGAATTAACAGAGTAATGACCTGATGTGTATGTTGAATTAAGAGAGTTTTATCACCTTATGTGTATGTTGAATTAAGAGAGTAATGACATTATGTGTATGCTGAATTAATAGAGTAATGACCTGATGTGTATGCTGAATTAAGAGAGTAATGACCTGATGTGTATGCTGAATTAAGAGAGTAATGACCTTATGTGTATGTTAAATTAAGAGAGTAATGACCTTGTGTGTATGCTGAATTAAGAGAGTAATGACCTGATGTGTATGTTGAATTAAGAGAGTAATGACCTTATGTGTATGTTGAATTAAGAGAGTAATGACCTTATGTGTTTGCTGAATTAAGAGAGTAATGACATTATGTGTATGTTGAATTAGGAGAGTAATGACCTTGTGTGTATATTGAATTAAGAGAGTAATGACCTTGTGTGTATACTGAATTAAGAGAGTAATGACCTGATGTGTATGTTGAATTAAGAGAGTAATCACTTTATGTGTATGTTGAATTAAGAGAGTAATGACCTTATGTGTTTGCTGAATTAAGAGAGTAATCACCTTATGTGTATGCTGAATTAAGAGAGTAATGACATTATGTGTATGTTGAATTAAGAGAGTAATGACATTATGTGTATGTGGAATTAAGAGAGTAATGACATTGTGTGTATACTGAATTAAGAGAGTAATGACCTTATGTGTATGCTGAATTAAGAGAGTAATCACCTTATGTGTATGCTGAATTAAGAGAGTAATGACATTATGTGTATGTTGAATTAAGAGAGTAATGACATTACCGTATGTGTATGTGGAATTAAGAGAGTAATGACCTTATGTGTATGTTGAATTAAGAGAGTAATGACATTATGTGTATGTTGAATTAAGAGAGTAATGACATTATGTGTATGCTGAATTAACAGAGTAATGACCTGATGTGTATGTTGAATTAAGAGAGTAATGACCTTGTGTGTATACTGAATTAAGAAAGTAATGACATTATGTGTATGCTGAATTAAGAGAGTAATCACCTTATGTGTATGTTGAATTAAGAGAGTAATGACCTTATGTGTATGCTGAATTAAGAGAGTGATGACCTTATGTGTATGTTGAATTAAGAGAGTAATAACCTGATGTGTATGTTGAATTAAGAGAGTAATGACATTATGTTTATGTTGAATTAACAGAGTAATGACATTATGTGTATGCTGAATTAACAGAGTAATGACCTGATGTGTATGTTGAATTAAGAGAGTAATGACGTTATGTGTATGTTGAATTAAG
Source organism: Unio pictorum (assembly GCA_030141615.1). NCBI lineage: Eukaryota > Metazoa > Mollusca > Bivalvia > Unionida > Unionidae > Unio > Unio pictorum. Next base: position 10,044,601 of record JARLTB010000140.1, on the reverse strand, counting down.
AGAGTAATGACATTATGTGTATGTTGAATTAAGAGAGTAATGACCTTATGTGTATGTTGAATTAAGAGAGTAATGACCTGATGTGTATGCTGAATTAAGAGAGTAATGACCTGATGTGTATGCTGAATTAAGAGAGTAATGACCTGATGTGTATGTTGAATTAAGAGAGTAATGACCTTGTGTTTATACTGAATTAAGAGAGTAATGACATTATGTGTATGCTGAATTAACAGAGTAATGACCTGATGTGTATGTTGAATTAAGAGAGTAATCACCTTATGTGTATGTTGAATTAAGAGAGTAATGATCTTATGTGTTTGCTGAATTAAGAGAGTAATGACCTTATGTGTATGTTGAATTAAGAGAGTAATGACATTATGTGTATGTTGAATTAAGAGAGTAATGACATTATGTGTATACTGAATTAACAGAGTAATGACCTGATGTGTATGTTGAATTAAGAGAGTAATGACCTCGTGTGTATACTGAATTAAGAGAGTAATGACATTATGTGTATGCTGAATTAAGAGAGTAATCACCTTATGTGTATGTTGAATTAAGAGATTAATGACCTGATGTGTATGTTGAATTAAGAGAGTAATGACCTTATGTGTATGTTGAATTAAGAGAGTAATGACATTATGTGTATTTTGAATTAAGAGAGTAATGACCTTATGTGTATGTTGAATTAAGAGAGTAATGACATTATGTGTATTTTGAATTAAGAGAGTAATGACCTGATGTGTATTTTGAATTAAGAGAGTAATGACCTTATGTGTATGTTGAATTAAGAGAGTAATGACCTGATGTGTATGCTGAATTAGGAGAGTAATGACCTGATGTGTTATGTTGAATTAAGAGAGTAATCACCTTATGTGTATGTTGAATTAAGAGAGTAATGACATTATGTGTATGTTGAATTAAGAGAGTAATGACATTATGTGTATGTTGAATTAAGAGAGTAATGACATTATGTGTATGTTGAATTAAGAGAGTAATGACATTATGTGTATGCTGAATTAACAGAGTAATGACCTGATGTGTATGTTGAATTAACAGAGTAATGACCTTATGTGTATGTTGAATTAAGAGAGTAATGACATTATGTGTATGTTGAATTAAGAGAGTAATGACATTATGTGTATGCTGAATTAACAGAGTAATGACCTGATGTGTATGTTGAATTAAGAGAGTTTTATCACCTTATGTGTATGTTGAATTAAGAGAGTAATGACATTATGTGTATGCTGAATTAATAGAGTAATGACCTGATGTGTATGCTGAATTAAGAGAGTAATGACCTGATGTGTATGCTGAATTAAGAGAGTAATGACCTGATGTGTATGTTGAATTAAGAGAGTAATGACCTTGTGTGTGTACTGAATTAAGAGAGTAATGACATCATGTGTATACTGAATTAAGAGAGTAATGACCTGATGTGTATGTTGAATTTAGAGAGTAATCACCTTATGTGTATGTTGAATTAAGAGAGTATTGACCTTATGTGTTTGCTGAATTAAGAGAGTAATGACATTATGTGTATGTTGAATTAGGAGAGTAATGACCTTGTGTGTATACTGAATTAAGAGAGTAATGACCTGATGTGTATGTTGAATTAAGAGAGTAATGACCTTATGTGTATGTTGAATTAAGAGAGTAATGACCTGATGTGTTTGCTGAATTAAGAGAGTAATGACATTATGTTGAATTAAGAGTAATGACCATGTGTGTATACTGAATTAAGAGAGTAATGACCTTGTGTGTATGCTGAATTAAGAGAGTAATCACCTTATGTGTATGTTGAATTAAGAGAGTAATGACATTATGTGTATGCTGAATTAAGAGAGTAATGACATTATGTGTATGTTGAATTAAGAGAGTAATGACCTTATGTGTATGTTGAATTAAGAGAATAATGACATTATGTGTATGTTGAATTAAGAGAGTAATGACATTCTGTGTATGTTGAATTAAGAGAGTTTTATCACCTTATGTGTATGTTGAATTAAGAGAGTAATGACCTTATGTGTATGTTGAATTAAGAGAGTAATGACATTCTGTGTATGTTGAATTAAGAGAGTAATGACATTATGTGTATGCTGAATTAAGAGAGTAATCACCTTATGTGTATGTTGAATTAAGAGAGTAATGACCTTATGTGTATGCTGAATTAAGAGAGGAATGACCTTATGTATATGTTGAATTAAGAGAGTAATGACCTTATGTGTATGTTGAATTAAGAGAGTAATGACATTCTGTGTATGCTGAATTAAGAGAGGAATGACCTTATGTATATGTTGAATTAAGAGAGTAATGACCTTATGTGTATGTTGAATTAAGAGAGTAATGACATTCTGTGTATGTTGAATTAAGAGAGGAATGACCTTATGTATATGTTGAATTAAGAGAGTAATGACCTTATGTATATGTTGAATTAAGAGAGGAATGACCTTATGTATATGTTGAATTAAGAGAGTAATCACCTTATGTGTATGTTGAATTAAGAGAGTAATGACCTTATGTGTATGCTGAATTAAGAGAGGAATGACCTTATGTATATGTTGAATTAAGAGAGTAATGACCTTATGTGTATGTTGAATTAAGAGAGTAATGACATTCTGTGTATGTTGAATTAAGAGAGTAATGACCTTATGTGTATGCTGAATTAAGAGAGGAATGACCTTATGTATATGTTGAATTAAGAGAGTAATGACCTTATGTGTATGTTGAATTAAGAGAGTAATGACATTATGTGTATGTTGAATTAAGAGAGTAATGACATTATGTGTATGTTGAATTAAGAGAGTAATGACCTTATGTATATGTTGAATTAAGAGAGTAATGACATTATGTGTATGTTGAATTAAGAGAGTAATGACCTTATGTGTATGCTGAATTAAGAGAGGAATGACCTTATGTGTATGTTGAATTAAGAGAGTAATGACCTTATGTGTATGTTGAATTAAGAGAGTAATGACCTTATGTGTATGTTGAATTAAGAGAGTAATGACATTATGTGTATGCTGAATTAAGAGAGGAATGACCTTATGTATATGTTGAATTAAGAGAGTAATGACATTATGTGTATGTTGAATTAAGAGAGTAATGACATTCTGTGTATGTTGAATTAAGAGAGTAATGACCTTATGTGTATGTTGAATTAAGAGAGTAATGACATTATGTGTATGTTGAATTAAGAGAGGAATGACCTTATGTATATGTTGAATTAAGAGAGTAATGACATTATGTGTATGTTGAATTAAGAGAGTAATGACATTCTGTGTATGTTGAATTAAGAGAGTAATGACCTTATGTGTATGTTGAATTAAGAGAGTAATGACATTATGTGTATGTTGAATTAAGAGAGGAATGACCTTATGTATATGTTGAATTAAGAGAGTAATGACATTATGTGTATGTTGAATTAAGAGAGTAATGACATTATGTGTATGTTGAATTAAGAGAGTAATGACATTCTGTGTATGTTGAATTAAGAGAGTAATGACTTTATGTGTATGTTGAATTAAGAGAGTAATGACATTCTGTGTATGTTGAATTAAGAGAGTAATGACCTTATGTGTATGCTGAATTAAGAGAGTAATGACATTATGTGTATGTTGAATTAAGAGAGTAATGACCTTATGTGTATGCTGAATTAAGAGAGTAATGACCTTATGTGTATGTTGAATTAAGAGAGTAATGACATTATGTGTATGCTGAATTAAGAGAGTAATGACATTATGTGTATGTTGAATTAAGAGAGTAATGACCTTATGTGTATGCTGAATTAAGAGAGTAATGACCTTATGTGTATGTTGAATTAAGAGAGTAATGACATTATGTGTATGCTGAATTAAGAGAGTAATGACCTTATGTGTATGTTGAATTAAGAGAGTAATGACATTATGTGTATGTTGAATTAAGAGAGGAATGACATTCTGTGTATGTTGAATTAAGAGAGTAATGACATTATGTGTATGTTGAATTAAGAGAGTAATGACATTATGTGTATGTTGAATTAAGAGAGTAATGACATTATGTGTATGTTGAATTAAGAGAGTAATGAGATTCTGTGTATGTTGAATTAAGAGAGTAATGACCTTATGTGTATGCTGAATTAAGAGAGTAATGACATTATGTGTATGTTGAATTAAGAGAGTAATGACCTTATGTGTATGCTGAATTAAGAGAGTAATGACCTTATGTGTATGTTGAATTAAGAGAGTAATGACATTATGTGTATGCTGAATTAAGAGAGTAATGACATTATGTGTATGTTGAATTAAGAGAGTAATGACCTTATGTGTATGCTGAATTAAGAGAGTAATGACCTTATGTGTATGTTGAATTAAGAGAGTAATGACATTATGTGTATGCTGAATTAAGAGAGTAATGACCTTATGTGTATGTTGAATTAAGAGAGTAATGACATTATGTGTTTGCTGAATTAAGAGAGTAATGACATTCTGTGTATGTTGAATTAAGAGAGTAATGACATTATGTGTATGTTGAATTAAGAGAGTAATGACCTTATGTGTATGTTGAATTAAGAGAGTAATGACATTATGTGTATGTTGAATTAAGAGAGTAATGACATTCTGTGTATACTGAATTAAGAGAGTAATGACATTATGTGTATACTGAATTAAGAGAGTAATGACATTATGTGTATACTGAATTAAGAGAGTAATGACATTATGTGTATGTTGAATTAAGAGAGTAATGACATTATGTGTATTTTGAATTAAGAGAGTAATGACATTATGTGTATACTGAATTAAGAGAGTAATGACATTATGTGTATGCTGAATTAAGAGAGTAATCACCTTATGTGTATGTTGAATTAAGAGAGTAATGACATTATGTGTATGCTGAATTAAGAGAGTAATGACCTTATGTGTATGTTGAATTAAGAGAGTAATGACATTATGTGTATGCTGAATTAAGAGAGTAATGACCTTATGTGTATGTTGAATTAAGAGAGTAATGACATTATGTGTATGTTGAATTAAGAGAGGAATGACATTCTGTGTATGTTGAATTAAGAGAGTAATGACATTATGTGTATGTTGAATTAAGAGAGTAATGACATTATGTGTATGTTGAATTAAGAGAGTAATGACATTATGTGTATGTTGAATTAAGAGAGTAATGAGATTCTGTGTATGTTGAATTAAGAGAGTAATGACCTTATGTGTATGCTGAATTAAGAGAGTAATGACATTATGTGTATGTTGAATTAAGAGAGTAATGACCTTATGTGTATGCTGAATTAAGAGAGTAATGACCTTATGTGTATGTTGAATTAAGAGAGTAATGACATTATGTGTATGCTGAATTAAGAGAGTAATGACATTATGTGTATGTTGAATTAAGAGAGTAATGACCTTATGTGTATGCTGAATTAAGAGAGTAATGACCTTATGTGTATGTTGAATTAAGAGAGTAATGACATTATGTGTATGCTGAATTAAGAGAGTAATGACCTTATGTGTATGTTGAATTAAGAGAGTAATGACATTATGTGTTTGCTGAATTAAGAGAGTAATGACATTCTGTGTATGTTGAATTAAGAGAGTAATGACATTATGTGTATGTTGAATTAAGAGAGTAATGACCTTATGTGTATGTTGAATTAAGAGAGTAATGACATTATGTGTATGTTGAATTAAGAGAGTAATGACATTCTGTGTATACTGAATTAAGAGAGTAATGACATTATGTGTATACTGAATTAAGAGAGTAATGACATTATGTGTATACTGAATTAAGAGAGTAATGACATTATGTGTATGTTGAATTAAGAGAGTAATGACCTGATGTGTATGTTGAATTAAGAGAGTAATGACATTATGTGTATTTTGAATTAAGAGAGTAATGACATTATGTGTATACTGAATTAAGAGAGTAATGACATTATGTGTATGTTGAATTAAGAGAGTAATGACCTTATGTGTATGTTGAATTAAGAGAGTAATGACATTATGTGTATGTTGAATTAAGAGAGTAATGACATTATGTGTATGCTGAATTAAGAGAGTAATGACATTCTGTGTATGTTGAATTAAGAGAGTAATGACATGTCTGTGCTGAATAAATAGAGAAAAAACAAGTGAACTTGTAGTTATTGATATGCAGGAACCATAAGCAAATTTCAGAAAAAAATCTATTTCACATAACTATGTCTACTGAAAGTTTCAATCAATCAGTGTTCTTGCTGTTTACTGATGTACCACAATGGCAATCAATATTAATTAATTGCTCTGGATTGCTAACCAAAGAATAATAGTTTCCTTTAATTAATTTCATATCTACTGTTGTTCAAATTTGTTTCTTCATTTTACTATATATAATGTATTTAATATACAATAAAAATGTGTTAAATTAATAGCTACTCCAGTCATGACAAAACACAGCTGCTCAGATCATCCTTTAGAGTACCATAATCAGGCCACACCTCCTCGCTGCTCTGTACCCTACACTGGCAATCCACTTGATCCAGAATCAAACACAAAATTTATTCTGTGCTATGTTTCACTGACAGACTCCAGTCCAACATACCGGTACCTATTTGAGATACCTAATGTGTACACACACACAAGATACTTATGCTCCTCTTCTGATAATCATTTCTCATTAATCCCACTATGAAAACAAAGTCATTTGAACAATGTTCTTATGCATACCAGGGCCCAGCAACATGGAATTAATTGCCCATCGAATGTAGACACAAAGACACGGTGATGCCTTTCAAGAGTGCTCTTAAAACTCACCTATTTCAACTCCAAGAACAAACTTAAGAACCTAATGTTTCTTACCTTAAATAATTTCAGCATGTTTTTATGTTTTCAAATTTTATAGAGTTTTTTTTTTTAGCCATATCATTATATATGTTGTGAAGTGCTTAGAGCTTCTAAAGATTAGGCACTATACAAAGTACTCATTATTATTATTATTATTATTATTATTATTATTATTATTATTATTATTATTATTATTATTTTGTCTTTGGTAAAACAGTTTTCTTTTAGAACCAGTCGTGTATATTGCAATGTCAAGTTATGATCCTTGACTGTTATGTTATAATGAGATCTATCATTGTGTATGATGCTTTAAGACTTGGCAACAGAAAATTTACTGGAGTAAGGTAGTTAGTGGCAAAGTTTTATTGAATTTGAAAAAAAAGAAAAACATTCAGTTTGTTGATAATTGAGCTTCTGTGAATTTATTAATTTGTGTGCATATCAGCATTAGCGATTTTACAAAAATGACATTTTTCAATAGTTAAATTATGGATTCTGGAAGAATTTTTATATTTCAACAGACTATTTGTTTCCTACTCTTGTCTGGTTTGTAGCATAGTCCAACAGTGTGCATCAAACTTGATAACCATGAAGAAAGTGGTTTGTAACATATTAGCTGTATTTTTATATTCAGGTTGCGGCGTCCTGTCCGAGTCAGTTTGGACAGAGATCAGGACATGTTGATGACTGGGACTCGTCATCCATTCCTTGGAAGATATAAGGTAAATTAATTGAATTACAGCAAAGCTCTAATTAGTCCAACTTAATTATCCAGGACTCTGTATTTTAGTCTAATTTGTAGCTTATGCCAGCTGCAAAAAAAAAATTAAATTTCAAACTTTCTACAATGCTTTTGATGTAAGATATTGTGACAAACTGGAAAAATTGTAGAGTTAGATGTGGTTGTGCATCAGATCATGTTAGATTTAAGTAAGTATAGTTTACAGTGTGATATGGTGATACGTTATGTCATGGAGATCAGGGTGTACACAGTTTCAGTTAGAGGTGTTGCTTGCAGTGTATGGGTAAATTCTGTAACTCCAGATCCTAAGAACCATTATCAAAGCCAATTGATTTGTTAAAGCTTCTGCAGTACTGTGACTTCACTACCAATCTTAATGAATTTTGTGATGGCTACAAACCAGTGTTTCAAAATGTAAAGGCAAAATTAATATTTGGCAATAGATTTAAAGATAAAATGAATGCTGGGAAATTGATTTTAAGACACAATGAATATCAGGCAATAAATTGAAAGACACAATGATGGCTGGGCAATAGATATAGAGACATAATGAATGCTTGACAATATATTTAAAAACACAATGAATGTTGGGCAATATATTTAAAGGCACAATGAATATCAGGGAATAAATTTAAAGGCACAATGAATGTTGGGCAATAGATTTAAAGACACAATGAATGTTGGGCAATAGATTTAAAGACAATGAATGTTGGGCAATATATTTAAAGGCACAATGAATATCAGGCAATAAATTTAAAGGCACAATGAATATCAGGCAATAAATTTAAAGACACAATGAATGCTGGGCAATAGATTTAAAGACACAATGAATGTTGGGCAATACACAATGGTGTAAAAGCCCCTTCCTCAGTCCTATTAGGAGATCTATATGAGATGAGTATCTACTGCCTCATCCTTCTTTACTGAAATATAAATGCATTGATATTTTGAAATTTGTGCATGATATATTCCATTTTTTTCTTAAAAATATATTTTGTATTATTATCATTATTGCTATTGTTATAATCATTATTGTGCACCTCAGTTATGATGTACTGTATGCTAGTTTGGTATCTGTTTTGGGTTCATCACCAGTACCATAAATAGAATTCTTCTTCTTCTTCTTCTTCTTCTTCTTCTTCTTCTTCTTCTTCTTCTTCTTATTATTATTATTATTGTTGTTATTGTTGTTGTTGTTATTATTATTATTCTTCTTCTTCTTCTTCTTCTTCTTCTTCTTCTTCTTATTATTATTATTATTATTATTATTATTATTATTATTAATCATTTTTCTAACTTCAATTTCAAATGCTAACAATATTATCATTTTTCGAACAACCACAGACATTGGTACTAAAAAAATTACCAGTTAACACCCCTTGCCAACATAATACAGTGTGACCCTGCTATAACCCGCCCCGCTATAACCCGAATTCGGATATAACCCGGTCGTGGCATGGCTCCCGAAATTTCGGGTAATTTATTACAGGTATTTTTCTCAAAGACCAAAAAAAAAAAAAATTAAGTATGAAAAAAAAAAATTAAGAGTTTAATTATCATTCTCATATTCGTCTAAACAGTGCGAAAAAGAACGTGTATCAAATTTCTTCTAGTTTTGTGCCAAAATAAACATCGGAAATACGAACCAATTGCTGGGCCTACTGAGAACTTTGATCTTTGTTTATTGTTGAAAAATTACAGCTCATAAGTGTCAATATTATAATTACTGATTCCTGAGTAATGAAGCCATCGTGTCTACTTTGCGTTTGTCTTGAATGCATTCCGAATACAATCGTTGCTCAAAATAATCTCCGATATATGTTCTCTTAATTTCATACACAACTAAGCAACAGCCAATGCGGCGGTTGATAAAAGATTCTCACCAGAATGTATAAATCAATTAATTTAAGTACATTGTTTATCATCAAAGTGAACTGCCGAGCTAAACAGTGACATAATTCAGTGGTTAAGCCAGTTCTGCCTGCTGTATTTATTAGAGTACATCAAAAGAACATGACGCAATAACTGGGCGGCAAGTTCAAAGGACTTTGACTAGCAGCTTGGGTGGGAAAATGTGCTGAAATTTACAATGACTGAATTCAGAGACAGAGAGATCCTGAGATGTACATGTAGTTATTATAAGAATACACTGTAGCTTCCATTATTTAATCTATGGACATGTACTATTTCATCATTCATTACGTACACCCGTTACGTAATTTTTGTTTTTTTTTCTTTTCATTGAATTCAGTCACATAATGATCAGTGACAAAGTTATTGAATATTTTACATCCGTGTGTGGATATTTTCGATGGAAATATTTGTATTATGGATTCAATGTATGTTACAAAATTCGCTGGTGAGTACACGGTGTTGATACTCTTTTCATGCAATAGATTATACATGTATACATAAATTAGACACGTGTATGTATCAATGCATGGTTCTCTGAATAAAGTAATATATTATGTCTGCAATTTCTGTTACCACAAATGTTTTTCTCATTTAATATATATATTGATCAAAAATGGTAATTGTGCCATGCATTTTCGCACCCGTCTTTATGTAACCAACCAACCCCCCCCCCAATTAAATCCAAAAATGTGTTGGTATTGTACATGGTTGCTTATAACACGGTTCGGTTCATAGCCCGGTCGGATTCTATGGCTCCCAACTACCGTGTTATAGCGGGGTCCCACTGTAAAAGTATAAATTGCCTATGCAACATGTGTTATCATGTTAATTGCCCATGCAGACTTATATAAACATGTAAATTGTTCATGAAACATATCAATTTAGATTGCCCATGCAGACTTGTATAAACATGTAAATTGTCCATGAAACATATCAATTTAGATTGCCCATGCAGACTTGTATAAACATGTAAATTATCCATGAAACATATATAAACATTAGGATTGTCCATGCAGACATGTATAAACATGTTAATTGCCCATATAGATATTTAGGCATCTTTATGTTTGCAGAAATCATATTAGGTTATGTAATAGTCTCAAGGAATTGTGTTTCATGCTAATCTATCAAAACATTTCTAGACAATGTTGGCTAGTCAAGATAGAACTTCATGTTTTTATCAGGAAAAGCCTATACAAAACAATATTCTCTTGGTAATGCAGTCAGCATGAGACAAATATACACTCTTGGTAATGCAGTCAGCATGAGACAAATATACACTCTTGGTAATGATGTCAGCATGAGACAAATATACTCTTGGTAATGCTGTCAGATGAGACAAATTATACACTCTTGGTAATGCTATTATCATATGACAAATAATATATGGAATGCAGTCAGCATGAGACTAGTAATACACTCTTTGGAATGCTGCCAGCATGAGACAAAAAATACACTCTTTGGAATGCTGTCAGCATGAGACAAATAATACACTCTTGGTAATGCTATCATCATGAGACAAATAATACACACTTTGTAATGCTTTCATCATGAATCAAATACACTCTTTAGAATGCAGTCAGCATGAGACAAATAATACACTCTTGGTAATGCTGTCAGCATGAGACAAATAATACACTCTTTGGAATGCTGTCAGCATGAGACAAATAATACACTCTTGTTAATGCTGTCAGCTTTATAACCAATTTTTTTTTCTAATCATTCCCTACTGTGAATTTGATTGGCCAGTGTAATTACACTGCACTGATATTTCATAGATGTAACTGTGAGTGGCAAAACGTGATTTAAACTGAATCTCTGATGCATTTATTGGTATATTGGTATATACCTTAAACTAAACCACATGACTACCTGTGACAAAATGACAATCATAGATGAAGTACCTATTAATTATGGTGTTGTTATTGAAGTAAAATCTTCATCAGTACATTGTTCTGATGATATGCAAAATTTTGTCAGTAAGCATGATTTTCATTTTGATTGATCTATGCAAGCAGTCACATGATATCATGTGCAGTTATTTAGTGGAAACATTAACTAAACGGGAGACAAAAGAAAAGAAACCAAGCATGCTATGTGTTACCAGTAGGATGGACATTCATGAATTAATCAATTGGAAACTATCCAGTAATATGGACACCCATGAATTAATCAATTGGAAACTAACCAGTAATATGGACACTCATGCATTAATCAATTGGAAACTAACCAATATAATGGTCACTCATGCATTAATCAATTGGTAACTAACCAGTAATATGGACACCCATACCTTAATCAATTGGAAATTAACCAGTAATATGGACACTCATGAATTAATCAATTGGAAATTAACCAGTAATATCGACACTCATGAATTAATCAATTGGAAACTAACCAGTAATATCGACACTCATGAATTAATCAATTGGAAACTAACCAGTAATATGGATGCCCATGCATTAATCAATTGGAAACTAACCAGTAATATCGACACTCATGAATTAATCAATTGGAAACTAACCAGTAATATGGACACCCATGAATTAATCAATTGGAAACTAACTAGAAATATGGACACTCATGCATTAATTCAACTGGAAACAAACCGGTAGTGCACACATCTATCTTTATAACTTATAAGATCAAGGAAAATCTGTTTGCTTAATGGAACACATCAGAAAAATTGCCATTTGGTATCATGGTACCATTTGTTTTACAATGGACCTCAATGCTAATGTTATTTCAGGATATCTTAGATTGTAAATTTGACAAGGACAGAACCATATACTCCATTACCTATTAAAAGGATAACTGCAAGATCAAGTCATGAGTCACATTTTCTTTTATATTGCACCAACAGCTGGGTTTACTTTCCTTAGACATTAAGTTACTTCCTACCCTCTCCACCTGACTCCTCACCATGAGGGCTGCATGAGGTTAGTTTTGATGGTTTGAGGGCTGCACAAGCTTTGTTTTTCCTCATGACATCAAACATTTTGTGGGCCACATGATATATAATGGTGGGCCATAAGCAGCATGCAGGCCATGTGTTTGAGACCCCTGGCTTATAACATTCAATTCTATCTCATTGTTACCAGCTCTATTAGACAAGAAACTTTCTGGAACCATGCAAATACAACATTGCATATGTTACTGCATTTCAGAGTGGGCAACAGGGTGTAATTTAATCAATTCAGTGTTCTGACTTTTCTCTTGTTTCAGGTTGTATTAGTGACATACATAAGTTGTCTTTTAAGTTCTGCAATATTCAAGTACAAAGATTACTAAGACAGCATTAACTGTTCTGGTTTGTGTGAGCTAATGTAAGTCTGTGGCACTCACGATAGGAGATGTCACTTAATAGATCATTCTGATCTCTGATAATTATATTTTGCATGTTTCTATACTGCTTCTGCAAGTCTTGTCAGCTCAAAGTCTGTATGTCCAGAATGACTTTCTACATGATCTTCCTGAGTCTTCAAGTTCAAGGATGACTTGAGAGTGTCTCTGAAGCCTTTCTTCTGATTAAGCTCCCATTAGATCACATTTCCTTTTTTCATGTCATTACAGAAATTTATTTTTGGTATGCTTGGAATGCCTGCTAATTTGAGAATCTCAATATCTGGTATATGTCCTGCCATCTTATCCACATCAGTTTTTTCCAGGAGACCATGTGAAAATGGTTAAGCTTTTTGACAAGGCATTTATATACCATTCAGGTTTCACATGCCAACAGCTTGGTCAGCAGTACATTTAGTTTGTATGCAGAATGGTTCCTCTGTTCTTCTACACATTTGATATAGTTTGTCAAAGGCCAATCTTGCTTTGGTAATTCTAGTATTGGTTTCATCATTTATGTGGATCCTGTGAGAGTGTATTGCAGAGGTACATGAACTAAGTGTGCTTCTTTGTTAATGGAAGTTTGCATCCAATGCTTTTTTTTAAGTAGTCCCCCTATGTCAGCATCATTATCATCAAACCAATCTTGATGTTTGCATGTAGTGGGAACAAAGGAGTAAAGTACACAGTGTCCCTGAAGTAAGCCAAGGTTTTCTCAACATTCACATCAATTATTACTAGTTGCTTGCACATTTCTTCACCAAATATATGTCACATTCTTCTCTTTCAATTTGGAGACATGGAGCTTTTCGAGGATTGAGATGGTCTATTTTAGATGACATTCAATTACTTGTATTAATATTTTATTTTTGTAATGTTTTTGTCTTGCACAATGTAGGAAAAGTACATAGGTAAATAACTAAGATTTGTGTTATTCATTGGTATTACTGAGTAATGTGTTTTATTGCAGTGTGACATATAGTATTTATGACACATTGCTTTCATATTAATCAGTGGTGAACTTTATATAATATCTGGTGATGCTACAACTAGATTTCTTGCTTTTGCATCACAGGTTGGATTCACAAAGCAAGGCAAGATTCTGGCATTACAGTTGGAACTCTACAGTAATGCGGGCAACTCAATTGATCACTCACCAGCTGTAAGTATTTAGGCAATGATCAATTTAGAGTTAATTAAGATCCAAATGTTGATAGTTGTGAGTATTCAACATGCTCTGCATAAATGAACACTATAACAATTGTATTGTACATGAGTGAATATTGTTACCTGTTCCAGACACTTGCAGTCAATGAATTAACATAGAAATAGATACCTTCCTGTAGCATATCAATTATGACTGTTTAAACTTTCGACCCTATCACAAGACCTTCATCATTGGAATGATTAATCTGGATTAGAGTCACATGATCAACTAAATGTTGACCACATGGCAAAATCCAGAAACATGGTTCAACACTGGCTCCAACTCCGTAATTTCATTAGCTTCTTTTATTAGCGTAGATAGCCAACAATTCTGCTTGTTGCAGTACTTGAAAATGCAGAGAAGAGTTTGTTGTGTTGTGCTATATAACTGTTACATATTTTCTTTACAATACATCAAATAAGACTAAATGTGGAAACCAAACTTTCACAAATACCAGCTTGAAAACACCTGTTAGCAGTTAAAGCTATGTGGACAGTAGAAGTGGTACCTACTGAACATTTTAAGTTCATCAGATTAAATCACATTTTACAACCCATTTCGCAGATAGCTTTAATTCATGGTACTTAATTACAGTTATGAGGTTAATTTTAAATATATTGGTCATCACTAATTTTATAAAAATGATATAAAAATTCTCAAATTTAATTCTTCATAAATTGGATTGCTTCAAAGACAGTTGATGAACTACAAGTAAGCATAAACAGTTTATAAAATTCTAATTTGATTCCCTATTAGGTTCAGTACTTAATAGTTCATGAACTTATACAAGTTCAAGAATTTGAATTTCATGAACTGTTGTTCATAAACAGTTCATGAACTCAGAAGAAATGTTCAAGAACTTGAATTTCATGGACTGATGTTCAAAAACAGTAACTGTTCGTGAACTCAGAGGAAATGTTTAAGAACTTGAATTTCATGAACCGGTGTTCATGAACTCAGAGAAAATGGTCAAGAACTTGAATTTCATGGACTGTTGTTCATGAACAGTTCATAAACTCAGGGAAATGTTCAAGAATTCAAATTTCATGAACTGTTGTTCATGAACAATTCATGAAGGGTTCATAAACATATTTGACTTTTCACAACCAGTTCATGAAGTTCATGAAGCATTCATGACCTTAAGAACTTTTTTTTTTATAGGTTAGCTATGTGGAATTAAGGTGATCCACTCCAGTCCAGAAATAGTTCATCTGATAAAGGTCTTGTCCTAAAGTCAAAAGCTTATGTCATATCCTAATATGCAATCGAAATGTATCTTTTCTTATTTGCATTGAATTACATTCTTCTCTCATTTATCTAGTGCAGTGCAGATAAGTTCTTTTGCTAAAAGGATAGTTGTATAAACTTAGAAGACTCTGAATTATCTTCAGTAAAATACAATTATTTTTGTGTTATGTAAAGCATTTAAATAGATAAATAGAAATAGACTGTATACATGTGAAAACCATTACTTATCATTATGACTTTCCACATACATTATACATCATTGAAAACATTGGCCATTGTCAGTATATAAAACTTCATTTAAAATTAAAATGGTCAAAATATTTGACCTCTTTTGCACATGAAACTGTGTTACAGAGTTGCTCTAGTATAGGGAAATTTGACTGTAATTAGGTTTTTAAATATCTCATTCCAGCAGTGCATTATACTTACTTTTATTTGAATCAGGCTATCTCCACACCACTACTGTTACGTATATCTAATTTAATATATATTTAATTGTTTGCTTGTCAGTTTTAAATTCCTTTTTATTTTTCATTACATGCTATTTTAATGTAATTTTATTCACTAGATATGATGTTTTTACAGAAAATTGCATGTCTTGATTTCTCATGCTGTTTTGGCTGCAAAGGAATATTATATTCATATTTAGCTTTATGGTTGATTAGTTGGGCATTCATGGCTTGTTTAACATGTGTATAATTGTTATAACTAAAAGTCTTCATATTGATTAACCTTGATATTTTGTACATACTACTTACATGATATCTTTATTCTGAATAAGTTGCTAAATAATACCAATACTAGGTAAATACTGTGCTATGTTTCTTTCTTGACAGGTTTTAGATCGTGGCATACTTCACTGTGATAATGCATACAAGATCCCTAACCTCAAAGTGACTGGTTACTTATGTAAGACCAATACTCCATCTAACACAGCTTTCAGGGGCTTTGGAATTCCTCAGTGTATGTTGATAGCAGAACAGTGGCTTACAGATGTAGCCATTTACCTGCAAATCTCACCTGTTCAGGTATGTTATCTTGCTATTATTGTTTAAATGGTAAGCAGTGATAGTAAATGTTAGTGTTGGTAAAATAGATCCATGTGACCACATTCTTATCATTTCAGGTTTGCTAATGATTAGCTGCTAATGAAGAACTGAAAATACAGCATTGTTTTTTGTTAAATGCCAGAATAAAAAACTAAATGTTCTTGCTTGAAAGTTATAATTTTAATAACTGACTTTCTAATTATAACTAAAAAGAATTGGTCCATTAAGAACTTTTTAGTACTTTTTTTTGATTAGGTAATGTATTTTAATGAAAATGCTGATTGTGACCTGAGGTCAAGTGGAAGACACTATAATCTTACTGATTTATTCATTCTCTAGCTGAATTAATTTGTATTATTGACATGTCCAGAAGTTCATTTGGGCTGGAATTTATTTCTTCAAGTTATTTAATTTGGTGAGTAGAGAGTGGAAATATGGAATACTCATTACAAAAATATTCTTGGATAGAGACATTCACAGAGACTTACTAAAAACATTTTATTTTAAGAGTCAGAATAGACTCATAACACAACATAGTGATATGAATAAAGGAAATATATCCTGGATGGTTAAGCATATCCCATCAGGGTTTGAATATATTCTGGATGGTTAAGCATATCCCATCAGGGTTTGAATATATCCTGGATGGTTCAGCATATCCCATCAGGGTTTGAATATATCCTGGATGGTTAAGCATATCCCATCAGGGTTTGAATATATCCTGGATGGTTAAGCATATCCCATCAGGGTTTGAATATATCCTGGATGGTTAAGCATATCCCATTATGGTTTGAATATATCCTGGATGGTTAAGCATATCCCATTAGGGTTTGAATATATCCTGGATGGTTCAGCATATCCCATCAGGGTTTGTACTTGAAGTCATCTTATAATGTTGCAGCCTACTAGTTTAAATATGTTTTGACTGTATTTTTATAAATGGCTGGATATGTTAGTAAAGATAGTCAATACTGAAGTAAAATGAATTTTAAAAAATACAAAACCTTCAGTATTCACATAATTATAACTCAATGGTAATAAAATAAGTAATATAAAAGACTGAGATGCAACAAGCTTTGTAAAATCAACAAATAATTTATTTCCCTAGAATGCAAAGTGATGAATATAATGGAGGAACGCACAGTATCAAAATTAAATCCCAAATACCAGTAATCTTAGAATTACTAATGCATGTCCTAATGATTAATGATCTGAGTAAACTTTAGTGGCATTACAAAATACATTCAACACTGAAGGTGATGATATGCCAGCAATGGCTCTTGTTGCAGTGATGTGACAATAGTCTTTTTTTAGATCGCAATAATACAGTTTAAGAATATATCCTTCTATGAATTTCACTACAAATCAAAGTCACTATGTCTGAGAATATAAGTATAAATGATGAGCACTTAGTATTTCTGAAGGATAAATAATTTCAATAAATTCCAGTCCATATGATATACTGGACACAACAGTGATTCTGCCTCAAGATCTTGTACCACAAATGAGTAATTTCTATAAAAAAAGATTATATTGTCCTCTACTGAACTTCAGGTCACCATTAAAATATATCACCTAATGGAAAATTTCATTCTAGTTTCCTTATGTTACTCAGATAAAATCTTAGTTATAATTAGAAAGTCACCTACAAGAATTATAACAAAATGTGTCAATCGCAGTGTCCTTGACTCAGGCCAACATAATAATTAACCCATACTCAAAGATAAAATATTTTCTGTGTATTAGTTGCCTACAGAATGTAAAACTAAAATCAATGATTCAAGTCAGATGGAAAATGAACTTGATTTTGGACATGGTCCTGTCAAAAAATACATTTATCCATAGCATATAAGGAAATTAAAACAAACTAAAACAAGACAAACAATACAAATTAATTGTACATAATAATATATGATGAAATATATTTTTGAAAACAAGATTTGTGACAGCATTTTCCCAAGGTGTAACTTTGTCTTGGAGCAGCAAAGGTGAAGAGCCATCTTACTAAGATAAAGATGATATCCTGAAAGGAATGTATATATGTCTTGAAAAACTTGTTATCATTATTCTTTCTGAATGAATGGTCATGTCAACATGAGGTTTGTACTAAAAACTGTCATGTGTATGATGTCTAGCTGATCGTAAATGAAAATGATGTTGCTTAGACATCTAATGTGTCCACTACAGTGGCCATCTTGATTCTCCTGCAATAATGATCAAATCAGCATAATTTATGATCATTCAGAAAGACTTATTGAAATGTGTTGATGGTAATAAATAAAAAAATTGCCAAACTGACTACAATATGGCAACCAGAATGTCAGCCTGGATAGTCCTAGCATTGCTACTTCTCCTGAATGAATGGTTTAATTAATATTGTGCTTTTACCTGAAGACTTTTTATGATGTTTTGTGGACCTGAATGAAATTGGTACACATCTGATATCCAATATGTCAACCATGTCAGCCATCTTGAACAGCTCACTACTGTTGTTCTTACAGAAGAGAGAGCCATACCTGGCCATATTGAAGGTCTTGTAATTACTACTCCTTTTAAAAGTCTATATATTGTGATGAAATTAGATGCCTGGAAAGAGATTTTGTAGCCTTCATAGTGAAATGAATAATTATATTTTCTGTCTAACAGGATAGTTAGTACACCAATGACTATTTTGGGACATTGGAGAAATTCCAACACAGGTTTGGGTAAAATGTTACAAACCTCAGCTCCTACCTTTAATGTGCAAAGTAGTTTGCAGCTGGAGGAAATAAAGAAGATAGAATGGGAGTAGGACGCACCGTAGAGTCAAATTCAGAGAAACCTTACAAGTCTGGGAAATGTTGCAAACAACAGTGTGAACAGAATCTTTCAGAGAAACTTGAAAAGTATAGGAAATGGCACAAACACCAGTAGGAGTAGAAACTTTCAAAAGCCATTAGTGAGGCCAGAGAACTATAATGTTTCAGAACTCTAGAAGACTTTTGAGTTCATTTTGAGTTAACAACTGGACTGAAGATCAAAAAGCAATGTTCCAGGCATCAAATTTATGAGGAAGTGCACAAGCAGCACTAGCGGATTGACATTCTTCTGAGAGGAGAATGTATCAGAAATTATCAGACATGCTGAGCAAGAGGTTTGGCAAAGAGAATCAAACAGATATTGTTCAGGGTGCAACTTAAAATTCTCACATGGATCAAACTTTGCAGGAACTGGCTCAGGTTGTAAAAATGCTTAAGCGGGAGAGCCTACTTTAAGGTTCCAACTGAACTTATTGAAACTTCAAGCTATGATCATAAATACCTGGGTGCATTTAAGGTCATGTTTGAAGGGTAGAGTTCTAGAATGGCTATCAGGAAGATATGTCAGGTCTATTTGGATGTCATTGTATTTGGTGCAGATTTCAAAATGACATTATAGTGTCTGCAAGTCATTTTTGAGAGACTGATAGCTTCTTGCTTGAAACTTAGTTCAGGAAAGTCTATTCTGTTCCAAAGCAGTGTTTTATATCTGGGGCATATTGTGTCTCAAGATGGCGTCCAAACGGATCATGATAAAATCAAAGCCGTTACACTTTCCTACTCCTATTAACTACAAGGAGGTGAAGAGCTTTGTGGGTCTGTGTTCATACTACAGGATATTTATTTGAGATATGCTGAGATTGCATGGACTGTGATGGTACTGACAGACAAAATTGTGAATTTGAAAGGAATGGTGCATGTGAGGGGGCATTCCAGACTCTGAAATCCATGTTATTTTCGAGCCATCTGGATCTTACTTCATTTTGGATACTGATGCAAGTAACGTTTCAGTTGGCATAGTTCTCTTATAATCAAGATGGACAAGTTACGGGCTACTACAGCCAAACACTGGGTAAAGCAGAGAGGATATATTGCATCACACATTAAAAAAACTCCTTGCTGTTGTTAGTGCTGTCAAGCTTTTTCACTGCTATTTGAACAGTAGAAACTTCATTTTTACTGATCATGGTTTACTAAGATGGCTGACTCAATTCAAGGACATTGAAGGCCAACTTGCATGTTGGTTAGAAACTCTTGGAAGCAATAGAGGGCAAACATCTTCAATGAGAAAAGAAGGGCACAAGGAAGAGTAATCGTGTATTGCAGGAATTGTAACAAGAGAACTGAGGATGGTTCAGCAAAAGGATAAGGATATCGGTTACACAATCATCTGTATGGAAAAGCCTGGCAAGTGCCCAAAATCTCTATGGAAATACAGCGTGATGAAATTAGATACCTGGGAAGGGGTTTTGTAGTTTCAATGTGGAAGGATTAATTAGATTTTCTCTGTTCTAATGGATTGTTAGATTATAATCATACAGGGAAGTAGGGATTTTCTTGTGTAATGCAACACAAGAAAGGAGTGTACTATATAAATTGTAAATAAATCAGTAATTAGGAGAATTGTTTATGGATTTATTTCTGAACCCATCATGTTACAATATCATGGGGTACTTATGAGATGTTGGGCTCAACATAGGGTTTTCCAGGAGCCAGCTGATTCAGGACTTCAGTCTTCTTGGTACTGATAATGAAACCAAAACTTATGCAGGAGCTGGAGAGCTTATTGCAGGTTGGTTTCTGGGCCAGCATTGAGGGTGCAATCATCAGCAAATAAGAGATCCCTGATGGTGTCTGTCATGACTTTGGTTTTCATCCAGTGCTTCATTAATGGGTAATTGGGGGAGATGACTGATGGCTTCATCAATGATGGATGAAGAGCGATTAAGGACACTGTCCAAGTGATCAGCCCATCTTTGAAGAATCTTTTCTTTGTCAGTAGTTAGTGTGTTCCCATCTGCACTCAGATGGGGGGGGGGGGGGATTAATCAGAGAATGTAGGTCCATACACTTTCAGGGCATTGTAGAAGTTCTTCATGTTATGCTGGCCTGTATAGCTGGATCTCATAAGCTTTGCTGCTCATCAATGTGTATTGCATCTGATGGAGCCTCTGCTGTACAGTTCTGAATATGTTGTTGTACTCATCTTTCCTAGTGGTGGACTTGGGGTTGTTGAGGTAGGTTTGAAGGAGGCGTTTCTCATCCAGAAACTGCTTGATCTCATCACAGTTTCATCAAACCATTCTTGATGCTTTCTGGTTGAGAGTCCTAGGATTCTGAAGCTGTGCTGTAGAGGAGCTCACTGAATGCTGCCCAGTCTGTCTCCACATTCTGATTGTCAAGAGGGGTGGATTTCAGACATTCTTCCAAGGCATCAATGAGAGACTGTTTGGTACTGGTGCATTTCAGCTTGGTGATTTAGGAGCCTTTTTTCCCTGTGGGCATCTTTTGGGCTGCATGCAGATGTTGATGGTGATGACAAGGCAGTGGTCTGTCCAACAGTCAGTGTTGCACAAGGACATGGTCACATGCACATCCTGATTGTCCCTCTTCCTGACAATGATGCAGCTGATGAGGTGCCAGTGCTTAGAGCATGGGTGCATCCATAATGTCCGGTTATGGGTAGAGAGGCAGAAGACTGTTTTGGTGATCAGCAGTTCATGCTCGGCACAAGTCTAGAGCAGAAGGACACCACTGAAGTTATAGTGACCTCATCCACACTTTCCTAGCACTCCATCTCAGGCAATGTGATCACAGCCAACTCTTGCATTGAAATCACCAAGAATGACACACTTATCTGACCTTGGAATGTTAGCGATGATGGAGTGAAGATCCTCATAGAACTTGACCTTCACTTCAACTGGGTTGCTCATGGTTGGAGCATAACAACTGATTGTGGTAAGGTGCTTTCTTCCAGACAAGAGGGGGAGTTTCATGGTCACGAGTCTGTCGTTTACTCCTTTGGGAGGTCTAGCCAATTCGCCAATCAGTGCTGTCTTCACTGCAAAGCTGACACCAGCTACATGGGGCACTTTACTTCCTTGGCCGCTACTAAAGAAAGTGTATCTGGAACCCCTGTCACAGAGTCCCCTTTTCCTGCAAGCCAGGTCTCACCCAAGGCAGCAATGTCCACATTGTATCTGGTTAGTTCCTTTCCTATTATGGTGGTTATCCTCTGGGGTCTTTTCAGATTGGTTCTGTTAAGTAAGGTGTACACATCCCATGTACCAAGTGTGACAGGAACAATCCTCATTTTCATTTTCGTATTTTGACTGCTGGAGTAGGGTTCCTGCCAGCTGGGGCACCTTTTCTAGCCCCTTCCTAATGCCAGGGAGGTGAACAGTGCATTCCTGAAGAGGGCTGCTCAGTCACTCAGAGGGCTGCTAGACTCCACTGCTGCTCCATGTTAGTGGTGAACAACCCTAATGGTCTGAACTGCCTGTGTGCCGGTTTGTGGCTATGACTGCCAGTATACCCACAACTGCCATTTCATCGCATGCATGATGCCATACACTTTCATGGAAGACTGGCCAGTGGAGCAAATGAGCTACTTTTTTTTTAAAGTTATTATTATTATTAGTAGTATACAACCATGTATATTTCTAAATGGGCATTCATTGTCAGAGGGAGTATGTAATAAAGGAATCTATTATGGTACAGAAATTTCCTCTTTTTAACAGCTTTAAACAGACTGGACATAAATTTACCTTTGTCTTTTGCAGGTAAGGGAGATAAACATGTATCAGGAGAATGATCGGACACACTTCAATATGCCTCTGGAGGATTGCAACCTGAGGAAATGCTGGGATGAATGCATGAAGCAGAGTGACTACCACAGACGAAGGAAAGAGGTTGACATTTTTAACAGGTAAAATATGTCTTATTCAGTGATTGTTTTGACAGTGCCAGAATTTGGTGCTTTACATCTAATTTCCAGCTTGTGGGTGTCCATACTTGCTTGGTTCAATTTATCTTTTTGAAAATTTTACTGATGTAATTTGTTGTGCAGCAGACTCATTAGTCTGTATTACACAGTTTTGTTCTTGACAGTTTATGCTGTACATTAGTCTATATTACACAGTTTTGTTCTTGATAGTTTATGCTGTACATTAGTCTAGTAACACTGTTTTGTTCTTGATAGTTTATGCTGTACATTAGTCTGTATTACACAGTTTTGTTCTTGATAGTTTATGCTGTACATTAGTCTGTATTACACAGTTTTGTTCTTGATAGTTTATGCTGTACATTAGTCTGTATTACACAGTTTTGTTCTTGATAGTTTATGCTGTACATTAGTCTGTATTACACAGTTTTGTTCTTGATAGTTTATGCTGTACATTAGTCTGTATTACACAGTTTTGTTCTTGATAGTTTTTGCTGTACATTAGTCTGTATTACACTGTTTTGTTCTTGATAGTTTTTGCTGTACATTAGTCTGTATTACACTGTTTTGTTCTTGACAGTTTATGCTGTACATTAGTCTAGTAACACTGTTTTGTTCTTGATAGTTTATGCTGTACATTAGTCTGTATTACACAGTTTTGTTCTTGATAGTTTATGCTGTACATTAGTCTGTATTACACAGTTTTGTTCTTGATAGTTTATGCTGTACATTAGTCTGTATTACACAGTTTTGTTCTTGATAGTTTATGCTGTACATTAGTCTGTATTACACAGTTTTGTTCTTGATAGTTTATGCTGTTCATTAGTCTGTATTACACTGTTCTGTTCTTGATAGTTTTTGCTGTACATTAGTCTGTATTACACTGTTTTGTTCTTGTTAGTTTTTGCTGTACATTAGTCTGTATTACACTGTTTTGTTCTTGACAGTTTATGCTGTACATTAGTCTAGTAACACTGTTTTGTTCTTGATAGTTTATGCTGTACATTAGTCTGTATTACACAGTTTTGTTCTTGATAGTTTATGCTGTACATTAGTCTGTATTACACAGTTTTGTTCTTGATAGTTTATGCTGTACATTAGTCTGTATTACACAGTTTTGTTCTTGATAGTTTATGCTGTACATTAGTCTGTATTACACAGTTTTGTTCTTGATAGTTTATGCTGTACATTAGTCTGTATTACACAGTTTTGTTCTTGATAGTTTATGCTGTTCATTAGTCTGTATTACACTGTTCTGTTCTTGATAGTTTTTGCTGTACATTAGTCTGTATTACACTGTTTTGTTCTTGATAGTTTTTGCTGTACATTAGTCTGTATTACACTGTTTTGTTCTTGACAGTTTATGCTGTACATTAGTCTAGTAACACTGTTTTGTTCTTGACAGTTTATGCTGTACAATAGTCCATATTACACTGTTTTGTTCTTGACAGTTTATGCTGTACATTAGTCTGTATTACACTGTTTTGTTCTTGACAGTTTATGCTGTGCATATGTCTGTTTTACACTATTTTCTTCTTGATAGTTATGATGCACA